>CM045493.1:4532603-4942603 GCA_024704745.1 Rosa lucieae
CTCCATGGTCTCAACCATCCATATATCATCTATCGCTCATTCCCGCTTAAAGCAAAGTCTTGAAGGACCTAAATAGAATCTGTGTATAAGAGTCTGTTAAAACTGGGATAGATAACTTGATTAGCTGAGAGAGAGAGAGAGAGAGAGAGATGCATACCTGATGATGGAGATCTATGAGAGGAATAGGAATAGGAATTGGAATGAACTTATCTTCATAACAGCCATACGCTTTTTTTATCGCACAAGACATCTTGCTTGATTCTGTGTTTTTTTCAACTTCTCAGATAAGTTTTAAATGCAGCTGAAAACATATGAAAATTTAACAAAAGAAAACTTCCAGTTCCTACAAGTCAGATTTCAAACTAAATACTCCAAACATGATTTCAGATTTCTCACCACTTGTACATTTCCCACAAATTAACAAACAACAAATTTAAGGAAGCCAATCAGGCCTGATACTTCATTCATGAGGTATATTTACGATTACAATCTACAACGGTGATTTTTAGGCATAAGCAAACAAAGAAACAGTCAACAGCCATCAAATGGCATGGAGACAACTTATTACCTAATAACAAGAATGGGGAAAAAATAGTATCACACATCATTCATGTTACAAGAAAAACTTAAATACAAGATTGCTTTGTCACTTATGGGATCTATGTACACCACAGAATCCAAGCTTTGGAAATTCTGTATTTTGTAACAGCCAACACATTTTTAGTCACCTTACGGAAAATAATGAGAGCTTCCACCAACCAAGGAACTGATTCAATGTCTCCACAGCTGCATCACCACAATCTTCCTAAATCACCATACACCTGCAGCTTCAAAGAGGTACAGCTAGAATCTTTTAGAGCAGGTCTGTTGCTAATACACAGTGCAGAGTCAGTATGCATCCAACCAAATAAATTACCTTGTAAATCACTTGGCCGAAGACATGCGCTGCAGTGATTGAATCCAGCTACCTGAAGGACCTACTTTATTGCCATGTCCGTGACTAGTGTTTGCAGTTTCAGCAGGCAAAATAGGTTTGGAGTGATTCCTTCTTGAGGTGCCAGAAAATGACGTAGACGGAGGTGTGTATGCTTCAGGTGCAATCTGTGAAAGGAAAATTTGCACAAAATTTATATGTTTGAAGTCTGACAGTTCAATAACAAAACAATGTACGAGAACAATGGAAACATGTAAAAGGTTAGAAATTTTTTATCTATTATTATTATTATTTGTTATCCAAGTAGTTATTCAACAACACTGACTCACATTCTTTTCAAGAGGATTATCGTAATTTAAGTTCCTGCTTGTCGGTGGTTTAAATTGCATCCGGACCCCTGGACCAGTGGCATTGCTTGATTTAATTCGATCCGTCACCTCAGATGGATAAGTAGCACTAGCACCTCCTGCCATTAATTATATATAAAAAATGTAATTTTTGTAAAGCAATTGCTTATCACTCATAAATTATTACTAGCTCTACAAGAAGACATCTGAGGTTAAACACCAACTATGATATGATTGTGACAATAATAGAAGTTCCTGCTGTTGTCTAATTATCACATCTCTTGTTAACATCTATCCTCAAACTTGAGAACTCAGTTATCTGAGGCGTTGGTTCATCAGCAAGATCTAACCTTGATGATTATCTACATTCATTGGCATTGCACGACTGTTGCTTCCTCCAGGACCCGGCTGAAACAAGTGGATATTCAAATCAGAGGCACAAGAATAATTCAGTCTTGAAACATGATCCATTACTAAAAAGAAAGAAAAAAAATCTAATAAACTGACTGGGCAGAATGATACTTACGGGTAACTGAGACTGAGGTCTATTCTTTTGCGATTGTTGGTACTTTATGATGGTCCAATCAAATATGTAATCAAATTCATATCCTGCCATTTGCCGAAAAACATGAACTACAAGCCAAGAGGGAGAGGACATATGCAGTGTAATAAAATGTTAGAATTTGAATATCACTACCTTCACGAGTAAACAAGTCTCGGAATAGACGTTTCAAGAATCCATAATCAGGTCGCTGATCAAATGTCAGTGAGTGGCAGTAATGGAAGTATGATGCGAACTCCACTGGGTGAGATTTGCACAGAACCTTTAGAAAACAGCAGTCAGACTAGTAGACACCACATATAAGTTCCAAAGAGCCCATAACATGAATGGTTGAAGGATACCTCAATAGGGGTTGATAACTTCTTCTCACAAATTTTGTCATATTTTTGCTTTTTTGTGGCAGCTTTTAAACCCTGCCATGGAAGGCTACAGGCAGAAAAAGAATCATTAGCATACACTAACGAAAACATCATAAGATGGAAAAAAATTTATTATCTTATTTCATATGAGTCTTCCAATGTATACTTGACAACTTTAAAAGTAGTTTAAACATCCTTTTAGACTGCCAACCCCAGAGAAGAAAATTGTTGTCTTGAGCAGTTGAGCAAAGAACAAAAGAATTTATACCTTCCTCTCAGAAAATATAGAAGAACATATCCAAGAGACTCCAAATCATCCCTCCGGCTTTGCTCTGAGACAGACACCAACAAGGCAGATGAGTACTTATGTCTTCAAGTTTATAAGGTTCAACATCATTAACTTACCAATTCCAAGATGAGTGTTGCAGCTAGCATAACGAGCAGTTCCTGTCAAGTTTTTATTCTCCCTGCATGAGGCAAAGGTTAACAATGAGAATATATATCAATATAATACTAAACGGTTGACGATTTGCACATGCTTCCTTAAACTTGTCAGCAAAGGAGACAACATATGAGAGAGAGAGAGATGTAATTCGAATTTCAAACCAGTGAACTGGATATTTTACCTATAAGGAATGTGGCGATTGGTGGTGGAGTCCCGATATCTTTTTGCAAGGCCAAAATCAATTATGTAAACCTGACATGCAAACAGACAGGTCAAACCAAGAAAAAGGAAGGTTGAAAGAATTTCTCAAAAAAAAAAAAAAAGAGGAATAGAAAGCAGATGCATCATCACCTGATTTGCTTTTCTACCAAGACCCATAAGGAAGTTATCAGGTTTTATATCTCTATGCAGAAAACCTTTCGAGTGCACATATTCTATCCTCGTAATCTGGTCATAAAAAGAAATCACAATGTTGTTAAGAGAAATGCACTGAAAACTAAACGATAGAACAAGAAACTAATGATATGGGAATTCATGTAACATATGAGCTGGAGGTAAGCTCCATTTAAAGACCATCGGAACACAACAACTGTCATTACCATTTGATCAGCTAACAGCAAGACACTCTTGAGCGAAAACTTTCTCCCGCAATACACAAACAAATCCTCAAGACTTGGTCCCAGCAGATCAAGAACCAGCACATTGTCCTCGCCGTCTATCCCCGACCATTTTATGCTCGGAATACCACCTAAACAAGTCATCAAACCAACTCAATACAACCCAATCTTGACAACCTATCCCCCAAAACATAAAACCTCAACATCAACATGTCTATATCTATTCACATCACACCATACAACTACTACATACTTCCTCCTTGAAGCGTATGGTACAGCTTGGCCTCATACAGCAACTGTGGATGCTTCGTCTTACTGTTCTCCTGCACTCACCACAAATCAGAATCAATTAAACTACCAAAAACACACTTGTTTGCCCACGCCAGACTTCATCAAGCTCAACAACCAATACCAAAAGCTCAAAATTGATGATCAAGCTGAGGAATTTCAAGTTCGAAAACTTACGATCTTAACAGCGACGATCTCGAACGTGTCCACGTGAGTAGCTGCAAAAAAATGAAATTGAAAACGGTCACAGAGACGATCAGTGACTTTTCTCCGATCACAATTCGGAATTCAAATTTGAATTACAGCACACACACTCACCTAGAAAGATTTCACCGAACGATCCGCTGCCGATCTTGCGGCCGAGCTTGTACTTGCCGCCGACGATCCGCTCCATGCCCGAATTCAACCCGATCGGGTCTCTCAAATCATAGAATCGGAGCTCTGGTACCTAACTTCCGATCCGAACTGAAATTCCGACCAATTCAGAAAAGAAAAAAAAAAAGATTTCTTTTTTTCTTTCAATTACTTTATTTATTTATATTTTTCTTTTATTTCGAAGAAGAAGAAAAAATCTGAAGCCACACACAGGCGGAGGAGGGCTGGGCAAGACTGATAGTATCACAGGGGGAATAAAGAGGGATACACTATAGGGGTGCTTTTGTAATTCTATGTCTGGATGAGGCTATTGACTTGTTGACTAAGTAAGATTTGTGTCGTTTGTCGTAACGGATAACGGGGTTTTAGCGGTACCGTGTCAGGGCTACTTTGGTCATTTAGACCTGTGGTGGCGCGCGCGGGACTTGTTTGCCTACGGCCCGGGTACAGCGTTTTGTTTTTTGCATTGTGCCGGTCAAGGTTTTCTTTTAGTGGACAGAATTACAAGGTACTCATAAATTTTATTCAAAGTAATGTTATTGATTTACGCTTTTTAATGATTCTGATATTGAATTGCAAATCTTTAATGATTCATTTTAAATCTTATTCTCTCAACTTTTCAAGCATATTCATTGAGAAAGAAATATGATGATGGCAGTCATCTTAGCTAACTATAATTTAGACAATAATTCAAGAGTTTGCAGACCAGACACGAACTCATTCTTTGTTAATTAAGTTTTGATAGATGATACTGATGACCTAGTGAGGCCTAGAATTGTTGTTTGTAACTGCTTTGGCTGCTTTAGCAGTAGTTTTTCTATTCTTTTTCTGGGCTTTAATGCCCCTATGTAACCAAATGTAACCAAAAAAAACTACATGGTACAATGAGTTAAAGAAAGAGTTTCAAATGGCACGTGAGGAAGGAACTACAGGTGACCTTATCTCAGCTCCATCGCCGTTATGTTATAATTGTATAATTATGGTCCACGTCAATATCGGCGCCCACAGCCTGCAATTATAGGGTGCGGAGGATTACAACGCTGCCCTTGATAATAAGCTAAATGGCGCCTGAGCTTCAAAATGAAGTGGCGTGATTCGATTGGTCTTGGAAATGTTTGGGAATATGGAAAAATCCATAGTTTAGGGGATGTTGTCATCATATGGTGTCACGTACAAGGACAAAACTTCCTATACCAAATGAAACAATGTTAGTTGGAAGTCTTGGTCTAAACTTTTTCGAAAACGTTGGTCGAATTTTCTTGTTTCGCATTCTTACCGTTAATGTGATTGTTTTTGTTACTTCATACACCAGATTAGACATTGGAGGTCTTATTCTAAACTCTTTTGAAAATGTTGTTCAAATTCTTTTCTTGCGCATCCATATTATTATGATTGTTTTCCATGCTTTTTTTTCTTTCTTTCCTTTTTTGTCGTTTTCTCATTGTTGTGGATTTGTCATTTCGATTTTTTATGAGGGATTATGATATTGCTGAGAAGAACTATTTCAATTTCATACACTGAAATCTCAAGTCTTAACTAAAAAGTAAAAATAATTGGTAATTTCTTATGGGCTATTAGCACTGAGAATAACCATTATGTATTGTTTCTTATTTATTGATCTTTTATACAAAATTTAAGCTTCATGAATCAAACAATTGTTTTCTATACATGATTTTGATCAAAATGATGACACACATATTAAACAAGCCATAAGTCGCTCAAGTCCAAGACCTCTGCAATGACTTGTGGCTCCTTTTGCAAGAGTCTTTCCTGTTCTGATATTTGCTTTAGCATCTCTTTAAGCTCCAAATACTCGGATGACTTCGTCCTGATCCATCCACTCTGATTTGTCTCGGGACTAATGCAATTCATTAACCGGATGAATTCTCTCTCAATCCAATCATTTGTTAGATCCTCGCGCAGCTCTCTTGCTTTATGTTCAATCTCAACAACAGTAGGTCTCCTTACCTGGTAATTCTCCACTCTGTCTCGCAAATCCCCACATTCTTCCTCGGTAAAATCAGAATCCGATAGCAAGGAAATGGGAATATCTCTTGTGAGCAGTTGTAGGAGAATTTCTTCACCGTCGTGCTTCCTAGTTATGCCTTTCACTTGTGTAAGTTGGTGACAGGAATTTCCCCGGAAATAGTCTTTGGGGTCATTTTCCACTCTTACATAGCTTCCCACTACCTTTCTCTCCCATTTATCAGGCTGCTTTGACATCAACTCCTCCACCAAGCTCCTTCGTAAATAGACAAGCTTCATATTACTAGCAACTACAGACGCAAAACAACTTTCTTCGGCGTTCCTAGTGGGATTAGGATCCATCACTTTCTCCTTTTCCTCAAACTTTTTGTCAAAATTAAGTGATGTAACATCAGAAGAGATCACCAGTTTTGGCTTCTTGTGTAATCTGCACGCGGCGTGATCTTTCAGTGTAATTTCATCTTCATCATCCTCACTAATCCCATTCTCTAAATGTGGCTCCTTTTCCTCAGAATCAGATGATGTCTCAGAATCTGAGATCACTAATTTTCGCTTCTTCTGTTTGTGCAACGAAAAAATTTTCAATGTAGTTTCATCATCCTCATCCTCGCTCATCCCATTTTCTTCTGTATTCCTAGGAGAATTAGGACTAACCACTTTCTTAGGCTTTTCCTCAGAATCAAATGATGCCACATGATCTGATTTTCGGTTGTTGTGTTTCCGCAGGAGAAGTTCTTTCAATGTAATTTCCTCTTCATCTATCATCTCTCTTCTTTCTTCATATATATCATCCAAACTCAAGCCCTCCTTTTCCTTAAGGATCTCCCAACACTCTTTGAATCCGGTTTCGAATGTCTCCTGATCCTCAAAGTCCAACTTATCTCCATCTCCATCATACTCCGCATTCTCCTCCGCAAGCCTAACAAGCTCTAAACAATCCTCACAGAGGCCTAATTTCTCCCTCCCTCTCACCACCGCAAACTCAGAGTCATCGCTACTTTTGCGGCAATTCCCACAAGACTGAAAATGTGCAAAGAAGGCAAGAGAAGCCGATTTTGATCCCGGAGCAACACACTGAACAAGAGTGGTGATCACAAATCCATCGGCTCTCGCTTTTGAGAAAAGTATTCTTCCTTCCCACACATTTGGGGTGATAGACTTTGGTGCAGCCCTGGTAGTCACACAGCCTCAAGGCTCCACCATCTTTGCAGACGAAGCACCAGTCCTCTGCTTCATCCAGCTCTATGTTTATTCCCTGTTTCTTCATTTTTTTTCCTTTTGATGTAGACCGAGTGTTTCAGAGAAAATTGGTTTCGCTCTCAAATCTAAAGGAATGAATGAACTGTTATTGCTTTGCTATATGCCCATTTTATACAAGAGGGTCGGTCCTGGACTTTATCCGAACAGGAATAGGACTACAGAGTCCCTTTCCCATAAGGAAATAGTAGGCAACTATTCCCTTTACAATCAGAAGACACGACGTCGTTTTGAGTCCTTGTTGTGATTGCTCAAACGGTGTCGTCTTCGTTTCATTCACTGCTACTTCAGAGACGGAGACTCAGAAAGAGAGAGAGAGATCGGATCTTGAAAGTTGAAACCCCAAATGGTCGGAGACATAGAGAAGATGATCGCGGTGGGCCTAGTCTGGGGCGCCACCAACGCGCTAATGCGACGTGGCGCTCTCCTATGGGACGAGGCCCTCAAGTCCTCCACCTCATCCTCCCAGCCACAGCCGATCACTTCCCTCAAGAAATGGCTGAAGCTCCTCTCAATCTGGCAGTACACCATTCCCTTCTCCGTCAACCTCTCCGCCTCCGCCACTTTCTTCGCCATTCTCAGCCACACCCCGATCTCGCTCGCCGTCCCCGTCACCAATGCGACGACGTTTGCTGCCACCGCCGTTTTCGGAATTCTGTTGGGAGAACAGACCCACCTGGGCCTGGCCTTGTTCGGTACGGGTTTGATTGTTCTGGGCATTTGGCTTTGTATAACACAGTAGGGTTTTGAATCATCATCATCATATTATGTAATAAAATTGATAGCTGCTAGTTTGGCTCTGAGAAATGTAGGGAAAATCAAGAGTAATTTTTTTCTTTTTTTTTTCTTTTTCTGATTAAACTGAAAATACACGAATTAGAGAAAATGGGAATGAATGAAAAAATTGAAAGGTTGAAACTTGAAACATATGAAACCACAAGAACATTTATTTCTCAGTTGTGAACTGGCCGTTGAGAAAACTGTGCAAGATCTTTAGCTTTTGTTGAAATAGCATTCGATAGCTAGCTTGAGGTTAGAACTGTTGTTTGGAGCATTCAGTAGGCATCTTTCCATTGAATCGTTTAGTGTCTTTGCAGTAGTCGTAGATCATGTAGTTATCTCTGACCGACTTAAGCTGGCCCAATTTAGCACTGCTCAGCTGTTTGTGCGTGGGGGATGTCCACCAGTTTGCAGGGGTAGTGGTGGCGCATTGAGTGGTGCTGCTCGGTCCATCCCACTTGCAGGCCCTTGCCCTGAAGTTGCGCAATCTAGCTATGAATGGGGCACTGGTCCAGTCGATTTTGACTAGTCCGCCTCTGGTTGCCCAGTTATCTGCATTCCATAAGCTGGAGTAAACCCTCATTCCTTGCTTGCTGGGGTAAGCAATCCCCTCGTTTTCGTAGTTTCTGAAAACACGAATTGGCAGTCCATCGATGTACCACCTAAAACCGTACAAGTGAACATTAGGTTAAGAATCAGTTGGTTAATGACATTTGGCATTAGTGGAAATATACTGTGAAATGAGATGGAATGGTTGTGGTAGTGAGACCATAGTGTTTTTATAGGTTGTGGTAGCAGAGCATGTAAGCATGTCTATGTGTCTCACTGTTTTATAGGTACAACAGTGAAAGATGATGTTTACTTAAAGAAGGTCCTCATAAGATTCTTACACAACTGTGGTTGGGTTCCAATGTATGGTGTAGTTGTGGAAATCAGCTGTTGGGTCAAACCAGAGGTAAAACTGCTGCTCTTTGCTTCCATTTCCATGTGTATAGATGTTTGTGTGTATAATGTATGGTTGTCCAGAAACGTTCCCTAAGAATTCAAAGTCTATCTCGTCATGTGTGCTTCCTGTAGATGATAGCTGTAAAAAGTACGGGAAATTAACTGTCATTCTGTTGGTCCTAGGGGACTTGAATTGACTTGTAATCATCATTGAAGGAAAGGGAGTTTGCATCAATTTCTAAAGTATGTGTAAGTTAACGATGAATCTGAGACAGAAACATGGTGTTTTATGATGAACTTTGCATCATGCTCAAGTTAACTTACATAGAAAGCTGTTACTGTGCCTGCGGAATTATTAGGTACCAACTTAATGAGCAGCTCAATGCTTCCGAATAGGAAAGCTCTCTTTGATTGAACAGCAGATCCTGCATAACAACAGCCGATAGTGTAGTCTGATTAGAGGCAAAGTCTGGCCTTTGCATGACCGTTTATATTTTCAGTAGGCATTTAATTCATGGGTTACAAATTTAGTGCATTACATGACGAATGCCATGTCATGGATGAACTAATTTCTAAACAAAGTATTTACATGCATCATCGAAGCCCTGTTAAAATGCCTACACTCTGTTTTCTTTAGTCAGTAAAGTAATGCCCTTAAGCACCTGGAGCACACTGTAAATCAAAATAATTAGTTCTAACCTGAACTTTGATCGAGCACGAGTTGGACATCTTCGCCATTGCCTTGAATTGCAGCATGTTGCTGACCCCAGGTGATGTACATGCTCTTCGAAAACTTTGCATCAACTAAACTTTGACGAAAAGCAATGATGCATAAACCTATCAAGAAAGCTCGCAGATTCGCCATCTTACTCTGTGTTATTACTCAATCTATGTTGTTGACAATTTGAAACTTAGAATGGGATGTCCTGTCTTAGATTCGTGATGCCCTTAAATAGCTTGACGCACCCTTCAAATATGCGCTCCTACGATATTGTCATAGTTTTTGACCTCCCCAATTTAATACATGTTTCGAAAGAGAGCAAGTACGTCGCTCCTTACAAATATTTGAAAGTTGAAAATTAAGAACTAATTGATTAATGAGTTGAACTCTGTTTAGTGGAGTGGTGTAACTATCATATGTTGCAAAAAAAACATAGAGAAATTGGGGAATGGGTATTAAGGTGTGATTGTAGCTTAGCTGGGACGCGGCAAGGAAGTAGCTAAGGAGAAAGTCGTGCTTAGGACTACTTGTAAGTAGCCAACTAGGGCAGGGCAGCTATGAACGATTCTTACTTTCCTTGGCAGGACGTGCAGCCCTTGAGAGAGAGAGGTAGGTATTAATCCTACTATTTCTATGGGTTTAAGTTTCATTAGTTCAATCAAAGGTAGTCCCTATTGGCTTAAACAAAATCAAAAGTAGTCCTCATTAGTCTAACGGAGTCAGATCTATGCTACAATTAGTCGTGTTTGTGTGTATGAATGATGTTTAGCCATATATTTAGAGACGAAACGATCAGCTTTTCTCTCTAAGAGTCGGATACTCGTTTAATTATCTATACTATTTATTTTTTTTTAAATATATCTATACTATTATTTAGAGAAATCAATTTGTCAACCAAAGTAGGTGTGAAATAAATAGCAAAACAATAAATAAAATAAAATAAATAATAACCTTTATTTATTTATTTTGAATCAATCCCAAAAAATAAAACATGTTTGATAACTTCCCAACCCACTTATATCCATAGAATCTTCCTCATCTCATCCCATTTTTACTTTTCTTTTTTATTTTTCTTAAAAAAAAATATATAAATACAGATAAAAACTATTACACACATGCATCACATGTGTCGATAAAAAGTACTATCACTCTCTTTATGCCTTTAAATACGTTTTTACGCTTAAATAATACATAAGGGGGGTGTTTGTTTCATGGGATTGGATGGGATTGGACTGTCTTATTTATTAGAGTAAGAGTTATCCCATGTTTGGCTGAAACAAGGACTCACTTAAATGAGACTATGCAGTCCCCGAGTCTACCTCCGCACCTTCTTACATAGTCTCCCCAAATTTCACCGGACTGTGGAAGCAGGTCTTATGCAACGCTAAAGTCTCGTTCTTCGCTTCAGTCTTCTCCGGCTGCTCTTTTTCAGGTTCAATTCTCTCATTTCTCATGCTCTCTGTCTTGTGTTGATTATTGTTCACTCTCCCCTTCAACCATCTCTACCTTCTTCTTTCTCCGTCTACTATAATTTTTTTTATTAAAGATTATGGAATGATTATCTGTAATTTGTTTATGGGTAGTGATTATTTTACGGATTGATTGAGGATTTGGTGTCTGAGTAGCTTGATTTGTTGAGAATTTGATCAATTTCATGACTGGGTCTCTCTCTCTCCCCCCTTCAACCCTCTCTACCTTCTTCTTTCTCTGTCTACTGTAATTTGTTTTATTAAAGATTATGGACTGATTATCTACTGTAATTTGTTTATGGGTAGTGATTATTTTATAGATTGATTGAGGATTTGGTGTCTGAGTAGCTTGATTTGTTGAGAATTTGATCAATTTCATGACTGGATCAATTGTTGTTTAGGAAGGAAACTACTCGGTATTGGAGAAGTTCTATGTACATCGGCAAGGATACAAGAACAGATTTTCAAAATCCAGGACCAGGTATATATTTCGTTTCTTGCTATTATCTGTATGGATGTGTGAAGTAAAACCTTCGCATACTGTTAAGTTGAGGTCAAACTCATTAGCCAGAAACTGACCATTACTTGGAGCTATCTTTATTAATAGCTAAGCACCAGATCCATCTGTTTCTTGTAATTGAGGATCCCATTTTTTTAGAAGTCCTCTAATGCTGGTTGTTTACGTAATTGATTCAGTCCACGGCAAGCTACTTCCCTGCATTGTTCTTTCAGGCATTTCTCTGCCCTTTGGATTCCTAACAAGTACAAAATGCTCCTAGCCACTTTTTGATAATATAAATTCAGTCTTATCTTTTGTTTCATTTTGTAATTTATGTTTTTGATATGTGGAGTTAATGAAATTGGTTCTGTTTTCGGATGTATGTGGAGGCTTTGAAATGTGCATTGTGGATTAAACCGAAATTTTGCCGGTTTGTTGTTCATTGTTTGGTTACTGAGAAAACGTAGAAAATTTTTAAGTGAAGTGTTTCTTGTTGTCTTATAGTCATCAAAGGTACATGTTAAAATTGTGCATATTTGTGTGTTTACAGATGAGGGAGATGACTGTCCCATGACCAAGCTGCCAGAAATCAACTTTGAGGCTCTGTTTTGGTGCAAAACTCCTAGAGAAATGAAGCTTATTTTTTGGCTCATGTTGTTATTACGTTAGGAAACTTTCATTATGGAAGGGAGCTTGTCCTTATCACCAAGGGTGGCACTCCTTTCTAATCAAGCAAAATTTACTTTGCTCACAAAGTATGTATTAGCTGATCTTTTAGGATGTGGCTCTCTATCTTGCAGAGGCCATTTTGACCCTTTAGGATGTCCTGTATGTCCGCAGTTTATTTCCTATATGATTCAAAAAAAAGTGTAAAACTACATTATAAATATTATCTCTTATTAATAGATAATATTTTGCTTTTAAAAAAAATATTGTGATATGCAAAATTAAATTAGTCCTAAACACCAACAAACATGGGATATGACTATTTTGACTATTCTGCTCTTTAGTCCTAAGCAGTACCAAACATGGGTCATGTATTAATATAGCTTAAGCCAGGTTAGAGGAGTCCTGCTGTTATAGAAATTAAGGCGGGGCATAATAGTCCTGTGAAACAAACACAACCAAGATGTGAAATATTGACTTTACTAGAAATTCGGCTAGGAAAAAGCCGGGGATTATGTTCACCCTCATGAGCTTAAAATCTCCGGTTATTAATGGTTGGAAAATCGCTTTTAAGTACTCAATGATTGCTGAAACCTCTCACCTAACCGACATTATCGTTTTCCGTCAAATATTGAAGGGACTATACCAGTACCCTATATATGATGCCACTAATTAAGGAGAATGAAATCCACACTCCTACTTTTTTTTATATTATGGACAACAATGTAACTCCCCACCCCATCCATCCCTGATGTTAGTGAAATTTGAACCTGTGACCTCCATGATGTTAGTTAAGCTATCTAACCAACAGGCCATGACTCGCCAACAAAACACTCCCTACCTTACAAAAAGCAAAAATTAAGTTATTGAAAACAAAATTTAAGTTACTAAAAATAGAAATAAGAGTATGGATTGTAAAGGGACCGTGAATTTCACTCATCCTAATTAAATATCTATTAATAATTATATTTTTTTTCCGTCATTTCTTCAAATACTCGGATGTGGACGTACGAAAGATTGAAAGCCACCAGCTCATTACATTTTTCTATGAAGAAGAAAACTTCACACAAGAATCAAAAAATACTACTCAAATAGTTAGAAAAATGGAAGTATATAAGTATTAACATTATATTGATCTTGGATGGACGTAGAGATCGAAATAGTATGAGCAATCACAGCTACGTGCATCGATCATAGTTGAAGAGAAAAATGTTATAACAAAAATGCATATATGCATACAAGGATTGAAGAAGATGATTAATAATTAAGAAAAATATTCCTCTTTTTAATTTTTCAGGGACCAAATATATCAGGCTTAGAGCCTTAGAGTTAGCTTTTCATGTATCACAGTTTTACTGGTTAATCGTCACCCACATTCCCGTGCTCGGCACTCCGCGGTGAACCACATTCAGCAGGTAGGACCCTGGTGGCGCCACCGCTCCGGTTGGTGGGGCCAACGCCGTGACACGATATAAGCCAGCTCCCTCTGCCTTGAGCTCAGTGTTCGCCAAAACAACAAGCCTCTGGTTCATGGAGTAGCCATGTGTTGTGAAAGGAACAGCGTACACGGTGACCTTGATGTCAGCCTTTGTAGGCTTGTCTTGCTCGTTCAGCTTGAACTGGACCCCGAACGGTGATCCGTACTTAAGCTTGTTGTCGGAGGCCTGGGCGTTGATTTCCGGCCTGTGGATGTCCAAAGCCTTATCCATGTAAGGTGGGGTGAAGGTCTCCACCCGTACCTCAGTTGGGTACTTGGCCTTGAAGTCATAGCCCGGGTTAGTATTACTGCCTGCCACGAGGATTTTACCGTTAGGGAGCACTGCCGAGGTGGAGTGGTACATTCTTGCAATAGTTGTCGGTGCCATCTTGACGAACCGTTGTCCATTGGGCAATTTGGGGTTGTACATCACAGGGGTAAAGTTGGGTTCTTCAGCTTGCCACCAAGCTGAGGCACCAGCCATCGCACCGTTTATCATCAAGAGCTCACCTGTGGGAAGGTTTAGCATGTCTCCCATGACACGTCTTGAGGGCATGACCTCCTTTTCCCAGACCGGATTAGGATCGGTGATCCGGAGGCGTCCGCAGTCGTCCAAGGCAGGGATGAAGACTGGTGGTTTCTGTGCGGACATTTTGAAAGCGTCTCGCTTATTGCCACCGCAGACGAGGACGTCGACAGGGATGACCGGGGGGTTCTGCTCATTGAGCTCGATGGGGAGCAGTGCCGACATGCCGGAGGCCGGGTAGTTTCGGGATCCGCCGTCGAGTTTGGGGAACTCCTTGATGACTTTGTTGGTTTTGGGATTGAGGAGGACGGAGCGGTCGTTGGCAAAGATGAAGACGTTGCCATCGGTAGATTGGTGCACGAACGGGTAGAGATTGTTCTCGTCCATGTCGGTGGTCTCGTCAAGGAAAGGCAGGAAGATGGATTGCTTGTTTTCTTGTCCCTCTGGTGGCACGTACTCGATGCTGTATGCTTTCCGGCCACCAACCACAATCACCCTACCGTCTGCTAGCGTTATCTGAGTTGCATACCTAATAATAACAAGTTAATCAACAAATGCATTATATCAAAATGTCCCGTTGCTCTTTAGCATTGATATGATTTTGAAATATATACCATCTATTTTCTGCAAATGCGTTTTGGTACTCTTTGAAGTCGCATTTGCCGTCGTTGCATGCGGTTATATATCTAGCGCTTCTATATCCGTTCACCCAACCACCGGTGCTGACGAACCTACCATCGGGCAAAATCCCTCCCGATGAGCACCATGCATCAAACTGAACCTGTTTGCAGATATCACGAGATTAGCTTTTTGTTGCATTAGAAAACATCGAGCTTTTGATGAATATATTAATTTGAAAAAGAAAAAAAATCATTATATACAACGTTGAGATGCAAATAAATGTACGTGATCTAGTGCATGAAATAAATGTCAGATCAATCGATAAACCAACCTTGAGTGGTCTAACTGTGTTTTTGTCAAGATCATATTCAACTGCATGAGCAAAACAATCGTTTCCTGTCTCGCCCTTATTATTGTTCCAGGGAAGGCATTCATTGTTGGGCAATTTGATGTTCGATATATGGAAATCCGAGGCATCGTACATTATGGCCTTGTTGTTGGGAAGCACATTTAGATGCATGGCAGACACACCGGCGTCATTGGAAACAAGTGCCCACGCCCCCGGGTTATTGCCAATAGGGAAGTTCGGCTGTGGTTGTGCGTTGGGAACAGCATTAGCATCTTCGGCTTTAATGACCGCTCGTTTGGGTATACCCCCTGCGTCGGGTTGGGGTTCACCCCCGGCGACGGGTTGGGGTTCACCCCCGGCGATGGCGTTGGGTTTAGGTTTATCGCCGGCTGCTTTGAAAGTGACGGGCTTGGGGTCAAAGAACTGAAATTGGCCCCCGTTGCTGGGGTCAAGATTAAAACCCAATCCATGGTGTGAAACTAACGGATTGGGGATAAAAGGAAGCCCTCGCCATTGTGCATTGATGCCAAGGGCGAAGAGGAGAGGAAGGATGCAAAAAAGCTTAATGTGTAAGGCTGCCATTGAAGAGTTGAGTGTCTCCAATGGCTTATGTTTTATGAGCTCTTAGCTCTTTTGCAACCTGCTTTTCCTCCCCATCTCTCTTTATAATTTAAAGAAGCCTAAAGGTAGTTCGAAATTTGTTAAAAATAGATTGTGGAGGGTTGTTAATCCTTGTTTGCAGGGAACCTAGTTTTGTGCTATTTTGGGGTGGGAATAAATTCACATGCATGCAGATAACTAACCCCAAAGTAGCTGGTAACTAAAGAAAGTATACAATTCTTTACCAAAAATAACCCAAGAAATTAAAGAATATAATAACATCTGGTTGTCAATGTTCATTCATTTGGCATCTTTAAAAAAGAAAAAAAAAAGCAAAAGAAAAGCCGAAAATTCTCTTTGCACCAGATCATTTCACGGAAGCAAATGGCTGTATTAATTTCTAGCAATGAAACTATAGAAAAGGAAGAAAAGGAAGAACGAAAATTAAGCCAAGACTAGACACTCAAAATGACTAATTCAGGAAGAAAAAAAAAAGGGACGGAAAAATTCTCAATCATAATGAAGAATATTTGTTTTTTGATCATCTATGTTTATGATAATTGTGTAAAACCACTCATAAACACTAAGATGGCTGACGAAAAAATAGATGGTCCAGTAATTATTCATCGAACAATTCTCAGGTTCCACCTCTTATGTGAATTAGCATATTCACCATCTTTTGTGGTTAATACATAATAACTTTATAATTTTCTAATCCAACCATTCATGTTATATAATGTAATACAGAGATTAGCTCTGTAAAAAATCAATCAAATTGAAGACCTTTTAGTTATTCATTTCTATAAAATACATGGACGGTTCATCATAATAACGGTAGGTGTTGTTAGAATCGTTCATTTGTTTGATTCAATTAGATAATTAAATGATTTCCGATTCGATTGATTTTTTACAGAGATGATCTTTAAAAGCTAATTTAAGATATGGACTGTTGGATTATAAATTTATTAAGTAAAATTAAGTTAATTGACAATGAGAGTGAATATGTTTGTTTACCCTACAGGTGAACCTAAGAATTGCATGTTGTTATTCTTATTCATCATGTAGACCATGGCACGTGAAGAATTCAATGAAGGCAATTGTTTGGCCCGTGTTTGTAGCCCCTCCTCTTATAAGCAAATAAGCAATTATTGACTATGGAAGGCAAACTGATAGTACAAATTTTTCTCATAAGACCAACTCTACATCGAATGTTGCTGTTCTTTGATTGCAACCAAGTAGATAACTTAATTTGTAAGTTGACCTGTTGGACAAGGTCGATCCCCGCACATATTCATCCTAGCCTCTAGCCCTTTGATCCAAAGGTAGGGGGTAGCAACAATATTCTTTAAAAAATTATTCGAACAACTATTCGAACCAATCAATAATAGAATGTAGCTAGCTGAGGTTTTGTTGTTTTATTTAATTCTATTTTAGTTTAAATAGAGTTTGGCATCCTCATCTCTGTGCTCAGGCTAGCTAAGATTTTGTTAATTGGACAACACTGTGTATCTTTGTAATGTTAATACCTATATCAATCAGCATATACATGAATATAATTAATTTTCACAACAAAAAAAACCTTTTTATATTTTGTCATATATAATCTATGAGATAAATGCTCTTTCGTCTGCTTTGGCTGTGTGATACCCTGGCCTTTAGCTTATGCATGTACCAAAAGCTGACGAAGTCCAGTAAACCAATTACTTTCTGTAGAAGTCTTCACCCTCCCATGGAATTAATATGGTGGCAGTTTTTTTTCTTATTAATTTGATATAATTAATTTGTATTAAGTATAAAAGAATTTTTCAAGACAGCTCTTAGTCTCTTCCTTAGTGTGCCGATGTCTTTACGTAGCTTTCTTTTGAGACAAATTAAGCTGTTAGCTGTTCACTTTCTGTTTTAGTTTGCTTTCATAAAGTGAAAATATGTCCAAACATCGGTAGAGCTGTTTGTTTATTTGAAATTTCTCCATCGTACAGAACCTGTTAAAATGATCAAAATATATGCGCACGATCCAAAAGAAGAACAAGAAAGAATCAGCAGTACGGTAAAAGTAATAAATAAATAGAGATACACCTACTAACTTATTAAGAAAGAACTGTGGCAACACGTACATCAAACAAGAAAATCTCTGATTTGATGTTCATGACTTTAGCAAGTAGAACCCTCATATTCAAAAAACCACACTAACAAGAGCAAAGAACAAGACTCAATGAATAATTAAAATGATGAAGCTAGCCTTGTATTCAAATTTGATCTGACGTGCAATCTTGGATGAAGTTGTCCGATCTGCGTTTTGGAGTTCGTAGAGTGGAACACGAAACACTCTAGAAGTCACTTCATAACTAGCTTAATTAAGTATTGCTCAAGATTAAAGTACATTGTTGGATCGGGGAATGACCACCAGTTCCTTGGTCATGTCCAGGTGATCATTAACACTACTAGTTTACCAAGCTTGACCATATATGTATAAGATCATGAAAGCAGTTACTATAAGAATAAGATCTTACCAGCTGGTACGTTATATATATATATATATATATATATATATATATATGGTCCCCGTGGTTTGGGGTCATATTATGTTTGCCCCTATGGTTTAAAAATATTTTATTTTGATCATGGAGTTTCATTAATCAACTAATTTTGGTCCAACTATAACGTTCTGTCTAACATCATTAATAAGGCTCTCACATGCGCGTCACATATTGGGTTATTTTTGTCTTTTGCATTTGAACCTCAATTACCCACTCCTTGTTTACAACTCCCACGTGTCAATTCTCTATCTTCTTAAAATTGCTTTTAGGAATACCTAAAGATCAATCAAATTATCTTCTTCGTCAGATGACCATCTCCTCTATGAACTCGACAGAGCGCCTCCTAACCTAGGTTAGAATATCCTAATCTTTCTTTGTGCTATTTTTCTTAGAAAACGGTTAGCCATAAGTTATATTTTGAGATCTTGAATTCTAAGTTAGCTATCATTCTTTATACAAAGGCTTTATACAAAGTCCATGTAGTAAATTTTAAGTGCATGCATGATTTGTATAGTACTGTTGGGTGATTAGATGAAATAGCAAATACAATAATTAATGTTTGTCAGCAAAGGATAAACACGTTAGCCAAAGTTTGTTCAATGTTATATATTATTAAACAATAATGAACTTGTATGAACAAACCTGAGACGCATGTTGATATGATCGAGGAATGAAATCTTTGATGCAGATTCCAATTCATGAGGAGCCCTAATTTTTCAATTCTTGTTGGTGTTCTTGAGAGCGGTGCGAAAGAGATGCAGTTAAAATGTGGAGTTGTAAACAAGGAGTGGGTAACTGAGATTTAAATGCAAAAAACAAAGATACTCTAGCATGTGTTGTGCAAGTGAAAACCCTACTAACGGTGTTAGACGGACTGTTAAAGTTAGACCAAGATTAGTTGATTAATGAAACCCCATGACCAAAATTTTATATTTTTAAACCACGAAGGCAAACATAGCCATGACCCTAAACCACGGGGATCATTTACAAATTACAATATATATATATATATATATATATATATATATATGGATGATAGCGGCAATCAGTTGGTGGAATACATTAGAAATTAATCAAGTACCGTAATTAGGTTGCTGTACAAAGCGATGCAGTTTTAGAGTTCAGAATCAAAGAAATGCTTATATTGAAGACTATAGGAGCTTGAATTAAAGAATGTAATTTCAATATAAGCACGATATCTGTAGATGAGATATAAGATAAAGATTTCATCTAAAAAATTAGGAAAACAAAAAGAAAACATCTCTTGGAGCACATAGAAGGATATATACAGTATGTTTTAAGGACAATGCACATTCATCTTTATAGGGTGTTAAGAGTTATCAAAACACACACACACACACATTTTGTATATATTTGTTCAATCTCACATCTATATCAAGAATATTACTAGAATATTACTATGTATGGAAAAGACGAATGATTCCATCCAATATGTTAAAGTTGTCTCTTACTTTTACCCAACAGAATATAAACTCCACTCAGTTAATGTTCAGGGACTATTCGAACATATGGACTTAAGAAATTAGAACAGAACCCCCTCCCCGAAGGATGTACTGTATATATAGGACTCGGAAAATAGAAACAATCCTATAGGTAGCTCAAATCAATATCAATTCGCTAAGATTTAGTGAAAATTAATGCTAGCTCTTCGTGCAATATATCTTTATAGAAATAAGAACCTGGTATATATGATGACTTTTGTCATTTCTTTGGCAAATAATGATCGATCAAAAAGAAAATTTCCATCACTGTCTTATGCAGAAAAAGTCAATCTCATCTTAGCCTTTACATTTTGCATTACATGAGCAGGTGAGCTCTTCCACATGAAAATGAAAATGAACTTGATGTTTTTGTTCCCTTGCTCAACTTCAAGCTAGCGCCATTTTCAGTTTGAATTTGCAGATCTTGAGTGGCAGGAAATGATTGAACTTACACTAATTAAAGTGAGAGTCTGAGTTCCAAATCTACTTCTTGAGAGTCACTTGATTCAGAATTCTGACTGCTTGAGCCCATTGAATTACTTCTATGTTTTTTGCTCTTCTTGTGATGAAACTCCTATATGTAAGCATGAACAACAAGATAAAATTAGTTAGGTTACGTTTTCACAGGATTTGCTTCAATCAGACACACATATACTGATATACTGATATATATAGAGGTATAGCAATGTAAATTGAATAGAAGATCATATGTAATTTGCTTTATGTTTGATATGAAAGGCATATGTATAGTAACAATCAAGTACCTCTAGTACTTCTGCAGGTGGATTTAGGAGGTGTCTAGTAGTGATGCCTGGTTGCACCAACTGTTGGGTCGGCTCTAACATGGCATTACTGGGTTCCCATCTGCTGGTTTTAGCAAACTTTAGATCAGGTACGGTGATTTAGATGCACAGTTCTATCAGATTGAATAAATGATACTTGCTGGAAATTGAAGTTTCACAAACCTCCTAGATTGAGTGAAGCATGGGAGATATATACGAGTAAAAATGCAAACCTTGGTGTTGTACTGTTTAGTTGGGAAGGATCACCATATATGATGCTTGCTCTTTGATCATATTCACCGAGCCCCATCTAAATTAATACCACCATAGATAATAGATCAGTTAGAAACACCTCAAGATTGAACAAAAATTACTACTTGAGTGCCTCTCAATTTCTAGCTAGGGTTTGGAACCATTTAATGAATTACTACTGATATTTGTAAAGTAGCTAATGAATACCTCAAGATAAATCTCCTTATCTAAAAGATTATTTCCAATTATATACAGAACGGTTAGAACTATATATGTGAATTGAACGCATTGATGACTGATGAATGATGATCGGAAACAAATATGCAGAAAATAATAATTTAAAAAAAAATGGATAAGTTTGCAGATAGATATCCAAGGTGAGTCATGAACAACAAATTAGAGACGAAATTAGAAATTAAGATAAAAAAAATTAAATTAAAAAAAAAAAAAAAACTACTTTCCATGTGTGTATATGGAAGTAATTGATGAAAATTCAAAATTTGAATACACCGTTACATACCATGATGTTAGGGTGGAAGCCATAAGAGACTGAGGGAGATGAAGAGGACTGCGAAGAAGCGAAAGACGATGAATAAGCTGCTGCTTGCACTCTGTTATCCTCCACCTGCTACTGCACGTACAATAATTCATCACCAAATTAAACACCTATATATTCTAGTCAAAGGAGAGAGAGATAGACAGATTGATAGAGAGAGAGAAGTTAACATACGTTATTGATGAAATTATTAGTAGGGTAAGGATTGATGAATCCCATTTGGCCATGTAATCTGATCTTCTCTAATTGAGCAACTCCAAGCCCTCTCTGCGGTTGCTTCGGCTTGTCCGAATTACTCTTCTTCCCTTTCCTTGAAGAACTAGAAGACGATCCGCCTCCTCTTTCGTTTCCCATGTTTGGCTCCCCAAAATAACTGCTCCCCATCTTCTTCTTAATTAACCTTTCAGAAGAGAGAGAATACACACAGAGATCGACACTGAGAAATATGAGATCGAGCTCTGAGAGTTTTTTTAGTATGAGCAAATCCCAAACTTTGTGGCAAATATTGCAGAGGTTAGCTGTGGTAGCAGAGAGATCGAAAGAGCTGAGAATTGAAATGAGCGATCTCCAAATGGGGTTTTTAAACCTGTTGGGGAAGCCCCAGTAATAATTGCATCGCTGGATCAGATTGTGTGTAGATTCTAATGTTTTATATGCTTAGATTTTATGCTCTTTTTCTCTTCCTTCTCGTTTGCCTTAATTTTAGAACTTCCATATTCAAATATTGCTTCATTATTTTAATAATGATGGTGATAATTGTTATAGATTATTCTACCATATAAACAATTTCATTTTCTCGCTTTAGATGTGGACTTTAGAGACTACCACTTGAAAGCGATTGTCTATGATTTGAAGTGTTAAAATATTTGGATTAATATAACAACAAACAAGAACTACCCCACGCGCTGTAGATGTCACTAACTCATACGGCTTTGTCTGCAAATTTTATTTCTTATCAAACATTTTCTTCCTCAATAATCTCATGAAAAATATGCAAATTCCCACATTCTTTTTTCTCAACATTTTTCCTTCAAAATAATAAGACCTGATTTCCATTTTTATAATTCATGAATTACACAATGTATTCATGCAAGTGGATATTTTAGGATAGACATCTGGGTGGTATATATATTTGGCCGTAGAACTAAGAGATATATAGAAACCTATCCCTAATTTTATTTGATCAAATAAACAGATTGATACTGATTAATAGTGCTAGGCTTAAGCCTGAGGTGGGTTCCACATTGCATGTGATTTCCAGTACTTTCATGATAAAATTTAATTTGTCTCTGAGCCTACACAGTGTGCCCTAAAAGCCCCAGCTGTAACATTCTTTAAGCAACTTATTAAGAAAGGAAAAAACTAATAAAATAAGTATACTATATGCACATTATGAAGTTGGACCAAATCACCATTTAAATTATAGATTCTAGAAATCTTTTTGCAGCTTCATAGGGATTGTAATTGTCTACTGGGAATTAAATGAAATATATATTTACATGTTTGCATCTCAAGCAGGTACCCTATCTAGCTGTGGATCTTTCTTTACAAGAGAGTGAGTAAATAGGGAAAAATCTTGCTCAATTCAAATTTTAAATCATCAAATTCAAATAGTTTCCTAAAAGAGATGAATGGTAAAACTTATCAAGTTAATTACGGAGGATTTGGCCAAAAGATTGTAATAAATTCGATTAGATATCGATCCGGCCTTCTGTTGTGAATAGCGAAGGAACAAATCTAATTGAGCTGTTCCACGCATGATCTGTGGGTCATATTTTATGAGTTGTTGTGTGGTGGAAAGTGAGAATGCTCCAATTCTTAAACAGACATGTGAACTCATGCAATTACCATTTAAACCCTCTTTTTTTTCTCAAAACCATGTCATTAATCATAATTTGGATAGCCCCTTTCAAAAAAACAAAATCATAATTTGGATAGCTTGTTGGGTAATAAGCAGCAAGTGAATTAAAATATGAATTGGCTTAGTATACCGGTTTGACTTGTTTTGAGCACAGTACATCTAATAGATGTTTGGATTTATTAGCATACCCTAATTAATTTTGCCTTCTAATTCGTCTAATGAAATGAGTTTCAAATTTATGACACATTTATTTATCTTAATCGAGAGCCATTTTTATTAGAAAATAAACTCTCTACTTTTACTAATTGAAAAAAAAAATTAGTGTAATTTTCCTTCTTTAGAGTTTTTGACATGTTTACTTATTTAGAATGAAATCTTTAATTTTTCTTTGAAACTACGGAATTTTGAGTACCACCATATTTATATCTTTTCCATTGTAAGTAAACATGCGTATCTTAATCGGAAGAGATTCCAATTAAAAATTAAAGTCTCCGCTTTGCACTAAATGAAAAAAAAAATACAAATTTTTTTTGAAAAGCAAAAAATTTTCAATCTTCGTCTTTAGAGTTTTTGATATGTTTACTTATTTAGAATGAAATCTTTATTTTTTCTTTGAAAGTGCATAATATCGATTACCTAACCCCATTTACATCTTTTCCATTCTAAGTAATATGTTATTATTAAATTAAATCTGTTTTATAGAAGTAATGCTAGTGATCACTAGAACTGTAATCTCTTACCAACTTACAATATTATAGCTCAATTCGGCTCAGTTACAATTAATGTTCAAATTGTTATTTTTAGTGTAGTGGGAACCCTAATTTAGTAACCAACTCGTTGCTAATCCTTATAAGCTCATAGGCAATGTCCAATTTTTCCTATGTGGGATGTATATATTCTCAACACGCCCCCGCACGTGTGGCGAATTTTCAAGCCATACACACATGGACAATTTTTTGGTGACGTGGAGCCCGTGTGGCCGTTAGGCATGCACACGTGGGTAACCCGCTCTGATACCATGATAAAGTAACCTGGGGTTCACATCCAAAACCAATTGGTAATTGATGGAATTGCTCAAACCCTTATAAACTCATAAGCAAGGTCCTATTTTTCCCATGTGGGATGTATATTCTCAACAAACTTTTCTCGGCAAATGACAGTGCCGCAAAGGCGTATCACTAGCTCAATATATACATGTAAAAGGTGGTCTCCTTTCCAGTGTTAGAATTGCAAGCCAAAGTCAAGCTTAGCTCCCATGGCAAAGAACCTAATTATATCTTCTTCTTTTTTGTCAAAGAACCCTAATAATATCTAGGGTTTCACATTGCTCATTAATCGATCTGTTTATATTCTTGTGGTGTACATGCAGCGATTTCAACTAGACTCATAAATTAATTATAGTCGACAACAACCCATGCTTGAAGCTACCTGTGAAAAATGCCCTACTTCGTAATGTCGATCATATTGTACAATACAATATACAATAATAGCATTACTAAGTAGACTACGTTTAGTTTACATTAGACCATTCAACTGCATTAGTAAATTATAAAATCCATGTCGTGAATCATATGATTCAGAACAATTATATATACAATATGAGAAGCTAGCATAACTAAATTGGTTTGGTATGTGGTTTCCGGGGTGACCACCATATTCATACTATGCCATGTGTATCGTAGTCATCAGGCACTGACGTATGTACCATTACTATAACTCTTCCTTCATGATAATCTTACAATCAATTCTTAGTAAAACACATAAAGGAAAAAAATGCTTTTCATTGAGAAAACACATAAAAGAAAGCAATGCTTTTCATTGAGAATGACAATAAATTATAGAGTTATTATTACAAATGGTACCTGAATTATACCTCAATTTTATTGATAGTACCTGAACTACAATTTTGATCACAACCAATACCCGAACTTTTCGATTTCATTTTAAAAGGTACCTAGAGCCACCTCCGGTCACAATTCCGACTAAAACTGCATGGGAGGCAATTATAGTGATGATTTTTGATGATTTCAAGGGTTGCAATCATATATAGTGATGATTTTTTTTGTAATAGACTTGCCTTGAATTTGTTTTTTTTTTTTTTAATTTTAGATGATGTGGCCTTAGGTACCATTAAATGAATCGAAAAGTTCAGGTACTGATTGTGATCAAATTGAAGTTCAGGTACCATCGATAAAATAGAAGATACCATTTGTGATAATAATTACTTATGACAGCAAAAGGAAGTAAAACCCAAAACTTTGATTACGTGCAATACAAACTAAATTGGTAAAAGTTAAGAACCGTGACAACTTATAAAAATAGATAATTTCACAAGTTATTGTACCTTTTTTTTATTATTTTTTTATTTTATGAAAAGAGGTCAGCCCATTATATAGATTTAGCAAGCAGTACATAAACGAAACACCCCTATGGGGTCGACAGAAAGAATCGTTCCTTAGGGAACCCTAAAACCTATTATGCAACAAGAATAAAACCCAGGAAATTCCTAGTACACCCACTTTTTAGGAAATCCAAGCACCATTATTCCAAACAAAGATCAGAATTCTCCGAAGTAAATAAGTAAAATGACCCTCAGAGAATTTTATCTTTGCGACCTTGTTAGCATTAAAGCCACCCTCAAGTGCAAGAGGTACAAGTTATAGAATAGGGGATTAAGTAAGGATGTCGAACCCACGAGGATTGGTAAATCCTTTCCTAGCTAGGGAAAACCTAAGGAAAAACTAGAAGAATATGCAAATGTACAATCACAAACAAAGGTTCACAAGTGAACCAAAGTTCATGGTGAGTATGTGCAAGATGGTGTGTAGAGATTTGATTTTGATTTTGAGATTGGTTTCTATTCAAATTGAAACAATGGAAGCAAGTAATATAAACTAACCTAAACAAAACAAGTTGTTATCAAATGGATGGGAGTTAGGGCATCGGGTTTCACCTTTTGCCTCCCTTGCAAGCATTAAAGCAATTGAATATGAATGATGCAAAGCTAATTGTCCAACTACACTCTTAGCATCCGGATAGGACTACTAAGGCTTAAACCCTTTCATTTTATTAACTCTAACCGGATAAGTCTAGAGCTAACTACCTAGAGACAAATTCAATTACCGGATAGGTCTCAATCATTTGCCCCTAAATGCATAAAGCTTAGAGTTTAGGTAACCAAGCAAGCAAACCAATCCTATCTCTAGGTGATTTTAGCTCACTACCTCACATGCACACATGGTGTGCTTTCATGTGCTCCCTTTTTTGCCTAGAGGTAATCAATCTCTAGGAAAAACTTCATGTCATGGCAAACACATAACTCAAATTGATTAGGTCTAAGTAATGCATTCAACTATTGACTTAGCATGTGAGAATGACAACATGAATTTTCATCAATTTATAAACAAAAGCATCAATCCAAGCAAGTTTGGCTAGGGCTTTCAACCCTAGCCCCAACTAGTTCACTACTCACACATAGCTAGATACACAAGCTTCAACATTCTATTAAACATCAAATACATAAAGAGATAGAGAGTAAAGGGTGACTATTGATGATGCCGGAAGAGGTGGTGGAGATGGGTCTCCAAGAACATGATGTGGTGGTATCACCTCCTTCTCCTTGCTCCAAGCTCTTGATATTGGTAAGAATAGTGAAATTTGGGATCTCTAAGATGAGTTGTGGTGTTGAATGGTGGAGGAAATGAAGGTTGTAGTGGTGGAATGGAGGTTTTAGAGGTGGAGATGGTGGTTTAGTGGTGGAAATGGTGGTGTCTTCTCTAGAGAGAAAAATGGATCTTGGATAGGATGAAGATGATTGAATGGAGTCAAGAATTCTGAATAATTGGTCTTTGGCCTCTTTTTGATCAGCTAGGTGTGTCATCTTTGGTCCCCAAGTGTGCAAGAGATACTCTTACACCATTGTCCCCCAAATGGTCCCAAATTGGCAAGGTGATAAAAGGACAAGGTGTAGGGAGATATTTGAATTTTAAGTGATGGGAGATTCTCATCACCATGGTCCTCCTTTGCTAGAGAAAAGACCCTCCATGAGTGGCGGCTCGCCGGAAAAGTTTGCCGGAAAAGTCGCCGGAAAAGTTCGCCGGAAAAGTCGATTTGCAATTTTCTTCCAATCTTCGTATCTTTTTCCCCTAGCTTCAAATCTCCACATTTCAAGCCTCAAATAGTCATTTTATTCTCAATGCAAGGTTTCCTACAAATAAAAGGAAATGGATTAAAAAGGGTAAAATAGCATGGAAGACAAATCAATTTTCATAATTATGGGGCACAATTGCATAAGTAATTTGTGACTCAACAGACCTAAAAACAAAATTAAATAACATTTGGAAGAGGAGGTGAATTCTCTCCTTCCATGCCTTCTTCCTTTTCCAATCCATCCACCTCAGCAATTAGACTCAAGGCCCAAATCCAGAACAACCAAACTAGCAGCAAAACAGGCCTAAGGCCCAAACCTTATTTGCCGCAAGCCACCAATAGCACCACAGCGTCGCCGAAAAAATCTCCGTTAAAACTACCGCCGCCAACAGGAACACCGCCCTCACTATCGAAACCTCCGGTAAGAGACACGTCGATGCCAGCGAAACTAGAAACACCGGCAGCTGTCCTACCAGATCTCCACCCCTCCCCGGAAGCTGAGTAACAAGGTGTCTCGATGATCCGACTCAACCTAGACTACCAATCCTTTACCCTAGTAGATGGGCTACCGTACGCAACCACCACCATAAAGCCTCCACCAACCTGATGGAACGGCAAAGCCGTACCAACCTGCCAAAAATGGCAATCAAAACCACCAGTAGCAACCCCCCCCGAACCGGAGACCAAAGCCATAACAAGTCTGCAGACAAGCATGACCAGGAAAAAAAGTTGAAACCAGCGTCAGAAAGATTCAGAAGCACGTTGACGAAGAGGAACTCCTCCATCCTTCCCAGGCTGACCGAAGAGAAGGGAGAAGCAATCTCCCCAGGCCAAAAACTTTGCGCCACCACAAGAAAACCCTAGTTGAGCCATTGAAAAAAAATAGGTCTACACACTCGATATTTTTAGTTATTGTACTTCAATGATGACTCAAATTTTTAACTTAATCTGCTATAAATTAACTTGATGAAAAAATGTTCAAGTTAATCTTTCATCTCAAATAATTAATGAAGTCAAATGATGATATGAATACTATGTTTGATACAATTTTCCATTACCAACTTCACATGTTAATCAAAAAGTGAAAGCTTATATTTGCGTTTGACTACTTTAACATGGAGGAAAACTATAAAGAATATGCAAATATACAATCACAAACAAAGGCTCACAAATGAACCCAAGTTAATGGGTTTAGTGTTGGTGTGCAAGATGGTGTATAGTGATTTAATTTGATGTTAGGAATATATAATTTCGATTCAAATTGAAACAACTAGAGCAAGTAAAGTAAATTAAGCTAAGCTAAATAAGTTGTTATCAAATGGATGGGAGTTGAGCTTAGGTTGTCCACCATAGACTCCCTTGCATGAATTGATGCTCAAATTACAAGTGATGCAATCCCAAATACTCAATTACCCTAGCCTCTTAGCATCCGGGGAAGAGTACTAAGGCCTAAACTCCTTTGAATTTATCCAACCGGGTAAGTCTAAAATTAATACCTAAGAACAAAACCTATTACCGGATAATTAGTTTTAATTCATTGTTCCTAGATGCATAAAGATTAAAGTTTAGATAACCAAGCAAGCAAATCAATCATAGGTCTAGGTGATTTTAACTCACTACCCTCACATGAACACATGGTGTGCTTTCATGCTCTTCATGTCCAGAGGTGATTAATTCCTAATCATGAGATGACAAATGCATTCTACTTAAAGTAGTCAAACTCAAATATAAGCATTCACTTTTTGATTTAACATGTGAAGTTGGTAATGGAAAATTGTATCAACACATAGTATTCACATCAATATCATACAAGATTGACTGGGGCTTTCAACCCGAGCCCCAACAAATTCACTACTCACTCATAATTAGATAGACAAACTTCAACATTCTAATATACATCAAGAATAAAGAGTTAGGAAGTAAAGAGTGACTAATGGTGATTCCAAAAGTGGTGGTGGAGATGGGTCTCCAAGTTTATGAGGTGGTGGATCTCTCATTCTTCTTGCTCCAGCCTCTTGATGATGTGGGAATACTGAAAGTAAAAGTAGCTAGTAATGATTTGTGGTGATGGAGGGTTATGGAACTGTGGAAGATGAGTGTGGAGGTGGAAACGGTGGTTATAAAGGTGGAAAAGGTGCTGTGGATTTGTAAAGAGAAAGAGGGATGTCTTGGTGAGATGAAGATGATGGAATGGAGTCAAGAATGATGAAGATAAGGCATTTGGCCTCTCTTTTATAAGTTATGTCCCTCTTGGTCCTAAGACGTGTAAGAGATGCTCTTACATCCTTGTTCCCAAAATGGTCCCAAATTTGCAAGGTGACAAAATGACAAGGTGTATGGAGATGTTTGAATTGTAAATGGTATGAGAGTCTCACAACCATGGTCCTCATTTGCTGGACAAAGGGTCTTCCATGAGTGGCGACTCACTGGGAAACATAGCCGGATTCCGCCGGAAAATCCGATTTGCATTTTCCACCCAAATTCGATGTCTTCTCCTCCTAACTTTACTTCTTCACAATTCAAGCCTCATTTGATCATTGGGTGGAAGTTTGACCTCCAAATTTGATATTTGAACCTCCAACTTTTTTTAATTATTAACAGATTTTGTCAAGTCATATGAAAAGACAAATAAGGACAATGTGAGAAAAATGAAAAAAATAAATTACTCTTCTTACCTCCCTATATATAACATTCAATTGAATTGTTTTTTTCTTTTTTTCCGGAATTTCCTTATTTTTCCATATAGTTTTATAATTTACATAAAATAATTAAATAAAAATAATAATTTATATACATGACCCATTATTTAATACAAGAGTAAATTCAAAACAATCTGATTTGGAATTTTCTTAAACTAATTAAATTAATTGAATATAGTTATTACTCAATCTTCCAATCCACAACTCTTGAAATCCTTCTTTTAGCAAATTCAAAGTGATTCTAGAAACATATCAAGATCAAGAACCAACCCTTTGAGTAATTTTGGTGGAGGAGAGACATACTTAGGGCTGGGCTCGGGTCGGGCCGGGCCCGAAAATTAGTGAGACCGAGACCGAACCAGAAAATGTCGGTTCGGGCCGGTTTGGTCTTTTTGTAAATTGAAAACTGACAGAAACCGAACCCATTCGGGCCGGTTCGGTTTTTGGGCTTTTTCGGGCCCAAACATTTATTTTCAGTTTTCCACCGAAAAACAAAAACGAAACATTTTTTTTTTTTCTTCTAATGCCCAACACCACATCATTGTATATGTTACATGTGATCAAGATAAAGATTTCATTTAGCTACAAAATCAAAGGCCACCAGCAGCCACGGGGCCCCTGGATGGGTCTCTTTCTGGCAACCTAATATAAGGTGTCACTGTGTTGTAATAATAAATTGTAAAGTATCACAAGAATATAACTATCCTAATGGAAACTACAAGGGAACCTTTCTAGGTTGTACATTGGAACGTTTTACAAGTCATCCTGCAAAGAAAAGAGAAAGGAAAACTTATGTAAGGAAAACTTTCGGGTCGGTTCCGGCTTTCGGGCCCTGAAAATATGGAACCCGAGACCGAACCGATTACATGAATTCGGGTCGGGCTTTAGACCGAACCGAAAATTTCTATTCTAAAACCAAACCGAATCGGGCTTTTTTCCTCGGTTCGGGTCGGGTCCTCGGTCTTTCGGGTCCGGACGCCCAGCCCTAGACATACTCATAAGAGAACAATATCATGTGATTTTGATTAATTCTTCTTCTTGTGGTTGAAGATAGAGATAAAAAGTAGAGTAACAAATTATTGTATCTCATGTTCAAGGAATAAGGAGGGCTACTTAGATTTTTAAGTATTATAAAAAATAAATTAGAGGTGTACTAAGTATAAGAGGTTCAAATAGCAAATTTGGAGGTCCAACTAGAACCACCCTTGATAATTTTCTTCTCAATGCATGGTTTCCTAGAAATAAAATGAAATAGATTAAAGAGGGTAAAATGAATGGAAGATAAATCAATTTATATAGTCTTGGGGCACAGATGCATAAGTGGTTTGTGACTCAACGCATCTATAATAGAAATACGTGCACAATGACCACAACATCTCGCACCTATACATCCATGGTACACACAGTCAACAACTAACTTCGAGTCTGCTATGACTTGACCTTCAAATAGTTAGCCTGGAAACTTGCTTAAGATATCCAAACTTTACAACTTGCCTCCGTGCAATCAATGCCTATGTTTTATAGACACTTTTATCTCAAAAATACTAATATCAACGCTAAAATTACTTTTTATGATGCTTTTTGTAAAATGCTAAAATAAAAGCAATTTTAGCATTTTACAAAAAGCATTCTAAATTGGGTGATCCTGTCATTTTAGCCATGAGGGATTGAGGGTCTCATTCTTTGAAGGATTACACAACAAAAAACATTTTGGCATGGGTAACTTTTTAACGAGTAAAAACTAAAAAGAAAGGGGTTTGAATAGTAATAAAGTACGTAATAGTGGAAAAAAGCGGGGGAATAAGATAATATGGAAATTATTCGATGAGTGACGGATGACAGTTAGTAGATAGAGTAATAGAATAATTAGTTCAGAGTTAAGACAAAGGAAAGTGGAGAGAGATTCAGGGAATATATGATATCTACCGTAGATTTAGGGCACATGCAAGCTTACAGAGTGGATTACTTCACACGATTTGCAAAGCAAAATCAAAAAGCTAGAAGAAAAAGAATTAAGAAACCCTAAAACCCTCTTGGAAAACGCTGTGTTTGTTTCTGAAGGGCCAAGGAAACTTGAAAAGAAAGCTTAGCTAGCTAGGCCATATCCTCCATCCACCATTTCCATATCATCCAAATCAGCCTCATGATCAAATCCCATATTATATGAGATTCCCAGATTAAATATGATTCATATACAGCACACGGGGTCTCGCACCAAACTTTGTAATTTTGTATGTATGGTTTAAGAGGCGTTAAGGTAATGAATTATAGGAGAGAGGGGTAACGGGTTGGTATGCGTGCGTGTGTATGTGTGGGATTGATCGATTACTGACCTTTCCCGATGGGGTTAAAGAAATGAAAAGAATCGTCCAGGATTTCTTGAATAAAGTTTGATCCAATATCACACTACCTTGCTACCATGGTGCCATAATCTTTTTATAATTTATTCGTTGACCATCAAAAATTTAACTTTACAGCAAGAACTTATATGTTTCCTAGCTAGCTGTTGTGATTGATTTATGAAGAGTAATATTCTATTGTCATCATGGTTTTTCTCATTTTATTTTGTCAAAGATTTCAATCTCTATACATGTACTTGCAAAATCGATATAAATCAAAAGATTTTATAAAACATTATGAAATATATATCAACCGCCTATGAAATGATACAACTATACAGTCAACAATATACAACCATATATGATCAAAGTATTGATTGCATGTTCGGAAATGAAAGGATGTTCGAACGTGATATATATAACTATCATTGCAAGAAAATGATGTAATCATAGATATAATTTAAGAGTGATATAATTTGATAGATTTTGAGATGATAACCACGCCTATAAGTATTTGAAAATGATGCAATGAGATAAAGTTATCCATACTCAAGAACAGTACAACCATACATACGTGAACGATGTTCGATATGCATGACTATACATGCTCGATCATAAATAACACAACTATGGTCGTAAAATGAGAGAACCATCCTTCAAAAAAAAAAAAAAATGAGAGAACCATACATGATACATCTATCTGTGTTCAAAGGTGAAATGAGCATCGATCCTTGCTCATAACGAAATGAAACAACAATTTTGGTTTGAAAATGATGCAATCACCCTTGCCTGGAATGATACAATTCCGTGCATCATTAATTTATAATCATCCGGTTGTGGATATCCTTGGCATTTATTTTTCTCAAGTGTATCGAAATCTTAAAGGGGAGATCTTGTTCCTTATCATTGTGTAACCCATCAACAATATTGCATATGTGGATCGCAAAGCACTGATATTCAGGCAATTGAAAAGGCTTGCGGTATCTGCTGGATTATGCATGAATTGTGCTATATATATGTATATGGGTGCGGCTATTGCTACCCTACTATTTTCTTTGTTCACCATGCTTGCTCATTACACCCTACATTTTAATTATAATTATTAAATTTACTTATTTAACCCATTTTTCTTTCTAAGAATATCCTTATATGACATATCCAATTAAAAAATAAATATTTTTAATGAAAATCACTCATTTGTTTTAGGGAATCAGAAATTGAGAGAAAGTTGCTGTGTGTTCTCATTGATAATAGGGGTCTCTTTATATAGAGGATTACAATGCATAGAATCTGAATTGTACAAGGAAAGATAATTATACAATGAATGAATATCTCTAAGATTCTCTCTAATTAAAACCCTATTACCACTAGGTTAAGTACCTAGAGTTTGGGCCAGACACAATTTGAATTTACTTAAACACTCTCCCTTGTGTCACCCAAACGTGGTGCTTCTCTCGTTGCCTCGTTAAAAACCTTGCCAAGTAACAAAACCCAATAGGAAAAAAATAACCTCTGTCGAAGGGGAAAAAGAGCACAACACACCCTTCACGTTTCGAGACCATACATGTAGACACATCTCCCTGATGTCTGCATCTCCCCTTGACGATTACGGTCATTGGAGTTCGGATAACTTCCTCAAACGATGCTACCAACATGTTTCTCGAAAGTGGAATTTAGGTAATGACTTAGTGAGCAAGTCTGCCATACTGTCCTCAGATCGAACCTAGTTCACTTTAATCTTGAGGAGAGTTTGTTATTGCTAATGTATCAGCAAACAAATTTCCTAATCTAACCAACCATCACATTCTAAATCAACCATAATCTGTTTCTACAGAAAAGGAAAACAGAAGAGAACTAACATTTGTACCGTGGCCTCAATGTTTTGCTGAAGAAGAATGTCTTTAACCCAACAGCTTGGAATCAATATACCCACAATAGCATTCCGAACTAGAAAACCCACATATGCCAATGAAAAAGTTCATCAAATCGACACATGAAAGGCAATGAATAATCACAAAACCAAATCGAGACATCCCAAACAAAATTTAACTCACCAGTTCGAGTAGCCGAGAAACCCCAAATCAAGTAGCCCAAAAAGCCCCGAATCCACAAATGGGACCCTAATCTTAGCAGATTGAAACCTTCTTTTCCTCATTCTTCCAACAAATGGAACCCTAATCAAACTGAGCAGAACCCCTAACCCTTCTCTAAGCGACGAGTAGAACCCTATTGATGAGAGATGGCGATAGTAGGACTCCTAACCCTAATTCATGAGAGATGGCGAGATGGTGGATGATAGTATTTTGATGAGGGGTGATGCAGGTCATGTTGAGATGAGAAGTTTTGCCATGGTAGCTCTGAGTTTTTTGAGGAGAGAAGAGGTTGTTCTTTTGTCTAAGTGTTGAGGAAACGGCTACCCACTTTGTCCAAGTGTAAGTGTACACGAAGTCAAAGACCGTTCTTTTAACTTGTTTCTTTTTTATTCATGAATCAGACAACATATACATTACATTTTGTTGTCTGATTATGTACAAGTTAAAATTTAGCTGAGATTCAAAAGAGGGAAAGTTCCCGCTATATTCAATGACTTTGGCGCTAGAATAGGCATTTTTGTTCACATGATAGAAATAAGAGAGTTATGTTGTAGGAACTTACAATATGATTTCCAATATGTATGTTTTTGGGGGAATGAGTGGCATTTAGTAGGGATTCCCAAAATATCTTCCTTGATCATACAACACAAAGTAAAAAATTATTGTATGACATTCTGCAAGTTACTCTCATACAACAAAATTAACAATTCTGTTGTGCAATTTAGTAAAATTTTGGAGCCACATTTGAGTAAAAGTACGAGGGAAATATGCCGCTCTTTTTTTTTTCATTCACACAACAGATCATTTTTGTAATTATTGTGCAATCACCTTCCAGCTAAAATCTTTTTAATTTTAACAGCTTTAGACAATGAAGCTTTCTTAAAAGAGTTGTATGATTCACTTTCCCACATCCACACTCAACATTCCTGAATTATATGGTTCACCAACAACATACACCATATCTAAGCAGTAGGAATATAGGATATGAAAGCTCAATCATATTTTACAAAGAAACCTAACCTCTCTTTGGTGCTCATCCTTCCTCTTTTGCCTATCTAGCTTTGTCGTATCACGTTCAGAGCACGGGATCATCAATCAACTCCTGCTTCTTCTTTGGTGCCTGCTCCTCATCCATTCTCACTGGCGCTGCAAGACTCCACACAGTTGGTTTGGCTTTAACCAAACCATGCTTCCTAAACTTTTCGGTTAACGTACCGCAAACCTATCAAATGTCAAGAAAAACACAAATCACTATAAAAAAACTTGGTTCTTCAAATCAACATCACAATTAAAAATACTAATTTCAGAAGCAATGTCATCTCAACCACGCCTAATTGTAAGTACTAAACAGCTAACATCATAAAGCCTACAATTCAATAACTCATCGAGTATAGTTCATTAGAAATTCACAATTGCCTATCTAAATTTCACCAAAACACTCTTTAACTTTAACAAAACTAAGCTCTACAATTCCAATGCAATAAGCTTATTGTAGAAACTAAGCTAACAATATTGAGAAACTAAGCAGAACGGATCAAAACAGCCAGGAAGATAGACTCACCTAGCGGCACTCATCAAAGTCAGTGATGCAGCCAGTAGCAACAAGAAGCTCGCCAAGAGCGGAGAAGGTCACCGAGAGCGGAGAAGGTCGTGCAAGGACGGGTGCGAGATCTGACTGGAGGATCTGAACTCCAGCGACCTCCGTCAAGACCGTGCTTGACTCGTCTCGCTACTTCGTCCTCAAGATCGAGGATGGCACTGACAAGCACACCTTCCTCGGCCTTGGGTTCGCCGAGCGCAAAGTGGCGTTCGATTTCAATGTCGCGCTCTCCTATCTAGACAAGTAAATCAAAAGATGAAGAGGCGTCATATGACGCCCAATCGACCTGAACGATCTAGCGGGATCCGATTACCGGCGAGTCGACACCGCTTCAAGAACTAGTAAACCGATCCCAAAGAAGCATCATTTGGCATTCACACTCTCTCTGAGGTATCTGCGTATGTCGAGGAGAAGAAGACGAGAGAGAGAGAGAGAGAGAGAGAGAGAGAGAGAGTTGGTTTAAGGGTAGAATAGGAATGAAGAAAATTAAAAACTGACATTTTTTAACATCACCTCATTATTCATAAGGACTAGATTAATATTACTAACAGTTCATAGTGGACCTTTTTATCAAGTGGGAAACTAGGTGACATTTTTATCATTTCACACTCTAATGTGACATTTTCCATCATTTCCCTTTTAATTTATACTCATAAAAAAATTAAAAATTATTAAAGTTTCATAATAAAATCATAATCTGATTTACTCCCTTTTTTAAAATTTTTTCTTTCAATTTCAATGTTCTCTATTTCAATCTATGTAAAAAGATTAGTAAATTTACAACTATGATCAATGAAGAAGAGATTCATTTTTTTTTTCTTCGTGTTTTAAGTTTTTACTTTCGGTGTTCACAAAGAATATTGCAAAGATTTTGATGAGGTTAAAGGTAATGATTTTGTGAATTGAATAACAAATTAACGATGAGGAGGCAATAAAAAGAAAAAAAAATAGTAATAAATTCAAATTTGGGTGGAGAAGATAAAGATTAATGTTATCCAATGAGAAATTACGTAGTCTTTGTATTTAATTAATTATTTATATATTTATTTTTTTCTTATATATTTAGATTTTAGAAAATTAGTGTACTTATTAGTCATTTTGCATTTGAGTAATATAATCTTTCAATAATTCAAATGTTTATAGGGTGAATTAAGAAAATGGTAGGGTGACAATAACCGCACCTTATATATATATAGCTATCTTAAATTACCCTGCATGATTGAGTTAAAGAAACCAACCTTGTTGATAACTTGATACCTAGATCTCTTAGACATATGCTAGCAATAAAGCCAATGCTAATCTAAATCATATATAATGCCCATGAATCAATGTTAAGCCTGGATGGGAGATTCTCTCGTAATTTTATTCAATACATAATGTGCGACAAGGCTACTCTAAAAGATTTGTATAACTGGGGATAAATGTAGGCACATGTGGAGATGCAACAAAATTCAACACTTGGCCTCTTTCGGATATAAGTCTTGCAGGAAAATAATTCTGCCTTTAATTAAAAATAGAATTAAGGACCTACTTATGACTTGGAAATGAAGCACATTAATGCATATGTTTCCCTTCATTGTTTCCCTAATCTTTAGTAAACACAAATCACAAAACCAACATCCTTAGTGCTCTTATGATCTAACTTGGATATCATTTCTGATCAGATCTTGTTTGATTTAGAACTCCCATTTTGATTGCACTAATCTTCACTTTTAATTCTCATAAGGCCTTTCTCCGAAATTCAAAAGATGCTAATTTTCTAGACTGCACAACTTTCAATTAACCATCATCATTAATCTGACATTTAAGTTTGTTCTTCTTAATTCTTATATAATCAAGTATACTCTCTCTCTCTCTCTCTCTCTCACACACACACACACACATATTAGGATTGGGTTTATAAACTTAATTAAGCTCCATACAGGAAGAGAATGGCTTTAGTACGTATTCCATATACAATTATTTCATTTATTTTTTTTATTTTTTTCAGATTTTAAAAATTATAGAAAAAAAATTATATCATGAGTTTTGAGTTCCGTAAGTTCAAAAAGTGTTTAAAAAATCTAATATTTGAGAATAGATAAATTTTGGTGAGAAAATCAAAATATGTGATTTTGGTCAAAAATAGTGTGCTATGCTCAGTAGCATTTAGTTTAGTGACATTAATTAGTCTCACTTTTATAAGTGGGAGGTTGTGAGTATGTTGATTAATAAAAAAAATGTATGCTATAGTCAACATTTTTGGATAGAAACTATGGTCCTGGTGAATTTACTATTATTATTTTAGAAAGTTATGGCGTCTAATTTTCACATAATTGGGACATGAAGTATAGTTTACCAACCTTTTATTTTCTTTATATTAAGACTATAGACGTAATTTTTTATTTAATATTATTACTAATTAGATTCTAAGTAACAGCTTAAAAAAATTATAGCCTTTATGGTAGCTTAATGGTTTCCTCTGCATGCATGCATGCATCTAATTTATTGATGCTTCATGTTACATAATATTATCTTACATAATATTGAGATGACAAATTTATCATTACACATGACTTGCACATGACAAAATTTTTGTCAAAATTAGCTTTTGGACAAACTTTGATCAATTTGGCAAATCACAAGGGTAAAATTAAACATTTTGAAACCACGAAGTTAATATTTAGTATCACCCCAAATTACAGGGACCATTTCTAACTTTTACCTTTTAAACCTTAGCCCACCCCACTTTTACATATGTTAGTGAGAATCGAACCCATAGCCTTTACAATGTTGAAATTATAACTTACCAACAATTCACAACTCACCGACAAAAATAAAAAATAAAAAATAGAGTCTTAAAATAATAGTAACGGCTACAATAATAATAATATTATGTAACATGAAGCATCAATAAATTAGACGCACTACACATAATTTTCACTATATAGTAACCGTCACCATGTATATAAACACTCCTCTCTCCTCTCTCTCTCTCTCTCTATATTATATATATATACTGTCCACGTGTAAAAACTGATACAAATTGGGATATATATGATTCACAACCCCATTGAGAAATATCTTGCTCTTATATAATAAGTAGTGATGTCATCTTCCTGGTTGAAGTATTAGTATATTGCTAGCTCCACCCATGCTCACATAGTTGTTTATGTATTGCACTAGTGTTTGATGAATCTATGGAATTCACACACACACACACATACCTACTTGTCTGTGTTTTTGTTTCTGTAAAGTATAAAACTAACTTTATGGTTTGCTCTGCATGCATGCATGTGGTCATATGGTAGTTTTATATAAGCTTAAGCTAGCTTTCGTAATTGTGGTACTCTTCCCCCATTGTAAAGATGATACCAGAAAGTCTTAAAAGTATGGATGAGCATCTTATATGGTTAAGGGAAGTGTTCAACTCGAAACTTTGGCTATTAGATGTGTTTGAGGCAAAAGTATTTTTGGCAAGATTCCCTGAAAGGATTTAGCATAGCGGGGCTGATATCTGCGGCCCAAAAATAAGCCTACAAGGGTTTGGGTTATAGCTTCGCCCATTCCGTGATCCATAAGGAAAACTAGCCCTTATTGTAATCAAGTAGTGGATATTGAATAAGAAACTTCATTCAATAATCATTCTATGGCAAGGAACAGTCGAAGCCCTAGGTATAAATACCAGGTTTCAAGGACGAATTACCAACAACTCTCAAATCAACTAATCATACAGATTATCAAAACCTCTCCGGAGCAAACCTACCTGCAACCTAGTTGCAACCCATCGAAGCAAGAGTAAAGCCTTCGCAACCCAGCGAAGCTAAAGATACGCTTTAGCAAAACCCTTGCTTTCTCCAAATTTTTCAGTGATTGCTCTGCTCAACTTACAACATTGAGTATCGATTCGGTGTCGCGAAGAGATCACAACCAAAGCCATTACCCATAAGACAAGAAGTCTTTTTCCGAAAGGTATAGAGAAGAACCTGGTGACGAGGTTGGTGCTCACCTCATCCACAGCGTTTGATCAAGAAGTCAGGTCAAGGGATTCTCCGACGACTGCACCCCACGGTGCTTGCACGGCTGCGCACACGCTTAAAAGAGATAGTTTGCGCCCATACTGGTTTTGGAGCCAAACATTTTGGCACGCCCAGTGGGACTTTTAGCGTTTCTTTGTGATTGAAACCATTGGGAAATCAAGCGCAAACCCTTACCAAAAGGTTTACATTAACTGCCCAAACCACAAGACCTCCAGTTACAGGCCGCACTCTAGTGCCGACTGTCGTGGTCTTTCCGACGAACAGGTAACACAAAAGTTCTCACTTGACCCACCATTACCAGACATGTCAACAGAATAGGGTGGAACTCCACAACCCGCTATTGAGGGCAACAATAATCCTCTTGTCCAGCTTAATAAGGCTGGCGGCGCGACAAACACTGCCCAAGTGGCCGCGAGTGAAAGAACAATTGATTCCTTCGTTCCCATTATCGCCCCGGCGAATGCGAGTATTGAGGAGCGGCTCGCCATCTTTCAGCAGAATAACGCTTCATATAATGAGAGGATGGAAAAGGCCCTCGCAGAAGAGCGTCGAAGGCTTGATGAGGTTTCGATCTCACTGCGGAATCTCTAAGCTAGTTCTCGACAAACGCAGGGACAGTAGCAGAATACATACAAGAAAAGCCAGGAAAACCACAAGGAGCTTGTGGATATGATGACTGGCCAGGCCGCTCAGAGCAACCGTATCTCTGCTGACATCGTGAACCAAGCTAAGCATACTGCGTCAGAATTGGCAGTGCTTCGCAACGAATGATCCAATCTCGCGACCCAAGTTACCATGCAGAGAGCTAAGTTGGACCAGGCTAAGGAAGTGCTGAATAAAGCTTTAGGGGATCCTAACGCCATTCTGGGCTCACTTGGACAACCTTTAGCTACCGGCAAATACATACCTCCTAATGCTCAGGAGAAGACTAGCGGCAATACCGTTACACCAGCTGCAGCCGCCTCTGCCTCAGCAGCAAAAAGCAAGGATAAAGCCCTGGTAATTGGTGGTAATAAGGCTACTCCAACTCTTGCGCAAAAGAGTAAGACTCAGAAGATAGGGGAAAACACTCCCCCTGATCCTGCTGCATTTATGCAATACTACAGTGACGGGGCGGAGAATGTCTATAAAGAGCTTCCAGGGAACTATTATGGTATTGACCAAACTGGCACTCCGATCAAAATAACGGCCTTGGTAAAGGATGTGGTCGTACCATCTATGACATTGCAGCCATCCACTAATCCTTGGACAATTCGCCAAGGGGAAGGCACAGTAGCCACTAGCCAGGCTACACCTCTGCAGAATGCTCGCCAGAACTTAGCGATACCTCCCCCTCTTCTTGGCTATGTGAGAGGTGAAGAGGTGGAGGAGATGATCAGGCTGGCAAATACTAGGGCCACCTACATGGGGTTTATGAGGGACCTTTCCTGACACTTATAATGCTCGCACCTTTTTCCCAGAGGATACAAAAATATTATATTCTCTACCTTTTCAGGAAAGGATACTGAGGACGTGGTAACCCATCTGGCCAGGTTTAAGGTGCAGTGCGGCCAGTACCAGAATGATGACATCCTCAAGTGCAAGATCTTTGGCACTTCTCTATCTGGCGCGACTTTTAGATGGTTTTCTAAACTGCGGCTAGGGTCAGTGGTTGATTGGCCAGCCATGGAGAAGCTCTTTCGAGAGACTTTTGGAGCTACTGAGCCTGAGGTTGACTTGACCTCTCTCACCCAGATGGCCTAACAGCCCACCGAGTCCTCTGTCTCTTATCTCCAACGCTTCCAGATCCAGAAGGCTAAATTGAGCATGATATTGCCTGAAAGGGAGTTGGTTAAATTGGCAATCAAAGGATTGGAACCTCGCCGATGAAAGAAGCAACATGGCAGCATGATCCAATCAATGAGAGAGCTTATCACAGAGGTCGGTAGCTTCAAGCATCTCCTCAGAGAGACTGATGCTAGGAAAAATGAGTCCAAAGAGACATATGTACCAGGAAAGCATCGTTTAGTGGCTACTTTGCACTTCCAGCCAACTTCCTATGATCCATACTACCATCATCAGGGGGAAGAAGTTTGCCAGGAAAGAGATGATGAAGAGGAGAATGATGTCTCCGCATTTGAACTGACAGGGAGGAAAAGCTCAGCCCTCAAGCAATTGAAGATATCTAAGGAACCTGTCAAACTCAAGTCTGTGGCCTTCACCAAACCTGAGTTCGCGACGTATACATATGATGCCAATAAGGCACATGATATTTTAGATGAGATGATCGTCGTGAAGATGGTGAAGACAAACTTTGGACCTTTTCCTCGTCCATATCAGCTGAAAGGAAAGAAGTACTACAAATTCCACAATCTGTGGAACCATAACACGGTTGACTGTGTGAAGCTAAAGTACCAAATTCAAGTATGGCTCAATAATGGTAGTTTGCAGGTGGAAGCCCCGACGACCGCAACAGCACTAGTAGACCTGAACCCTTTCCCGGACACTAAGATCAACATGGTTGATGTGAACTGGACCAAGAAGAACCAAAGAAAGCCAACATTGGATCTGACTACAAAGGGCGAGAAGAAAGGACAGCAGGGGACAAGACCCCTGCGAAGGAGAAAGCTAAACTGGTCAGCGAGGTCTCACCAGTGGTTCTTTGCTAGCGATGCAAGGAAGCATGTGGCATCCAAGTGTCTCATGAAGAAGTCGAGCAGACATTTCTTTTCGGCTCTTTCCAGCCAATCAGGTGGGCATCACCGTTGCGAAAACTATCAACCGTCGAGTCCAAGAGCAAGAGACAAGATAGAGTCACCGCCATCCCCAAGGGACTTCAACTTGTTCAAGAAACTAAAAGCAGCTGTAGCAGAACAAAAACAAGACGACAGGGCTAAGAATGAGCACAAAGATATATTGACCAAACTGTACATTCCACATTGTTCAACGTCTTCCATCAAGGTAGGCAAATGGTACACCAGAGAAAAAGGGAAAGCGGTGGAGATTAGCCCTTCCAAGAAAAGGAAGCTGCAGTGAAGGTTCGGAGAGGCTATGAGAACACTAGAGCTCTCGATCAGGGCCTGATTAAACCTTCGCAACTAGTCAAATCACCTGAGCAATATCAGAAAAAGATGGAGGCGCTAGCCGCTAAGCCATTGGTGGCTCCTCACCATTTTCAGAAGCATGCATGTTCGGAGTCAGGGGCTGCTAAGCCTAATGTTTTCTGCAGGATCAAAAAAGAAAGAACACCTCCACCAACCAGGAAGGAAAGCTCGCCCATTAAGCAGCCCCATGTCAGGCGCAGATTGTTTTGCGAGGAGCCAGAAGCCAAACCCTCAGTTTTTGGGAGACTGGGGGGCAAGGACAACACTGATGATGCCTTACAGTGGAGACCTAAAAAGGTTCAAAGTCTGGTAGTGTCGCCCCCAAAGAAGAGCCCAGCGGAGGAACACAGGTCGGACTTACCAAATCAGATTGCCGTGACTCAGGAGCACAAGCAGTGCCAGGTAAAAGGCCTCATAGAAGAATCGTTAGTGGCTTCATTGGTTAAACAATTCAACACTGACATACCAGTTGATGAGCCCAAACACATCCAGGACGAGAAGATGGACGAGACATAAGTGCTAGATACCTCATGCAACATGGTTTATGTCCTTCCTGCGAGGTATGCACTACCGGTCGCCGCGCAGAAGTGTGTGGAAGCTGAAGGAGGCAGCGAACAGCCTTTGCAGATTACCTCAACATCCTCGACACTTGTGGAAGAGGCTGTGTCTTTGAAAACATAGGATGCCGACCCCATAGAGTCCGTCATGAGCTTTACAAGACCAACACCTGCTATGGTCCAGCACCTGAGACCTCTATATATCACAGCAGAAATTGGCGGCACCAAAGTCAGCAAGACCATGGTCGACATGGGAGCGACAGTTAATGTCATTACTACGAGGACTATGCACTTGCTCGGAATTAAGAAAGAGAGGATTCAGTCTATGTCCCTCACGCTTAAAAACTTCGCGGAGACCGTAAAGAAGACTTTAGGCTTATTATTCATGCGTATCAAGATCGGCCCCGCGGAGAGGGTATATGCTTTCTTTGTGATAGACTGTTACGCGGCATATAGCTCCATTCTAGGTAGAGACTGGATCCACCGGAGTTATTGTATTCCGTCAACTCTTTACCAGGAATTGATTATGTGGAACAGGGCTACGAACAAGGCTAAAGTGATTAAGGCTGGTCCTCGCCCATTCTCTATTTCTGGGAATTACGTAGATGCCAAATACTACTTGGAGCTAATCACTCCATTACAGGTCAGTGGCATCGATGACAAAGGCCGCCCTACAGGGGTGAAGGCCTCTGAATTGGCACAGCGGGGGCTTACGCTAGCGAAGGAAGGCCTGGCCACGCTGTGCCCAAACCTTTAAATAATTAATGGATTACGATCTTCCAGAGGAAGGGATAGAGGCCTTCCACTCTTTGTACGAGAGATTATCCTCGTATATGGTGGAAAAAGAGGCCTATGATCGAATCGCGACCTTGGAAATAGTTAACGAGGAACTCTCTGACCATGAAGAGGAAGAGGAAGACATTCAGCTCGCCTCAGCAGCGTTAGGCGACACACCTCTCAAGGTCAGGGACCCTATTGAGAAGGTCAATCTTGGAACAAAAGACGAGCCCATGGAAGTGGCTATCAGTGCATACTTAGAGCCTAGCTAGAAGGAGAGGCTTATAGACTTATTGCTCGAATTCAAGGACTGCTTCGCGGAAAAATACGAAGACATGCCAGGCCTGTCACCGGACTTGGTATGCCATCAGCTGCCAACACTCCCTGACAAGAGGCCTGTGAAGCAAGAACCGCGAAGAATGAATTTGGAGACTCATGTTCTAGTTAAAGAAAAAGTCGAGAAGATGCATAAATCAGGCATCATTAGGGTGGCCAAGTACAATCAGTGGCTATCTAACATAGTGCCCGTTCGCAAGAAGAATGGCAATATGCGAGTCTGTGTGGATTACGGAGACCTTAATGTGGCTACACATAAAGATGTTTATCCCGTGCCGGTCGCAGATATGTTGGTAGACTCAGTAGCAGAGCATGAATTGTTATCCTTCATGGATGGAACTGCAGGGTTCCACCAGATTCCAGTCAATGAAGAAGACAGACATAAGACCGCGTTTAACTGCCCAGGCTTCGGGGGATTTTTTGAGTACATGGTCCTGCCTTTTGGCCTGAAGAATGCTGGGGCCACATATCAGAGAGCCATGAACCTAATCTTCTATGACATACTTGGGAAGATTTTGGAGGTTTACATTGATGACGTAGTCGTGAAGTCTAAGAAGCGAAGGGACCATATCGTAGATCTCAGAAAGGTACGTTTTTGAGCACATGCGGCTACACAAGCTCAAGATGAATCCTACCAAATGTATTTTTGGAGTTCAGGGAGGTGACTTTCTGGGGTTTGTAGTCCATCAGAGAAGAATCGAGGTCCCTGAGGATAAGGCAAACGCAGTTATCAACTCATCTCCCCCATGAACGAAGAAGGAGCAACAACGACTGTTGGGTAAGATTAATTTTCTGTGTTGATCATCTCTAATTCTGTAGGTAAAATCCAGCCGTTTTTCCCGCTGCTGAAGTTGCAGGGACAGAACGAGTTTGTATGAGAACTTCAACATCAAGAGGCTTTTGACAAGATCAAGGCCTATCTGGCAAGTCCGCCAGTACTAGTCCTACCCAGGGCCGGCTTTCTGTTAAAATTATATATCTTAGCTACGGAGGCCTCCATTGGTAGCCTCCTCGCCCAGGATGATGAAACTGGCGTTGAACATGCTATCTTTCACTTTAGTAGGACACTCACAGACTGCAAAACAAGGTACACTCCCATGGAAAAGCTATGCCTCACTCTATACTTCTCCGCCTGCAAGCTGCGGCATTACATGTTATCTTTACTACTTGTATCATTGCTCAGACCTATCTGGTAAAATATATGCTGTCGTGCCCTATCTTAAGGGAGCGCATTGGCAAATGGGTTCTTGCTTTGTTTGAATTTTCACTATAGTATGTCCCTCAGAAAGCCGTGAAAATACAAGTCATCGCAGACTTTCTGGCGCATCACCCCATGCTAGACGAACCTGCGGTAAGAGACTTAGAAGTTGCGAGTGAAACTGTAGCTCGCCCGGAACTGGCCTGCTTACCTGAGTACGCCATGTTATATCAAGCCACAGTTTCACTCCAACCCTGGGTGTTATATTTTGATGGCTCGAGAACAGAGACACTGGCCGGAGCCGGGGTCGTCTTGGAAAATCCAGCTGGCGATCGTTTTTCTTATTCCTTCCAGTTAGAGTTCTGGTGCACCAACAATCAGGCAGAATATGAGGCCCTTATTATTAGCCTAGAGGTGTTACTCGAACTAGGAGTTAGAGACATCCAGGTACGCGGTGATTCTTTACTGGTGATCAATCAGCTTTGCGCGAAGTACGAATGCTCCAGCTACTTGCTTGCACCATATTTGGATCACGCCCTTGAACTTCTGGTGTGGATTTTGAGTATATTCCTTGCGAGCGCAACTCCGCGGCCAACGAACTCGCTCAATTGGCTACAGGCATTGCTTTGAAATATGGGATTCGCGAGCGAATTCTCAAGGTTGAGCAACGCACGCTGCCCTCGTGGCTTGCACGACCTGACCCACCAGACGAGCCCACAGTGGCGGCTCTCGATCCTATCGATGTGGATTGGCTTATCCCGTTAATCGCTTACCTCACGCAGCCAGATCCCACTGCAGACAGGAAAACCCATTTTCTAGCACTAAATTACTTCCTCAGAGGCGACGAGCTGTGTCGACGTGGCAAGGATGGCATCGATTTCAGGTGTGTCTATGGCCGCGAAGCGAAACGATTAATGCGAGAGGTGCATGAAGGCTTGTGTGGAGCTCATCAGGCAGGTCCAAAGATGCGCTGGCTCATCAGGAGACATGGGTACTATTGGCCCAGCATTTTGAAGGATTGTATCGCGTTCGCGAAAGGCTGCCAGGATTTCCAGGCTCATGGACCAGTCCAGCATATTCCTAATATTCCCATGCAACCCATCATTAAACCTTGGCCTGTGCGAGGTTGGGCTTTAGACTTGATGGAATGATTCACCCGCATTCTTCACTTCAGCACAAGTTTATCATCGTCGCTACTGATTTCTTCACTAAGTGGGTGGAAGCTGACCCTTTTAAGGAAGCCTCCGGTGCCACCATTCACTAATTCATCTTTCGCAATATTATTTGCAGGTTTGGCATCCCAGAGGTTTTGGTATCTGACAGGGGGGCAGCGTTCATGGGTGGTGATGTCGAGAAGCTTGTCAATGATTATGGCATCCAGTTTATCCATAGCACGCCTTATTATGCTCAATCCAATGGTCAAGCAGAGGCCAGTGTTAGCATTAAAGCCACCCTCAAGTGCAAGAGGTACAAGTTATAGAATAGGGGATTAAGTAAGGATGTCGAACCCACGAAGATTGGTAAATCCTTTCCTAGCTAGGGAAAACCTAAGGAAAAACTAGAAGAATATGCAAATGTACAATCACAAACAAAGGCTCACAAGTGAACCAAAGTTCATGGTGAGTATGTGCAAGATGGTGTGTAGAGATTTGATTTTGATTTTGAGATTGGTTTCTATTCAAATTGAAACAATGAAAGAAGCAAGTAATATAAACTAACCTAAACAAAACAAGTTGTTATCAAATGGATGGGAGTTAGGGCAGGGTTTCACATTTTGCCTCCCTTGCAAGCATTAAAGCAATTGAATATGAATGATGCAAAGCTGATTGTCCAACTACCCTCTTAGCATCCGGATAGGACTACTAAGGCTTAAACCCCTTTCATTTTATTAACTCTAACCGGATAAGTCTAGAGCTAACTACCTAGAGACAAATTCAATTACCGGATAGGTCTCAATCATTTGCCCCTAAATGCATAAAGCTTAGAGTTTAGGTAACCAAGCAAGCAAACCAATCCTATCTCTAGGTGATTTTAGCTCACTACCCTCACATGCACACATGGTGTGCTTTCATGCTCATGCTCCCTTTTTGCCTAGAGGTAATCAATCTCTAGGAAAAACTTCATGTCATGGCAAACACATAACTCAAATTGATTAGGTCTAAGTAATGCATTCAACTATTGACTTAGAATGTGAGAATGACAACATGAATTTTCATCAATTTATAAACAAAAGCATCAATCCAAGCAAGTTTGGCTAGGGCTTTCAACCCTAGCCCCAACTAGTTCACTACTCACACATAGCTAGATACACAAGCTTCAACATTCTATTAAACATCAAATACATAAAGAGATAGAGAGTAAAGGGTGACTATTGATGATGCCGGAAGAGGTGGTGGAGATGGGTCTCCAAGAACATGATGTGGTGGTAGTCACCTCCTTCTCCTTGCTCCTTGCTCCAAGCTCTTGATATTGGTAAGAATAGTGAAATTTGAGATCTCTAAGATGAGTTGTGGTGTTGAATGGTGGAGGAAATGAAGGTTGTAGTGGTGGAAATGGAGGTTTTAGAGGTGGAGATGGTGGTTTTTGTGGTGGAAATGGTGGTGTCTTCTCTAGAGAGAAAAATGGATCTTGGATAGGATGAAGATGATTGAATGGAGTCAAGAATTCTGAATAATTGGTCTTTGGCCTCTTTTTGATCAGCTAGGTGTGTCATCTTTGGTCCCCAAGTGTGCAAGAGATGCTCTTACACCATTGTCCCCCAAATGGTCCCAAATTGGCAAGGTGATAAAAGGACAAAGTGTAGGGAGATATTTGAATTTCAAGTGATGGGAGATTCTCACCACCATGGTCCTCCTTTGCTGGAGAAAAAACCCTCCATGAGTGGCGGCTCGCCGGAAAAGTTTGCCGGAAAAGTCGCGGGAAAATTCGCCGGAAAAGTCGATTTGCAATTTTCTTCCAATCTCCGTATCTTCTTCCCCTAGCTTCAAATCTCCACATTTCAAGCCTCAAATAGTCATTTTATTCTCAATGCAAGGTTTCCTACAAATAAAAGGAAATGGATTAAAAAGGGTAAAATAGCATGGAAGACAAATCAATTTTCATAATTATGGGGCACAATTGCATAAGTAATTTGTGACTCAACAGCCAGCAACAAGATCATCATTACTCTATTGAAAAAGTTTCTTGTGGAGAACCCTCGCCAGTGGCACGACACATTGTATGAGACGTTATGCGCTTATTGTACTTCTAAGCGGAACCCTACTGCCACCACCCCTTATGCGTTAATGGAAGTGAATGTTCAATCCCTGCGCGTCCAAGATTAGCATCACCTGATCGGTGAAGACTATGTCCAGGCTATGTGGCAAGAGCAAGAAGACCTTAGCGATAAGCGCTTGGAGGCTTTGGATAGCTTAGTGATGGAAAAGCAACGCATCGCTCGTGCCTACGATAAGAGGACGCGCGACCGCAGTTACAAAGAGGGTGAACTGGTTTGGAAAGCGATTTTACCATTCGGCGAGAAGTTGACTGGCCGCGGTAAGTGGACTCTGCATTGGGAAAGACCCTTAGTCATTCACAAAATTTTGGAGCGCGGAGCGTTTCACTTGAAAGATTTGGACAATGAACTCCACCGCAACCCCATCAATGGCAGGTTCTTGAAGAAGTATTACCCCAATGTTTGGGAGTTCGAAGATCCACCAACTCCACCTGTTACCCATAGTCTTCCTTGGTTTGCGTCCTACCGTCATTTTCGGCCTTTTCAGTGGCCTCATTATCCTGTCTTCACTTCACCTACTAAGACTAGGGGGCAACACTATACACATTAAGGGCTTGTTGTAGCGGCCTTATGTATCCCTTTCTTCGTTGTAATTTTTTTACATGCATTGATTTTTTACTTTTTTTCTTTTGACAATAAGTGTTAGAAGAATGTAACAAGGCCTAAACCAGAGGCCATATTATGTAGAAGGATATTGAAATAAAGGAAGAAATGTACTTGAATTCATAAAGTGGCTTTGCGGCCAAAAGCAATACAAACACATATGCAAATTACAAAGCCAACAGTGGCTGAAAACCGTAAGGGTTTCAGATCTTCTGAAAATTTCTGGATTTCTAAGTCTTTGTCTCCGGAGGGGTTAGTGAATTGATCGCTCTTCCTCTTTCTCTCTTCACCCTCCTTTGATCTGAGTCGGCGCCGCCGCTACCATTGGTACTGGAAGAGGAGGGAAGGAAATAATCCATCGCAACCCTTCCAGTGGGTTATCCTTTGGGATGGAGATGGTCATCAGCGCAGCGAGTGGCCCGGTTGCCTCAACTCCCTCAAGGGGAAAAACAAAAGTCTGTCCTTCAAACCCTTGAGGTAGGGCGTCGAAGAAGAGCGTAGGGCCTCAAGTGGCCTCCCACCCTTCTTCGTTTTGCTCCACGCGAGGGAACCTAAAGAGAGAAACTCCTTAGAATGTGGTACCCCCCGTTAGGAGAGCTGCGTGTTCTTCAGCCTAACTGGAACCGGTGATTCCTGTCCAGGCTTTATGGGGCCAAAGACATGTGGCTGGACCTGAGATTAGGCCATAAGGCCTACCCAGGAAATGAGATTAAGCCATAAAGCCTAGGATATAGAGGCTAAAAGAGAGAAGAGGAGACGATTTCAAGAATAGGAGGAAGAGAAGTAGGGTTTGCAGACAATTTCTGGAGGAATCATGGTTGCGTTTGTTTACACTCTTAAGATACAGGTATTTATAGGGGCCAACTTTAGTGGCCTCAGCCTTTTGGTCTTGGCAGGTCATCAAGGGAATTCAATGCTGTGATCTCGGAAATGAACAAAATAGAATACGAGTGGACAACGGAGCAGTCCCCAAGGAGGTAACTGCCCCTTTTCGAGTTTATCCTTTTGAAAACTGCTTTAAACAGTTATCGTTTTGCTATCTATGAAGATAAAAATATTTGGGCCAGCAAAGTGGGCTAAATTGATAATTGATAATAATGTTAATATTGTTCATACAAAAATAATGGGCCTAATACTAGAGGCCAAAAATTTTCGGCCTGCATAAGTTAGGCGGAGAAAGTGTTCTTCCAGATGAAAACTCGCATCGGCAGCAGCTTGGGCGGCCTGTTGGGCTGCCACACGGGCTTAGGCCACTTCCTGTGAAAGTGCCTCGAAAGTGGCTAGGGGTTGTTCCAGCTGAGGTTCCTCAAGGGCAAGCCTGGACATCACAGTAGTCAATTGGGCCTGAAGATCCTAAATCTGGGTCCGGAGATGGTCTTTCGTGAGCGTTAGCTCCCGAACAAGATTGGCCCGATCACCCAAGGAGTCGCGGGAATTGTCCATCAAGTGGGTCAGGGCCTGATAATGTGCTTGGGTCTACCTAGCCTGCGCAGTCGTGGCCGCCTTCTCATCCAGCCATTGGGGAAGATCCTGCAGCAACTGGTCAATCTTAATGAATTGAGCTTCAGTAATGGCTCCCTCGCGGAGAAGCACCCTCAGGTACTCCAAGACTCTCGTGGGGGCACCGGGTGTCAGGATGTCAGGACCCAGGAGGCGATGGAGGCCTTCCCTAGCATCATCTACCACTGCTGGCGACGAAGCATCCCCTTCTCAAGAGACAGTTTCCACCCAAACAAGATGAAGGCACAAATTATGCATTAACTACTAATACACATGAAGCACAAAATCAGAAATTATTTTTATAGAAAAATGTAAAAAAAAAATTTGAGATTTGATAATTCTTCAAGAGTTAAACACGGAACAACTCATGAAGAATTCTCAAATGAATTTTTATCTAAAGATAAAGGCAGAAAGCTCAATCTCAAGAAGGCAACAACTAAATATTATGATGTATTCCACGCAGTTAAACAACCCTAGCTAAGATAACCACACACACACACACACACGACCCTTCCACTAAGGGATTCTTTTTTTTTTGCCATTTCAAAGGATACCTTGTGGGATCCCTTTTTTAGATCGCATTTCGCCATCTCTACTATTTAGATTTTAGATCCTAATTTATAGATCACTTCTGCAAATTTCATCCAAATTGATGATCGTTAATGTATCAAACTAGATTAAATCAATTGAAAAATCAAATATGTCCAACCTGAACCATTCATATTATTATAATTGTAAATCTCAGATATGAATGTCTTAATGATTATCAATTTAGATTGAAGATTTGCAGAGTTGATTTATGATACGCCCAAAATAGACGCTCAATTTAACCCTGCAAGATGTAGTCGTTAGCAATATAGAGTAAGCAGGGATCGTTCAAGCCGGGGATTGAGGGTAACTTTATAATTCACACAAAAGAAAACTAAACTAAACTAAACTAACACATAAAAAAATGTCACACAACAAAAAGAAAAGAGAGAAAGATGGAGGGACAGATAGGGGATAGAAGAGGGCACTGCAATCCTCAAAATGAAACTGATTTGGGGTTTTGGGTTTTTAACGAAAATAAACAGAAAATAAAGAAAAGAACAAAATTTTGAATTTAAGGTTTGAAGATATGATGTTAGGAACTCGGAACTCCACCACCAAAATATCTGCTTGAGACAAATTTATCATCCTAGTTTCAATTACTAAGTCGTGAAAAGGTTTCAATCAAGAACAAACCATGAACGCATGCATAAGTTCTTATTACTTCCCTAGATTACTTAAGCAAGATGAACGCACCATTACTAAGCCTTTAGAATAAACAATCAAGGTATAGAACGCTATCCTATCAACAATTCATTCTAAGCATTAATCACATGTGGAAGTTTGATTGAACAAGTATGCAAAACTAGTGTGGAAGCCTACCTAGCATGCAATCCTTTTTATTTGGTTTCACCTATTGTCCTATAGGTTTTACTACCATTGAAACAAGCATTATTAACCGTTTAGGAGATTAAAATACCTATTTCTATTTCTAGCCCCACTTACAAGTTCATAATGTTCTATGCACGCGTTCATGAACATAAACAAGTAAGAGTTATCCATAAACCAAAACCAAATAAACAATTTCACAACAAAGCAATCACAAAACTAGGAATCAAATTATTTTCAAAAACATATCTTAGGGGCTTCAAACCTTGCCCCTAACAAAAGTAGATTAGCCACACATTGTCTCAAAATTCACAACTAGAAACATATAAGTTTGAATTACAAGAAAATAAAAACCGTAAAGGGCAGAAGATGAGAGCCACGAATTCACTTTTAGGCAGCCTTGGACGCAAGAACTTCCCTCAAGATGGTACACGGCAAGGCTTGATGAAGATGGATGATGGTGTGCACGGTTTTTGCTCTTGGAGGACTTGGGAATTTCAAGATTTTGTGTGCTAGGGTTTATGGCAGAAGATGGTGCTGTAGGGTTGTGTTTTTCAACGTTTTCAGAGCCTCTATATATATAGAAGACACAGCCCAAGTTTCCTTTTCCAATTCCGCTTGAAAGCTCTCCTAGTTGCTTGAGGATTACTCTCTTGGTGCATAATTAAATGATTTTCAAGCTTTAATAATCTTCCCAAAATCTTGCGGAATCATTCTAGGACTCTCCTTCATATTTGCAGTAGCAATAACCTTCCGAAAATGCCCTGGAAATCAGTCCAAAGAAGAATTCTGCAAAACCGTCCTGTTTTGACTATGATTCAATTTCTGACTCTGAAGCTTCCTTCTTGGACAAGAAACGACTTCGTCTTGACAATTTTCTGGATGGTTCTTGACTCCCACGTGTTCTATGACATCATGTTATCTAGAATGATCAATAACCTTCTGGAAAAACACCAAGAAAATCGCCGGAAAAGATCTCCCAAAAAGCTTCGTGAAAAGCTGACAGTTTCTGCCTTATCGGGAAGCCTAGTTTGTTCTTGATTTTCTGCTGCCTCGTTGACACTTCTGACCAGTTCTTTGGCTCTTGTTGAATTATACCATCATTTCTTCAAGTATCGCTGGCCCTTTCTGCAAAGATGCATCTGGAATGGCGCAAGAATTGCTCCACAATACCGTTCCCAGAAAGCTGATTCTGAAACTGCAGTTTTCTGCTTTGCAGCAACTGTTTTGGACAACGATTTCCGTGGATTTCCCTTGTAATTTCTGGCCAAATGGTTGATCAAAATTGGTCCTCTGCATCAGTACTTCATTATCCATGGCTTCTTTGCTCCCTTTCAGCTCCTATTTCTCTTGAATCACTTCACGAACTACCTAAAAAGAAAACAAAGTTAAAACTGACTTTTTAAAGGAAATAGCTAAGAAAAGTATAAAGGTTTCACATTATATTTATCGCATTTTATTCTCCTATCAATTTACTCATATAGACCTAAAAACAGAATGGTTGAAATGTGAATATGTGATCGAAAAGTGGGTCCAATGAGCGATCCGTTAAAATGGCCAAAAAAGGGCTCCCTCACTAGAAGGGCCACACACACACACACACACATATTTAGGTCCTAATGTATAGATCATCTCTGCAAAATTTCAGCCAAATTGATGATCGTTAAGGCATTCAAAACTGCAATCTACAACAATGAACACGAACGGTTCCGGTTCGACAGATTCGGTTCATTCATTGGTTTAATCGAGTTCGATACCTTAATGATCATCAATTTGGCTGAAAATTTGCAGAAGTGATCTATACATTAGGACCTAAAAATTGAACGGTTAAGATATGAATATATGATCAAAAAGTGGTCAAAAACTGAAAATCCGTTCCTAAGGTTAAGGTAAGGATATCCTTACCTGAGAAGTTGTGTGTGTGTGTGTTATATATATATATATATATATATATATATATATGAGAGTATGAGCTCGGGTTTTGATGTACATGGTCTTCATGACGTCTTTTAAAAAACATGGATTAAAATAAAATCGTCATTTGGAAAAACCCATAAACTAGTTTAAGAAAGCTTGAATTCTTATGATTAAAATCTTATGAATTATATTAGGATTGAAAAGATGTTTGCATCCTACACTAGGATTTAAAAACAAGTTCAGTCTGGACATGGTGCTCCGGCTTGGTTATGTTTTCGATGCTCTGAGGCGGGTGATGATGGGCACACTGGTTTTCGGTTCAGAGTCAGGAGAGCGCGGACGAGGCTTTTTTTAGGCGGCTGTAGAGGTGCGATTCGTCTGCTCTGTTGCCGGCGTTAAGGTGGAGCTGCTCATTTTGATGGCAGTGATGGTGGTTGAGGTGGTGCTTTTGATGGATCTGCACGAAGGGTGAAGCAGAGCTGGATTAGGCTTCATCAGCCTCGAGCTGTCCTTTGGGCCTTGACTTAAAAAGTTAGATTCTTTTATTTCTGTTATTTTTCTTTGTTTAGGGAACTATATGTTAGCAGCTTGTCTGCTTGCAGACTATAATATTTCTTTTACATCTTGATAATGAAAGCTTCTGGTGCACCAATAACAAAATCTTGATTGACTGTATCAATATCGCAGTTCTGTGGAAGATTCGTATGCTAGTCTATGATATCAAAACCTTGACGTCTTTTTTCTCGAATATTGAGTTCAAACATGTTTGGCGCGAGGCGAACTTTGTTGCGCACGCACTTGCGAACATGGGTTACAACACTAACGTAGCCAGCTGGAACCATGGCCTCCCTCTTAATGTCTTTCATGCTTTTAACTTTGATTTTCATGGTTTAGGTTGTTTTAGAGGTGTTTCTTTGTGATTTCCTTTTCCTTATCAAGGAAAAAAAAAAAAAAAACTTCTGGCGCACTGCAAATGAGCGCTGAGCGCATTGACAAAGGAAGCTTTCGCGCAAAGTCATCTTTTTGTAGGATAAGTTTTTAGTTTGCTAGATCCCTTGAATAAGTGAGCGTTGAATGTTATAAATGTAATGATACTTGATTCCTCATTGTCTAGGGGCTCTTTCACGTGTCTTTCTCACCTGCGACTATTAATAAAATCTTTCATTTACTTAAAAAAAGAAGGAGATTGAGTTTGTGCTAATTACCCTCTCATAAGAGCCTTATCATTCAGAGGGTGATTTTGACACGGACTAGATTTCAACATGTTTAACCCTTTGTAAATCACTAAAAAGAAAACGCTAATGTGAGACTGGAATGCCATTATCATTCTACAAAATTTTGTACGAAATTGTACGTGCCCAATGATTTGGAATTGAAGAACTGGACCAAAATAAAAACAAAGATCTAGGGTGCACTGAGCAAAGATCTTTTATACGGTTTCGACTTTCAACCCAATGCTACAAATGCGGGCTGCTGAACGAGGCTGTGAGACTATCCACATGTCTGTACCCGGCCCAGAATAGCCCAATTGAAATCGGAGAAGCTCACCGAGGAATTGGATAATGGATTTTGCCTAATCTACGAGGAAGCAGACAGTGGCAGAAAGATAAGGATTTAAAGCCCCACCTTTCATTTTCCTCTCCTTACCAGTAATAACCACTCCCCAGAACCATATATATGAGCTTCACACACTCATAGACTCTCTGGGATTCTCTAAAGAACACATTTTGAAAGTTTAGTTGGCTCAATTTTTGGTTAAAGGTACAAACTTTGACTTCATGTGCTTACTGGGTTCTCTGAATTTCAGCTGCTTTGTGTGTTTGGATAAGTTTGCAGTAATGGGTTTCTGATTATGGTGTTTTTGGATAGCGGAACTGGGTTCTCTGTTTCTTTGTTTATTGTTTTTAGTTGTTTGCTTTATTTTGAGTTTTATAGTGTCTGTAAGTGTAGTTTGAATACTGATTTTGATGATTGTTTGAGTTTGAGGTATTGGGTTGGGGCTTCTGCAGTGCTTTCTTAGTATGATTCATTTGGAAAACATAAGTTGTTCTAGTTTTGTTAGCTGTGGAGTGTGGACTGTGTGTGCCAAAGTGATTGGCTAATTGCACATTACTGTGAGAATCCGATTTTTGATTGACCAGCATATGCTCAGGATGCAAGTGTAAGTGAGTGACTGTGGGCACATGTGTGTTGTGTGTGTGTTTTTTTTTTTTTGGCTCGGTGGGTTTTTGAAACTATATGAGCAAGGGGATAAGGTGAGTGATTATAGTTTATAATGGATGAAACCATGGAGAGGTTATATTATCATGAATTGCTGGTATTGATAATTTTGAATACCAGGTGCAAGGAGTTCTATGACTTAGGTGAACAAGGTGCATGTAATGAATCAAAATTTTCATGTCTTCATGAACATAAGCTCCAATTGAATATCATTTTTGTTCGATATGATGCAGTTCTGTTTGCTCCAGGATGATAATCATCATTTTGATGTCCATTGCAGGTGAGCGAGGGATGAAGTGCTTGTGTTAACAGCAGAATTAACTCCTACAACTCCATTCAATATGACGCCTGTAGTTCCATATTCTATAAGCAATGTCTCAGTATTTCCTGGAACTGCCTTTTCCTCAAGAAAGACCAATTCTTTAACCAAATTCAATTTTTCTAGGAAATCCGCTAGACATACTCTATCCCCCCACAGTTTTCTTTTACCTTTTTCGACCTCTATTAGATTGTTTCCATTATACAACAACAAATGCCCTGTACATCATAGATCTAGAACCTATGTAGTATCTGCCACAGGGACTGACGTAGCAGTGGAGCAACCAGACTCACCCGTTGCAGAAGCTTCAACTGAAGCTTTGGATAAATCCTCCGATGCAGCTGAAACTGGTGAAAAATCCTCCAACTCTGACGCAAGTTCCAGTCCATCTCAGGCAAGGCGTGCAAGAACTAGTAGGCAAAGTGAGATGTCACCTGTTAAGAATGAGGAGCTGGTTCCTGGCGCAACTTTTACAGGGAAAGTGAGATCCATCCAGCCATTTGGTGCTTTCATTGATTTTGGAGCTTTCACAGATGGCCTGGTACATGTTTCACAGCTGAGTGATACTTATGTAAAAGATGTAGGAAGTGTTGTTTCTGTTGGGCAAGAGGTGAAGGTGACATTAGTTGAAGCCAATATGGAGACTAAGCGGATATCTCTCAGTATGCGTGAAGGCAAAGATGCTTCCAGTAGTGATAGGGGTGGATCTGATAGGAGAGGTGGTCCAAAGAAAGGAGAGAGGAAAAACGAGGGGAGAAAAAGTTCTAAGTTTGCTAAGGGGCAGGACTTAGTGGGCACGGTGAAGAATTTGGTGAGGGCTGGTGCTTTTATATCTCTTCCTGAGGGGGAAGAAGGTTTCTTGCCTCAGTCTGAGGAAGCTGATGAAGGATTTGCAAGCATTATGGGGGAGACCTCTATGGAGGTTGGCCAGGAAGTTAATGTCCGTGTGTTGCGTATTAGTAGAGGACAAGTAACCTTGACAATGAAGAAAGAAGAAGATATTCAGAAGTCAGAGTCCCAGATCACTCAAGGAGTCATCCACACAGCAACAAACCCATTTCTCCTGGCTTTTCGCCAGAACAAGGATATTGCTGCATTTTTGGACGAAAGAGAGAAAGTAGAGAAAGCAACTAAAGAAACTGTAAATCCAAAGAGTACAGAAGAATCAACACAGAAAGTTAATGAAACTGAGAATGAGTCCAATATTCATGAAGTGCTGGACAAACAAGTAAGTAGCGATGAGCAAAGTCTTGGTGTCTCTTCTGCCATGGACGAAAGTATTGAAAATGATGGTGCTCCTTTAGAGGTGGTTGATGTGGGAGCCAGTGGAATAGATGATACGTCAAGCAAAGAAGACCAGGAAACCATCGTTTCTAGTTCAACAGAAACTCTAGAAACTATAGATGGTGCAGTCCAAGACATACAAAAAGAAGAGATGAGTTCCGAAATCTTGGTTCCTGAAGAAAGTATATCTACCACAGATTCTACAATTCAGGAGTCTCCGTCAACTGATGGTGTGGAAAATGATTCAAATCCAGATTCGTTTAGTGAAATAGCTAATCAAGCATTGCCATCAGATATTACAGCAACTGAAGAGGTTATAGAGAGTAAAGTAGATGACACAGTAGCAAAAGATCCACCTCAAATAGAACCACCTACTTCAGAGAGTGAAAGTCCTTCAGCTCCATTAACTGAAGATGAGGAAGTGCAACCAGCTCCTAATACAAGTGGGAGTATCACCAGCTCAGATGTACAACCAGATCTTGCTTCTCCTCAAGGGACAAAAGGTTCATAACAAGGTTTTTTTTGTTTTGTTTTTTCCCATTTTTTTAAATTCAAGAGTTGTCTGTAATATTGCATTCAAGAGAATTCCAGAAACATCTGTGAGTCCAAGATGGTAACAAAAAATATGAAACACCTAATTTTTGCATATTATATGCACTTAGTGACCAAAGACCCAATTACAATATGCTGAAAGTTTGCTTTTGTTGTATTGAAGATATATTATAAAAGATCTTGCTCATCAATTTCCATTATATAATGAGCCACAAAGCCAACCTCCAACCTCCAACCTAATCACTTTTGAGGTGACTAAAGGTTGTTTTGCTTGGTCATTTTGCTGAATATAATGCATTTCAAAAAGTTAGGCATCAAATCAGGTAATACTGATGACCTAAAAACTCAGGCATGATGTTCTTAATATAATCTGCAGTGACACATAGACTTTTTTAGGCGATTAAAATTGACTACTGAAGTATGAGGATCTAGACTTAATATTTAGGATTTAGGAAAACTTAGAATAGAAGGAATGCATGGTTCTGCATGTGTTGATTGGACTTCTCTGTATATATGTTCACCCACACCGACACTCCAGACATGGTAAGTAGTTTCATGCTACAGAGAATTGCTGCTTCGTAGATCTTTATTTGTCTTTGAAACAATTATTGTGCTGTGTTACCACAATGTTCAATCTCATGCTGAATGATATTGCTGGTGGTGAGCATGGATAAAATCCTTGGTAGATACCTATCTTAAGTGTGGAATTTTTCTGTCAGGTAATAGATAGTAAGCCGTATTAGTCAATTGCATCTGCCTCTAATTTTATATGTTTTGGATTACAGCAACTGTATCACCAGCTCTTGTAAAACAGCTCCGTGAAGAGTCAGGAGCTGGAATGATGGACTGCAAAAAGGCTTTGTTAGAGTCCGGAGGAGACATTGTCAAAGCCCAGGAGTTCCTTAGAAAGAAAGGCTTAGCAAGTGCAGACAAGAAAGCCAGCAGGGCCACTGCTGAAGGGAGAATAGGTTCATACATTCACGATAGCAGGATTGGTATCTTGCTGGAGGTAAACTGCGAGACAGATTTTGTTTCCCGGGGTGACATTTTCAAGGAGCTGGTTGATGATCTAGCTATGCAAGCAGCTGCATGCCCTCAAGTACAGTATGTTACTACAGAAGACGTTCCTGAAGAGTTTATAAACAAGGAAAGAGAGATTGAGATGCAGAAAGAAGATCTTTTGTCAAAGCCAGAGCAGATTAGATCAAAGATTGTTGACGGGAGGATCAGGAAGAGGCTCGAGGAGCTGGCATTGCTTGAGCAGCCCTACATCAAGAATGATAAGGTGGTGGTGAAGGACTGGGTGAAGCAAACCATTGCAACCATTGGGGAAAACATAAAAGTAAAGAGGTTTGTGCGTTTCAATCTGGGAGAAGGCTTGGAAAAACGGAGTCAGGATTTTGCAGCTGAAGTGGCTGCTCAAACTGCAGCAAAAAAGGTGCCCACAGCAGGGAAAGAACAGCCTGCTGCAGTTGAAGCAAAGGAAACAGTTCAGAAGTAAGCGATTTCTTTCCATGTTCATGTGTTTAACATGTATGCATGCTACCAATTCTTTATGTACATTTTGTGAATGTGACCTATATTCAACACCTGTTGCAGGGCACCAACTGTAGCTATCTCAGCTGCTTTGGTTAAACAACTAAGGGAAGAAACTGGAGCGGGAATGATGGACTGCAAGAAAGCTCTCTCTGAAACTGGAGGGGATATAGAGAAGGCACAAGAGTACCTCAGAAAGAAAGGTCTTTCTTCTGCTGACAAGAAATCCAGCCGGCTTGCTGCTGAAGGCAGGATAGGATCTTATATTCATGACACTCGCATTGGAGTTCTGATTGAAGTAAACTCCGAGACTGATTTTGTTGGTAGAAGTGAAAAATTCAAGGAGTTGGTTGATGACCTGGCAATGCAAGTTGCGGCCTGCCCACAGGTGCAATTTGTATCCGTCGAAGATATTCCAGAGAGTACTGTAAAGAAGGAAAAAGAGCTTGAGATGCAGAGGGAAGACCTTCTGTCAAAACCTGAAAACATCAGGGAGAGAATCGTGGAGGGAAGGATCTCAAAGAGGCTTGGGGAGCTTGCTTTGTTGGAGCAACCTTTTATCAAAGATGATAGTATATTGGTGAAGGATCTGGTGAAGCAGACGATTGCTGCTCTTGGGGAAAACATAAAAGTTAGAAGGTTTGTTCGGTTCACTCTTGGGGGGACAGTTGAGGGTGCGAAATCAGAAGTTGAAGCATAAGACAAGGACAAACATCAACTTAGCATCCAGCAGAGGTGGCTACACAAATTTTAGATGGGGAAGTGAGATGATTATTTCCTGTTTTGGTTTTAGTATGCATCTCTGATGCTGTGGCTGACCAATGCATTATATGGTCACTAAAGCTACATTTTTCTTGTCATCTGTTTTGCGAGAGAGAAGAGAAACATTAAGCATCTCTGTTGTTTTATAGCCTTTATTCTTTGTTGGCATAACTGCCAAAAGCCCAAAATACTCCCTAAACTTGACAATAATCGTCAGTTTACACCTTAAACTTTCAATTGTGAAAATTTACCTCCTGAATTTGGTAAAAATTGTCGATTTACACCCTCTACATTAATTGTAACTTTTTCTATCCAAATGTAAAATTATTTACACCCTCTACGTTAGTTATTAATTTTACATGTGTCATACATATGAGGGGTAATATAGTCATTTTATATTACTTATTTAATAATATGTCTGTATTAAATAAAAAAATAGTTTTTTAAAGTAGAGATTATGGACCCCCTACAACTTATTTCGCATTTTTATTAAATTACATTATATTATCCCAACAAGAAGAATAATATTAAAATTAGCACATAATTAGATTGATGTTGTAAACTTGTAATTCATGGTGACCATAAATTATCCCAACTCCCAACTCCATTTGTTAATTAAATTAGTAATTACTGGTGAAAGATACATCAATTCGATAATTTCTTAACTTTTCTTCTTATTGGGAAAATATATTGTAATTTATTTATAAAAAAATTGTGCACAATGTGTGTGTTAATAATTAAGTGGAAAGCCGAGATAAAAATTTTTTTCGTCTTACTAAATATATTTTTTATAAAACAATTATTATTATAAAATAACTATAAAACCCCTCATGTGCAGGGCACACAGTTACATTCAATGGAGAGGTGTAAACTGACTTTTTTGTCAAGTTCAGGAGGTTAATTTCTACGATTGCATGTTGGGGATGTAAGCAAGTTTGGGTGGTATTTTGACAATGATGTCTTCTTTGCTTGTTGCACCATGATGGAAATGCAATTCTATTGAGGCATTTTGGAAAATTATATGATTCTCATATCAAAATATACCTCCCTTTTTTCGTCCTAAAATATATCTTGTTTGTCATATGATTTCTTTCGTTCAAAATTTTTCAAGTAGACAAGTTCCAATGAGAGCAGAGTAATTGTACAATAGTATCCGTCATCAAAAGTGATGATAGTCAAATAGAAGAGGTGAAACATCAAAAGTTACAATGAAAACGTTGATGAAGGTTATGCATCTTTTCATTTGTAAAAAGTAGCTATATATATATATGTATATGTATATACCAAAAAGAGTATAATGCATCAATTGAGTTTTGTGTAGCCAATTGTTTTATTTGGCGTGGAGGAAGATGTGTATTGTGTTCAGCCCAAAAGTAACAATTTTTTTTTACTCGGCTGCAAAGAGCCGTATGAGTCAACACAATGTTTATACTAAAGTAAGGAAACTCTTTTTTTTTTTTTTGGTTGAAAAGTAAGGAAACTCTTTCGTTCTCTAGTTTGTGCCTTTCAGCGAAAAGATAATTGCATAAGTGGTAAAGTTTTCATTCTCTGGGCTGTTGCTGTATAATCTTACTATCTTGTGTTCTTTGTCTTCTTAATTATATCTAAAAGCAAATGAATCTCCCAAAAGAATCTCTCCATCATCTGAGGCTCTATCATGATCTTTTGCAACTATCTTCCTACATAATTCAGTTTTGAGATTTGAATAGTCTTACTATCAGCTACTCTGCACTCATGAGCCACCTGAGGAGCCTATTACACTGGAATGTCATTGGTTCTTCCAGTACACCATCTTCAACAATAAAGTTTTCATCATCCATGGTCATTAGGTTGGTAGTTTCCAGATAAACAACATGAATATTGGAATGTGCCATAAATCTTTTCAAAAAAGCTTCAACCGTAAATGCAAAAAGAGTTTCATCGATAACTGCTTAGATAGAGATGCAATTCTATTGAGTTAGGACTCCTCAGATAAGCCACAAAAACACTTGAATGTACCATAACCCTTTTCAAGAAAGCTTCATTTGTAAATGCAAAAAAAAAGCTTCATCGGTAACTGCTTAGATAGAGATGCAATTCTATCAAGGCATTTTTGGAATAGTATATAATTCTAATATCAAAACATAACTTCTTCTTTTTTGTCCAAGAATAGACCTTGTTTGTCAAATGAACCACGAATACACTAGAGTGTGCCATAATCTTTTTCCAAAAAGTTTCATCCGTAAATGCAAAAAGAGTTTCATTGGAAACTACTTAGATGGAGATGCAATTCTATTGAGGCATTTTTGGAATAGTATATAATTTTAATATCAAAATATAAGTTCTTCTTTTTTTGTTCCTTATCTTTTTTTTTTTTCTATTAAACTTACTTTCATCAATGTCTAAACTCTAACCTCCAAAGCTCTGCTCTACCTTCTTGGGGGCAGCATATCATAAGTTCTTCATATAGCTTCCGGCCTTCCCATCGACAACCTGATGCATCACACCGAAGCTAACATCTTTTTGCCTCGAGGGCCTCAGTTTTTCAGGTTGAAAGTTATTAGCTTCCTTACTGTGATGCATGTCAACAAATGTATTCATTGTAGGATCCAACAGCTTTGGTCAACATATTTTGAGTCTGGAAATAAGGAAAGTGCATGTTTCATCCTCCATCTGTTGAGAAAAGCTTCATTAGTAATCTTCTGATACCACTCTCTTGAGACCAAGAAGCATGCAGATAATTCCCTCTTTGCAAGTCGTGCCCATATCTCTTCAAACACAGAGTGAATGTCTTTCCATTCAATTATGGTGGCTGCAGGTGTTTCATTGGAGGGAGATGTTTGCAAGTTTGACACCTGCACTTCAGCACTTGCAGGTGTAGGACTTCTGAGTTCTGACAGAAGTGACTTCAATCTTAGAAGTGTCTTCAATCACAGGAATGTCTTCAATCACCTCTTCCTCTTTACATTTAATCATGGTTGGTGCTGGTTCACTTCTGGAGGGAGATGTGCTTGACACCTGCACTTCAGCACTTGTAGGGGGAGGACTTGTGACGGAAGATATCTAGAAAAGGAGGAAGTAGAGTGTATATCACTTTGTTAAAGAATGATATGAATATCTTCACTATGGTGTACTCCATTTTGTCTTCTTAATTCATAGCCAAATGCATATGATCCTCCCACCACAAAGCCAGGTAATGCCTCTTCTTCCACAATCTTTGTACACATTCTTGTCCTGGGATTGATGTATGACTACAATTGTCTGGAGCTCATGCTCATCCCCCGACTCCCTAAGCCCTATACGTCTAGCAGAACCTAATATTCTAGGGTACTTCATATAATCATATCTTTTAGAGCAAATAGGGTTTGGAGCATATTGACTTAAATTCGAATCCGTTTTGTAATAACAAAATTCACCAGTCTGATCTGTTTATTATTAATTAATATTCTTAATTTTTAATTATAATATTAAATCTTTTATTATGATACTTCATAAAACTTCAATAAAAAATTGAAACAAAATGAAGAGTATTAAATAACAAAAATACTTCTTAGAACATTACTCTCTAAGGTAATAAAATATTGTATTCATAAACCAAACACTAGAAAGAGAATATTCATTGAGGTGGTATAAATAGCCAAACAAGAATTTTAGGCAAAAGATCTTTTGGATCTCTTCCACCCACCCACCCCCCCCCCCCCCCCCCCCCCAATCATATTCATGGAATATGATTCACTTTCAAGATGCCTTGGTGGTGAAATCGTAGACTTTGAATCTCGTGCTAAAAAGTGTGGAGGTTCAAGTCCTCTTCAAGACATATTAAATATTGAGAATGCTCATTGACTTGGAATAAGTTCGGCAGCGGATCACGAAATATTGGTGATATTCTCTATCTAATCATTCTAATGAACCCCGTCTGCTTTGGGGTTATAGTCGACGTTGATTCATCATTTTTAACGTCTCTAATTCAAAACTGAACGTGAAACTTTGGTTTCATTCAGCTCCTTTATGGAAGATGGATAAATTCCCAGATTCAGACATGAACGAAATAAAAAAATCCGACCCATAACGTCTACGGAAAAAAGAGGGATTCTAGTTGTAAGCTATCTAATGAAACCTTCGCTGGAATTGAGATCTCATTCAAAGAGCTCGAAAGATATCAAATATCCGGAGTTTCTTTATAAAAACAGACCGGATCATTAACAAATAGATTAACCTAAATATGTGTTTGATAGTTAAATAAATGGATTAACAGATTCAAACCATTATCGGATCAATAGATCAAATTTTCAATCCAAACCCGTCCAATAACCACGAATTAAAATTCGATCCATTGACGGGTCTAAGAGCACTAGCTTGGAAGTGTTCAACAGTTTGCTTCCTCATCAAGAGAGAATCATAGGTACGACAAGCATGTCAAGTGCATGGTACGACTGGTCAATAAGTGCCCATGCAGAGGAGTAGTGGAGGGCATTTTGGATGTTTCATTTTAATAGGCATGTGTATTTCGGAATACAATTAAGAGACAGAGGGATATGAATGGCTGTGAGTACCCCTAACGTGGAACGCCGGCCATATTCAAGACTTCCACTTTTGGAGAGAATCTAATAGCCTAAACAAGTAAGAACAATCTTGCTTCCTAAGGAAAATTCATCTAGTCTATTCTAATAACGGAATAACCTAGTTGTTTTTTGTTCTAGAGATAGTTATTATCTAAATAGCCTATGTCATACAAGTGACCATACGTTCAGCAAAAAATGAGTCCTTTTTTTTTTTTTTAGTTTTTTGTAAAAATGACTTATTCTGTGTTATTATCTCTCTGTCACTTTCTTTCTTTACAAGTACCCAACGCAGAAGAGAAAAATGCTTCTCTCTGTTGCTTTTCTCTTAATTGGACATCTTCAAACTGATACACCCAACAATGCACAAGAATCAGATTCTGACCAACTCTCTTTTGGCCTCTAAGCACTTCGATTCTCTTTCCATTTCTTTCATCTGAGCTTCTAGTATATAATCTTTCATTTTGACCAAAGAAAGAAGATTGACATGTTCCACTTCTGTCAAATTATTCACATATTGAAATCCAACCAGAGATGGAAAAGAAAGAATTTCCGGATTTTTTTTATCTCCATCTCATTTAGTCACAGCGCACAAGTGCTGAAGCGATGCTTAAGCACGGCTATAACATTTGAAAATGTATATTGCATGCATTAATAATACTGACGCGAGGTTGAGAAAACCTGTCAGAAAGAGTTTGCTTAAGCAATCTTAATCAACTGTTACAAATGGCTGTTTCCTCTGAGAAAGGCAATAGAATCTTGACGAAAACAAAACAAGTTCCTACATTAACTTTAACATGTATTTTCCTATAACACACCGTACATGATCTTATACATGTGCTAGATCTCTGGACCCTGCTTACTCTTGGGGACAAATCGCCACAAGTCCACAGCGATATCCACCTCTCGTTTCTTATGAAACTTGTACGTTTGTGGTAAATCATATCGAAGCTGACAACAAAGGAGACAATAAAATAACTTTAATATCATTTCAACACACTAAGCATGCTCATTGATCAATACAACAGAACACTAACTGGTATGTACTTTTAGCCTTTTAGGTACTTATGATGGTTTGGCGTATGATCTGAAAGTTACAGCACATATACAAACCAACCATGAGCAAAGCTATCTTAACTCACCTCACATATAACCTCAGCACTGCTAGCATTGAATTGCTGCAAGGCTGCCCTTTTCACATGCTGGAACGACCAAAACAGATTTGATCACTAGATGTACTCGCAGTAAATAATCCTTCTAAGTAACAAAATATTCTGCAGCAAAAGACTTACATCTCTCGTGGAGGTTTTATGTAAGGAATAAACAGCTTGAGAAGCAACCTGACAAAGGAAAAAGTATGAGGGGCACATTTATATTAGAACAACTGAGATCGACGAGCTTCAAGTTAACTTGACAAAACCACTAATGACTAAGGAAAACTGTTAATTTAGAGATGCATTACGTGACAAAAGAAGATAAGAGATCAGTCCCTGCACTTACCTTCAAAGCCACAGAGAGAAAATCCATGTCAGCACCCTTTTTCCGAGTTCCAAATGGAGGATTCATTACAATAGTATCAACAACTTCAGCTAAGTAAGGATCAAGACTATTAGATGATGAAAAAATTCGGAAGCAAATGCCTGATGAAACTATGTTCTCTGAAGAGAGGGGGTTCTGTTACCTCTCCACCCTAAGTTCTTGATGTTGCATTGAATATAATCTACCAAGGCACAAATGATTCAATTGTTGACCCCATGAGACTAAGAACCTCAAGAAACAGAATGGCTGGAGCTTCTTTTGTGCTTGAAATACCATTATATGGGGAGGTACACACACACACAGACAAAACCCAGAACCATATAGTTTGTAAAGTATATATAATCCATTTTAGAAGCATATTAAGGCATAAAGAGCTGTAAAGTATAAACCACCACAGAAATAAAGAAAGTAATAGTACCTCAAGTTCCTCAGCATTTAGTGAAGCTAATTCAAGAGATTCTGGATCGACGTCAATGCCAATCACATGTCTGTGAAACAGTGAACGTAAGCAAGTATTGAACCAACTACTGGAATGAACAAGCATTCACAAAAATTCATAAACTTTAGCTGCAATACACTTCAAGTTTGGACTTGCAAATTAAAGGAGATTAAGGGTAGGCACAGAACTTTGTAAAATACTTCTAGTTCAATAGTTACTTAAAAGTACAAAAGAGGAACAAAAGCACAAGTAAGGGAAAGATGCTACTCACTCTGCGCCCAAGAGTCCAGCTGCAACCCCCAATGTACCACAACCACAGCCAAAATCAGCCACTACCTTGTCACACACATCCCCAAATGAATTCTCTGCCTAAACCCATCAAAAACCATGCAAGGCTCAGCTCATAGTTATAAAGATAAGCACTTTAACTTGGAATCCTATTTGATTCTCAGTATTACTCTACACCCAATTTCAGCATAAGCCAAAAGGCAGGAATCGCAGAGAAAAGAGTGAGTCAATTGATTAAAGTATAGAGCTTTTTGAAGAAAAGAGGGCATATGGGGGATAAAGAGCAGAGCAATACAGTGTAGAGCATGCGAGATGCAATGTGGGGTCCAGTTGGGTATTGTTCCAGCTCCACCTGCAACCAAGCTTAAACTTGTAATTCACTTGTTTGAGAGATAGAAAGAGTCATAGGCAGAGAGTTAGAGAGAGAGAGAGAGAGAGAGATTGACCTTTGGGTTGGAGAACTGTTGGAGACCACCAAGGAGGCTTTCGAGCTGCTTGAGCTTCATCCCGAGAGTCCCTGACGAAACACCCAGAGTCAAGAATGTTCCAACTGCCCCTTTTCTTTCATAACTGGGACGGGTTGGAAATTTCGGGTCGGGCCCAAGCCCATACCCTAGGTAGCTCAGCTAGCTTCTTTGTCCGATGCCTATCGAGGCCCAACTTGTACCATCTCTACTCATGACACCAATATGAACCACTTGGGCGCAACAATTCGCAGTGTACTTATTGAAATCCATGCGAATAAATCAACTGGAGATTTATGTACTGCCGGTGCATAGAAGAATTCATTATATGTTTCATTAGATGTATGAGAATATGTCGAGTGAGGCTTAAGCAAAAGTTATGGTACCTAGCCTCTAGCCTCTAGGGGTCAAGAAGGTCGTCCTTGCCACCAGTGAAGCTGAAATTTCCAGGCCGACTATTGTTGTGAATGATAATGACTATTCATGCAATAGGTATTGCTTAATGTATGTGATTGACATACTTGTAATGTGCGATTGATTAGTATAACTATTATGTATTGTCACTTGTATACATGATGTAACCCTATATAAACCTCATGGTGAGATGAATACAATACATTTTTTCCAATTCTCTACAACACGTTATTAGCAAGATACTCTAACCCAAGCCATAGCCAGGAAAAAAAACCCTAACACCCGAAATTTCTTTCACCAAAAACTGCCGCAAGCTCCTAGCCCTTACTAGCCATACCGTGCGCTGCTCCTGCACCCCTTGAGCACCCGTGTGCCTCCTACTGCCCCTGCATTATCGTCGCACGCCTGCTGCCCCTGCAGCACAGCAGCACGCTTGTTCCTGTGCAGATCAGCCTGTTTGCATACCCTGAAACATCTTGATCGGGGACCTCAGATCAAAATCCTTCCTTCATCAAAGTTGTTCGTCTCTGCCTCTTCTATCTGACCTTCAAATTTCAGCCCTATTGGAGTCGTTTTGAGATCTGTACACCATTCGAAGTAGGAGATGTCAGAAGCGAATCTGCTCCGAATTTCAACAAGTTTTAAAGATTAAAGTTCCTGCTTTTTTGTCTTTTAAATTTCTTTATTTTCTGCAGGATTTTCAATATACGAACATGGGTTCGATTATTTAATAAAGCGGAATCGTGGAGATTCACGCTTAACTAACTAAGAGTGTTCGTATGAACTAAGAGTGTTCATAATACTCGGACTAAGAGCGTCCGTAAGCATCAAATTGTGACCATATTAAAACATTATTGTTTGGTCAAATCCAAAAGAGATTCTTGAAATTTTTTTTCTTGGTAGCATAGCTCGGAAATCTTATTATTTTAGTTTTTGTGGAAGTTTAGCTCCGAAACTAATATATCTTTTCTTCTTATTTTCAGGATGTCGAATGAACCTAGACTCGACTTTCTCATGCTTGACTCAACAAGTTTTGATTACCACAGTTGGGTAACCGATGTTGAGAACCACCTCACTTCAAAGGGAATATTACCCATAATCCAGGCACCTAACCCGGATCATGTGTTCGTGCGAACACCTACAAAGCATGCTCAAGCAGTTATCTTGATGCGACGCCATATGGACAAGGCACTCAGATTGGAGTATATGTCGATCAAGGATGCAAGAGAGCTATGGATAGCTCTAGAAGAGCGCTTTGGCAATGTCCAAGATTCCTTCCTCCCTGACTTGAAGGTTCAATGGAACAATCTGCGTTTTGCTGATTTCAAGTTTGTTGCTGAATATAATTCAGAAGCTCTTCACCTATAGTCCATGTTGAGGTTTTGTGGACAACTTATCACAGAGCAAGAGCTAATTACAAAACTCTCTCTACCTTCCCCATTTCAGCCATTGTGGTATCAAAGCAATACCGCACTGAAGTCAATGCTGGTCGGATCACGAGGTTTCATCAGCTTATCAATCTCATATCTATAGCTGAGAAACATGATAACAAACTCCTGAGGAATTATAATTCAAGGCCCATTGGAACCAAAAGGGTTCATGAGGCCAATTATAATGCACCCAAAAGAGGGCGCAAGGAGCGGAACCCTAAGAATAAGGGATATGAGGGCCGTATGGGTCCATATAACCACCCTAACAAGGGAGGAATGAGGTGGCAATGCCACACGTGGGAGAGGTGGTCGTGGTGGTGGCACCAACCCTCCTAGGGAACGCCCACAACGTGCACCTCAATTAAAGAGAGGCAACCACAATGACATGTGTCATCGATGTGGATCAAGTGAGCATTGGTTCAAGCAATGCAAGGCAAGAGAGCAACTAGCTTCAAGATACATGGCATACAAGGACCTGAGGGAGCAAGAAGTGTACCTTGCAGAAGAAGAAGAAGAAGATGGTGGAGATGTCAATCTCATCATAGAGGACTTCAAAGCTGAAGATGAAGTGAACAAGGATGCTGCAGGCTTTGATTAGAATAGTCCTTTTATTTTCCAAGAATTTTTGTAATGGCAATATGCCTTAGTCAATAAATGACAATTGTATTAAACTCTTTCTTATGTGGTGCACATAATGAAATATGATGTCTAGGAAAGTCATTGAGATTAATGGTACTTAAGAGAGCCTCGCTCCACCAACATCTCTCTCTACTTTCCTGCTCATATTTGATTGGAGTTACCAAACGGATAGAGTGACTACAATGTGTCTTAGTTTGATTTTATTTTGGATTAGACTTTTTGGGACCTTTGATGTAATCATTGGCTATCTTTATTAATAAAGTATTGTATTATTATTCGATGTCATGGACATGTTTTAATTCCGAACTTTATTATTTTTCAGTATGTTTCTTGGAGAGTTGGAATGCCTTGTTGATAGTGGCACCACACATACTATATTGGGACATAGGCAACTATTTCTATGGATGACGCCTAGTCGATCTTCTGTGACTACGATGGCTGGACCATCACAATTGATTCACAGTCGAGGACCAGCTCAATTTATGTTGCCAAGTGACACAAGTATTAATGTCACCGAAGCTCTATATGCTCCTAGGGCTGGAAGAACCCTATTGAGTTTTAAAGATATAAGAGCCAATGGTTTTCATGTGGAAACACATTGTGGGAATTGACAAGAGTTTCTTTGCATCACCTCTAATGACTACGGACATAAACAAGTATTAGAGAAACTTATGTGTCGCTCTAGTGGGTTGTATGCAACCACTATTCGAATTATTTAATCCAACCATGTCATGAGAGATGACTTATGGGATTTTGACACATATAGGCTTTAGCATGACCGTTTGAGACACCCAGGTCGTGATATGATGATTCGTATATTAAAGACTTCACAAAGACATCCATTTTTCAAAACGAAAAGAAGTCAGAACCAAAATTCGATCCAAGGTAGGGCTGGCGCCGCCTACCCCCTACGACCCAAAAGTGGTATTGACACCACCAATTCCTCCTTGGTTCCTTTTTCTACTTCTAAAGTCAATTGTGACTTCGTGGCTCAACCAGATACTTCCCTGCTTGCTTCTAAAGCCCATCTTCCGTTTTGCAAAGCCTGCTCTTTAGCAAAATTAGGATCGAGACCATCCTATGCAAAGGACACTAAGGAAAATATTTCATTCTTACAAAGAATCCAATGTGATATTTGTGGACCTATTCAACCAACTTGCGGACCATTTAGATATTTTATGGTGTTGGTTGATACATCGACACGATGGTCACATGTCATACTATTGTCCTCAAGAAATACTGCCTTTGCTAAACTCCTAGCACAAATCATTAAATTAAGGGCTCACCACCCTGATCATCCCATTAAGTCAATTCGTCTTGACAATGCTGGAGAGTTTACATAAAAAACGTTTGATACCTATTGCATGTCCATTGGGATTGAGGTTGAAAACCATGTTCCTCATGCTCAAAATGGTCTCACAGAAGCTGTTATTAAAGGACTTCAAATAGTCGCTAGAACATTGGTTATGCACACCAATCTCTCTGTTTCTGCTTGGGGCTATGCAATATTGCATGCAGCTGTGTTCATTCGTCTAAGGCCTACTGCCAGTCAACCTTTTTTTGCGTCCCAGATGGTTACTGGATATGAGCCTGATGTCTCACACTTACACATATTTGGGAGTACAGTTTATGTGCTAATTGCGCTGCCACAGCACACCAAAATGGGTCCTTAAAGATGATTAGGCATTTATGTTGGATATGACTCTCCAACCATTATCCGCTACTTAGAACCCTTGACAAGCGATCTATTTACCGCTAGATTTGCGGATTGTCACTTTGATGAGACAATCTTCCCGTCGTTAGGGGGAGATAGTAACAATAATGTTCAACAGGAATGACATAAATTGTCGTGGTCTGTCCCCACTTTGTCTCATCTTGATCCTCGAACCGCACAGTCCGAAATTGAAGTGCGGAGAATTCTCGATCTTCATAACGTAGCAGACTCTATGCCTGATGCGTTTTCTGATATCGCTAAAAGTGACAAGATCACATATACCTGCTGCAAACATGCCTGCAAGGATTGATGTCCTAAAAATCATGGACATGGTGCCACCCCTAGGGGTATTGGGCATGGCGCCGCCACCACTAATAGTGATGGCAATGTGGCTCAGGCCGGGCTCCCAGCAGGGAAGTGGGAGGCCCAAAGGTTCGATGGATTCTCGCCCAAGAAAGAAAGCGAGTTTGGCACAGAAAGATCCATTAATCATTGACATAAATAACCCGTCTCATGAAAATATTCCTGATTATGGTTATGTCCAAGAGACATCATTGGGGGACGCTCCAATGTTAGAACCAATTCTAGGGAATAGGGAGATCTCAATGAATTAGACTAGTGTACATGAGACGTTGAATCGAGATTCCATTATCCTTGATGATGTATTTGCATATTTTATTGCCCAAGGAATTATAGAACACGATGATATCGAACCTCACTTCGTTGAAGAATGTCAACGAAGAGCAGACTGGCCTAAATGGAAAGATGCCATCAAGGTTGAATTAGATTCACTAACAAAGAGACAAGTATTTGGGCCTATAACGCTAACACCCCCAAGTATAAAGCCTGTTGGCCATAAATGGGTCTTTGTTAGAAAGCGTAATGAGAAAAATGAGGTTGTTGGATATAAATTCCGCCTTGTGGCGCAAGGTTTCTCACAACGCCCTGGAATCGACTACTAGGAGACATATTCTTCCGTAATGGACGTTATAACGTTACGCTACCTTGTCAGTTTGGTAGTTTCTGAAAAACTTGACATGCAGCTTATGGATGTGGTTACAGCATATCTCTATAGGGATCTAGATTCTGATATATATATATATATATATATATATATGAATGTTCCAAATGGACTTCAATTACCCAAGTCAAGTGGCTCTAAACTACGGAGCGCGTTTTCAATAAGATTGAGACTCTCACTATATGGATTGAAACAATCCGAACGGATGTGGTATAACCGTCTAAGTGACTACTTGATTGAGAAGGGATATGTCAACAATGAAATGTGCCCATGCGGGTTTATAAAGAGGACAAGTTCCGGATTTGCAATTGTAGCAGTTTATGTCGATGACATGAACCTAATTGGAACTCTAGATGAGTTAAAAGAAACTGCTAAGTACTTGAAATCCGAATTTGAGATGAAAGATCTTGGGAAAACACGGTTTTGCCTCGGACTAGAACTCGAGCACCGTAGTGATGGGATTATGATCCATCAGTCAGCATATACTCAAAAATTATTAAGGCGTTTTAATGAAGATAAACCAAAGCTTGTGAGTACTCCCATGATCGGTCGTAGTTTTTAGCCTAAAAAAGATCCGTTTCGTCCAAGGGATGAGGACTAATACTTATTAGAGGCTGAAGTGCCCTATCTAAGTGCAATAGGCACATTATTGTACTTAGCTCAATGCACAAGACCAGACATCTCATTCGCAGTGAACTTGTTAGCCAAACACAGTTCTGCGCCAACACGCCGCCATTGGATTGGCATAAAGACAATCTTTCGATATTTGAGAGGTACAATTGATATGGGCTTATTCTATCCCTACAGAGAGAAAAGAAATAACGGAAGTGTGGGATCAGACTCCACAAGGCAAAACGCCACCTTCTGTGCTCCTCCTCCCTTCCATCAAAATGACAACGATGTCTTGATAGTTTTTGCTGATGCAAGGTATCTCTCTGACCCTTACAAATGTCGCTCTCAAACGGGTTATGTCTTTTACCATGGGAAGCACTGCGATATCTTGGAGGTCTATAAAGCAGACTCTTGTTGCTACTTCCTCAAATCATGCAGAGATTATCGCTCTACATGAAGCCGTGCGAGAATGCATATGGTTAACGTCTGTAGTTAGACACATTCGAGGAACTTGTGGTTTGAAGTCTACCACAGATGAACCTACATGCATTTATGAAGATAATGCAGCTTGTATTGAGCAAATGAAGTTAGGTTTCATCAAGGGCGACAACACCAAGCATATATCGTCTAAGTTCTTTTACAATCAGCAACAACAAACACTTCTAAATATTGAAGTGAATCAAATCCGTTCAGAGGATAATGTAGCGGACTTGTTTACCAAGTCATTACCTAAATCCACCTTCGAGAAACATGTGAAGAGCATCGGATTAAGAAAGTTATCCAAACTCCCATAATTGTAGAAATCAGGGGGAGACCTTGACATCAGGGGGAGGTATGATGTCTACATGTTCGATCTCGAAGAGTGAATGACGTGTTGTGCTCTTTTTGCCCTTCAACCAGGGTTATTTTTGTCCCACAAGGTTTTTGTTACCTGGCAAAGTTTTTAGTGAGGCAACGATCAAATCATCATCACCGAGTTTGAACGGCACTAGTGGAAGTGTTGAAGGATGTCGACTACTCCACATTCACGCGCGTTGTGGTCTTTTTCTCCTTCGACCAAGGTTGTTTTTTCCCCACAGGGTTTTTATTACTTGGCAAGGTTTTTGACGAGACAACTTAGAAGCGCATAGCAGAGGCAACACTATTGACATGGAATATCCAAGGGGGAGTGTCGTGATTGATAACGACTATTCATGCAATAGGTATTGCTTAATGTATGCGATTGACAGACTCGTAATGTATGCGATTGATTAGTATAGCTATTATGTATTGCCTTTTGTATACATGATGTAACCCTATATAAACCTCATGGTGAGATGAATACAATATATTTTTTCCAATTCTCTACAACAACTATTAATATATTGCTGGGATCGAATCTGTCACTGATTCTGGTTTTTGCAACATGCATGAAGTGTTATGGTCCGAGGACTGGGAAGGAGTCATTGCAACTCGATCACTCGCACTCAAAGGCACTGGCCATGCAGAGGGCAGGTAGATATTGTCAAACTAACTGTGGTCATGAGTGCTTCCGGTGTTATAATTATCGCAATGATTTTAATGACAATTAACACAGCAGCACAACGGGCTAACCTCGCTGACGTTGTTCTTACTCCTGTCACATTTTGAATTTCTTGACCCTCTGCTAGTCTGCCTGCTGCAGCATTAACAAAAGCTTATCGATCAAGTGCTTTTTGCACTTGGTGCAGTAAATACTTGGTGAGCTTACTGTGATTAGTGCACGTATGGCGAAGTTCCCTGAGGATGCGATGCTGTCTAAGGTGATTGTTGCTTCAGATGAGTACAAGTGCTCAGCTGAGGTCATTAATTACCATATATTGTTGCCATGCTTTCCTTGATCAGGCGATCAGGAATCAATGCCGGCCGGCGCTGACAATGCACGGCGGCATTTTCATTCTGGGAACGTTGGAGATCACATTGCATTGCTAAAGGTTTACAATACATGGAAAGAGGCAAATAAATCGACTGAGTGGTGCTTCGGATACTATATACAAGCTAGAAGCATGAGAAGCGCAAAAATTATTCTGGATTGACTTGAGCGGCTCTTGGAGAGGGTTGGAATTGAGCTAACCTCAAATCCCGTTGATTTAGAGCCTATGAAGGACATTTTATCTGGATTCCTTGATCATTCTGCAAAGCTGCAACACAATTCTTATGTAACAGCCACAGCCAAGGACTATCCATATACACCACAGCTCAGGGTTGGCACACAAGTGCTCCCGAGATGGGTTTTGTACCGTGAACTGGACCTCACAACCAATCAATACATGAGACAGGAGATGGAGATAAAGCTGGCGTGGTTTCACAGAATAGCTCCAGATTATTACCCGCCTGAGGATATTGCAGATTAAGCTTAATGAAGATTAAGTGCACACCTCAAAGATTGTTATGAAAGCACTTAAAAGTAGACTATGTAGATCAGAAAGCATTTTGCCATTTAGTAGTTCATTTGACTAAAGAACTACAGAACTACAAAGTTGGGGGTAACGACTTTCTCTTTAAAATTGAGAGATAGCCATCATCCGACTAGTATTAGGCAGCCCATATAAAATTGTTTTGAGCTTGACCATCTTATTTTCCTGAGTTCACTATACTATACGGCTTTCAATATTCCAAAAATTTGCTGCTTATTTCTTTCGTTCCACCTCTCAGCAACCATGGTCATAGTTGTAGGCACACCAAACTAGTAATATTAGTAGTTCAACACTACATTGTTCATTTCCTTTTGTACTGTTCAAAAGGAATGCTGTGGCGTACAAGCCATTTTCGTACATAACAGACTACTTTGCAGCCAACTATAAGAATACAATTTAAAAGGGAAGAGCATAAATTAAACTAGACACGTTTACAGTACCAATTTCCTATTAGTTTGTTACCCTAGATGTTCAATATGTAAAAGCATAAATATGCTGATAACAGCTACCTCCATCTTGTGAGCCAATCAAAGCCCGATCTTGTGTGCAATGCAGATGCCACCTTGGTTGCTGATAACAGCTACCTCCAACATTACTTTGCTTTGAGTATCCAATCATGGTGATGATGATACTAATTACTATTTTTGCACTTCTGCATGGCTCTTGGGGCTGTAACAAAGAGAAGAAAAACATAAGGACCCTAGTTAAAGATTATATCAAAGCAATGGCCAAGGAAAATTGACTGCACATTCAAATGGGAACTATCAAGGCTTAACCCAAAATAATCAAACTGTAACAATTTTTTTTCCGTATTTTGTCACTAAAACAAGTCAAGAGACTTAACATGAAAAGAAGAATGAGTTTAAAATGCTTAATAACTCATTAAAATAGATCATGGAGATCAAAACCACAGAACATACCTAGCCCTATAGCGTCTGAACTCTTCATAATCCTCATCCTTCTACACGAGTCAGTGAACATCCTGCAAGAACAAGCAATCGTAAGAAAAGATGCAATCCTCAACTTGTGGGTTTCACACACCCTAAGGAAAGCTATAAACTTATGCTAGGTGCATTGAAAATGCTATTACTCTACATCCTGATCATGTCGTCGGGTTGTATATTAAATTGCAATAGTGACAATATAGCATATTCTCTTAGATGGAGTAACCTCCTCTGAAAAGCTATCATTTAGCAGTAGAAAAACTATTAAATAGGAATATAGTTCAGATAGTCTCCAAATCTCTAGTGTTAAAAAGTCAACACTTACTGCCAGGGAACGTCACCAACTAGCATCCAGTCATGATCCTTGTCTTCATAAGTGAGGACGTATTCAGCACCATGGAGGAGATCCATTAAACGACTCTCGCTCATTCCATCTTGACTTGAAACTCCATGTGGGCCACATTGACCTGAACAAGTTTCACTTTTTAGACAGAAAACACTTCAAATCGAAAAATGTTACCAGCATTTTCAAGAAAACATCGCCAATCCAAACAAGAGAGAGAATGCACCTGTTGCCTTTTTTATTAATAGATTCAGGTGTGCAAGCATGTATCATTTTCAAAGAAGTGACTCAAGTGAGAACACTAGCAGACCTAGGTCCTATAGGCCGAGTATCACTTTTCAAATTCTAATCAAGTTTCTACAAATGGCCCTGAACGAAGTCAATAACATCATCAGTGAACCATTAGAAAGTCCCATGGAAAATTGATTAATTGAACCATGGTTGATGAATAGGATGAGATGAACTAATTGAGGTTTTTGGCGGCATTGGTTTCTGTGGAATTCAAAAGACATCACCACAGATCGACCACATTAACTTTGGATGTACCCTAGCGTACACGTATTGATTTATACTTAACTCAGCTTCCCAAGAGATATCCAAACATCCTTCATTCATTTCTTGGTTCTGATATTCCAACTAAAGAAAGTTCTAGACTTTTTTTTACTTAGGTAAATATTATTTGCGAAGAAATGGATCTTGAGCGCTGATCCCTAACATTCTTCAAAGTGATTCCAAACCCAAAAGGTACTACCAGAAGTGGTAAAGGGATAGAGAGATTGGCAAGCATTATGGAAGTTCAACAAAAACAAATATGAGTTAAAAAGAGAATCTACCAATTGTAAAGCAGCTGAACATCTTCTCCAGTGCTAATGATAGATCCACATAGCTACCATAGGTTTTGAGATCGACTTTCCTCAGGTATGGTGCACCATCCATGCTGACCTTGATATAAAGACACCCTGCTCCGATCTTGCCTTCTGCATCATCATCCTTTTTGGGAGGAATGGATGCCATTGAATTCTTCCGGAATGAACGAATTGGTGGCCATCCAACAACCTGTGCCCTGTCTCACATGACATAAGAGAAAATTAGAGTTTGTTATCAATTTCCTAGTTAAGAGCCACTATTACTGTTCTCCTATGCAATCTATGACACCTACACAAGCTTACAATTTCGTCTTAAGAAATCTATAAAGTAATAATTCCAAAATAACAAAGCCTGGGTAACCGAATAGAGACTCAGCTGTACACATGAAAAAGTCTTACTGGTGTGAAACAGATCTGGAAACATGCATGCAAGGGAAGGGGGTTGGGATTTAAAGGTGGTATCTTGACATAACTTACCCAGTAATTTCAAACAAGGCAAATAAGTGAAAATATTTGTGCACAGTAAACATTCGGAAGGAAATATATGCAAAATGAAATTTGTAACAACCAATCTGTCAAAGATAGAGCATGCAAAGCCACAGAAATGTCACAACGGGGCAAAAAAAAAAAAAATCCAGAGACTTTTGTCATCCAGTAACCCAATTAGATTGAACGCTTCTTTAGTAACAATAAATGACCAACAACTCTGAGATAGCATGAACAAAAATACAGAATCCATCAAGAAGTCAGTGTTATTATAGACCATCCAGAAAAAGAAGCAACACCACAATTCAGCAGCCAAAATACTTCTCTTTCTGCATTTAATCATCTACAGAAAGAAGAAATTGAAATAGAGAGAAAGCTACTCACTTTGCTGCAGGAGCAGAAACCTGAGGCTTCTTCTCATGCAAAGGGTTTGGGGACTGTTGTACCCCATCTTTCACTGCAGAGATTGGTTGACTTTTACACTCAGGCCCAGCAAGACCTTTTCCACCATTAACACCTCTAGGAGAAACCAAGTTACCACCTTTACCCAAATCAGCCTCAGATCCACCACTCCCAGAGAAAACCCACTTCCCAGAAGCTCCATCAATGGCGTCAGAGAACACCCTCTTGGCTCCAGACACAGAGGTTTAGGCACAGGCAGTGAAAACCCAGTTTTGTCCTCCACACCACCACTATCTCTCTCTGGGGACTCAGACCCAGGCAAGCCCAGCCTGAGCTCAGTGGCTTTGAGGTTCAAAGCAGCTCCCTTGTTAGACCTGTCAGAGGCTTCCATTGAAGGAACAGACTCAGATAAGCCTATGTAATCATGCTCCAAGGACATAGACATCAAGATTGTTCAAAACTCAGAAAGCATTCAGCAAACTTGAGAGAGGAAAAGGAGACAAAACAGGAGCTTGTTTCAGATTGCAACAAAATGTAAAAGGATATGGTGTTGGTGAATGAGGATGAAGAAGATGGAGAAGAAAGAGAAGAAGCTTCTTTGGGGTTTTGCTACTCTCTTTTGTTTCTATATATCACCACGCTCTCTCTGTAGCAGTCTGTAAAACTCAGAAATTAAATAAAAGAAAGAAAGCAACGAAAATGTGGTGATTAAAAAAAATTCTGAATTAGAAGAAAAAGATTGAGCCTTTGTTTGGATTTATAAAAGCTTTTCTCTCTTTTTAAAAGAAAAGAAAAAGTGATTCATATTTGTCTATAAACCGTTTTGTGGGCAACAAGTCCGACAGTACAGAAAGTCCCCCGGCAAATTTCCTGTTGAGACATTTTTATATAGTTCCAATAATAATTCAAATGCTACAAAAGGGACTAGAAATTTGGTGTGATTATTTATTTGCTTATATGAGTTGAACGTGTACAGGAACCGCAGAAAGGGAAATGACGAGAAGAGGGAATCGTTGCGGGGATGTCTTGGCGGATTTGGTGTTTGCATTGTTGGAGGGAAAAGGAAAAGTCAGGGGAAAGTGAGGGAATTTTGAGAAAGCTGACAAGAATTGCGAAACGGGAATCAAAATTAAAGGGAAAAACGGCAGTTTGAGAAACACTGAAAAGGAGTGTAGCTTGATGGAGAGAACTCACCACTCTGTCGTTTGGAGTTTTTTTTAACTTTCCCGGAGAGTTTTCTATATTGATTCATTTCTTCATATCTTCATATCTTCTTATGAATAGAAATTAATTTAGGAATCAAGAGAAATTACGACATTGCACTGGAGTAGTCTGGGTGGATTTTCTGGCACGAGAAACTAAAACTGTTATTTCGATCGTCAATTAGGCCTCTGCTAACGGCAAAATTGACAACACCAACAATATTAGTAAAATGTAACAAGAAATAACTGAATCTTGCAATCTAGCACATATATGGTCGAATTTGTTAAGAGTTTTGATCGATGTTGATGTATATTCCTTAAGAAATAATACCAAGGTCGCCGATTCCAAAAAATTGAACTGGATGCACCGAGTTCGTCCGCATAATTCAGAGACAACTATTGTATCAAAACATTGTTCGTGAAACATCAAGTCAAAAATAGTACTATGCGCATTCATGCAATCACATAGAGTTTGGTATATACTACAACAATCGTTGGCTTGTCGCATCCCACCAAGAATTTGAATACCATGAAGCTCATTCGAACCGATAAACACATGGCATATACGTAACGAATAGAGATTAGAATACAACTTGTTCTAACGCGAGTTTCTATATATTCCTTGCAAAACTACTGCGTACAACCTCTTGATAAAGTAAAGATAAAAATTGCTTAGCTTCCACCAAATTCGCCTCCGGAGCAAAGCCTTTATCTACTTTCAAATATATTCGTTTCTTTATGCACCATTGTTTAAATTGCATTTTTGAATCCCAAATTTAGTTGTAGAAGATGAAATTTTCTTGAAGGAAAATATATGGGTTGATTCCAATTTTCCGTCAATCAAACTCAAACTAGTGGCCGAATAAGTGGATGGCACTAAAGCTTGCACGGCTATAAAGAGCTGGGTTGGTGGGGGACAAACGGAGTTACATTGTGGAGTGGAGTGGAGTGGAGTGGAGTGGAGATTAGACCCAGCAAAAAGCATTCACTATAGAAGAAATAGACACGAAAATTTTGATCTTCGTTCAAGGCCAAGTTGATTATGCTAAGCCCAAATTCTTCTTCACCTATTCCTTGAGATAAAATCATCCACAAGGTTCATTCTAATCCAATTATTCTCTGCCATTTTGTACCTACCGACATGAAAAAATATCAATCCTAAGGATATATCTCTAACAGTCTCATTTTTACTAGAACCCAAAACTTAAGAATTGAACCAAACTTACCTATCACAGCAGTGTTGCATGAGGAGATATGATCGATCATATGATTCGAACATAAATCTCATTCAACATTGTGGATGAGAAATATCATTAAATTAATAATTATTGTGGATGAGAAATATCATTAAACTGATAGCTAATTTATCGAGTAAGATGTATTTTAATGATTAACTCATTAACATAAGATATAGTGGATACCTAAGTCCTTGTTTGTAAGTTGAGGTCTCTTAATTTGCATGGTGTTATGAAGTTGTGATCTTAGTTGGGAAAGGCTAGGTTGGTGGCCAAGCAGCGCAACGTACCCACCACTTTGTTTCAAGTTTCACTCCAGGCTTTTAAGCATTCACATCGATCCTTGCTGTCATGCTCTGTGCTTTTTAGTGTTTGGCCAACTTCAATTGCTCGACTATCTCGATCCCACATTTGAGATTAGGTTTGTGGGTCTTTCATGCCCTGCACTTTTGTTAAGAGTGAGATATGAACAAGATGATAAGATAAAGCTAGCCTGTAGTTCTAAGTTCTTAATCCACTAACATGAGATGAGGATCCTGATCAAGGAAATAAACTCATGTCATGATCATGGCAATTTTGAATTCTCTCTGCCATGGCGACAATGAACAGATTAATTATATGGTTGATGGGGGGTTCATAGTTTTAAACCAAACAAGACCTTAAGAAACGGTAGCCAAATGGTTGTCATAATCAAACCAAAGACTTTCAGGTTTGAAAGGGATAGCAGACAGCATGAATCTTCAACACAGCACCCACCTGACCCCATTGTTGGATTTGATTAAACATCGAAGGAATATCATAACTTTTTTTTTTTTTTTTACTCCCAAATGGATAATCATGGCTCTCTATGAATATCACCACATCAGACACAATTCATCAAGGCCAAAGGAACCCACCACCAATATAGTGCTACCTAGCTTATACCTAATAATTCTGCTACCAGAAAAACCCAGGTAAATCTGAGGCATTATTATTGCAGATTCATCATCACCACAAAAAGCTAATATAAATCTTGTCCTATTATTATAGATTAGTCATTAGCAGTACAAAAACACCAGCATTTCAGCTTGGCATGCCTTGAATTACAAGTCTAAATGTGAATTATTATGTTTGTCTTTCAAGTCAAATCAGAAGAAGCTAGCTAGTCACATTTCTTCTTACTGTTTTAGTGGGTCATCACAGTCCCAAGTCCTATTCTCAATTTGTTGAGTAAGAACATCAAATTGTATATTCATGTATGTGACAGGACCCTATCTTGTACATCAGATCAAAGAGTTAGAAGTAATAGATGACAAGTGGTATATAAGTTTATAACTGTCAGACAATTAATGGTTTTAGTAAGAGTTGGTGAAACTATCCCAGTTACACCAGAATCTGGTAGCCAGAAGGTGACTGGCCTTCAATCTTATGCACACTGACATACCACATGTGACATGTCCTATATATAATTCACTTGTTTTTATCTTTCTATTATTCATTTATGGTAGACCTGGAAGCAATTTGGTACTGATAGGAACTTCACAAGAATATCTCTACCTCCACTAAGTTCCCTTACCAGAACCAACCCAAAAAGAAAGACTAGATTTGGTATCAAAATCCAGTGACAGTGTTTGTAATAAATAAGTGGTAGTCAACTACTGTGCTAAAAAATTAGTTGTTACAGACTTGACTAACAAAAGTATGTTAGACTAATACATTCTCTTGATAATGACTTGCAATCCAGCCACCAGGTGCATAGTAGCCAAGTATTGACGACAGAACTGGGCGATGGATGGATGATTTAAACCCGACGCCTCCTCCAAAGTCCAAACAAGGCCGCCTTGATATTATGGTATATAACCATTGCGTCCTAAAAGCTCAAATTACTATCATAAAATGGGTCATCCATGTACATTCAGCTAACACGTACATCTCCAACATGCATTTCAGAAGCAAACAAATACTACTGACAGACATGATTAGAAGGAGGATTCAAACCCGTAATCTCCGGCAAATAAGCAGACTGGTACCATTTTATATAACCACTATCACCTTAAAGCTTATCATGCTGGAAACTGTCAATGAGTTTATATATGTAACAATAAGTAATCAAAGAAAGCATTGTTGCGAGAATCTGTGACTCGGTGTCGAGTGTTCTGCTCAATACTACAATTGAGTTCCAAAAATTATAGCCACATGCATGCAGTTCAATGATTTCAATCCTTTGCCCTGCTGTTTGCTATTACTCTATTACCGCACTGGGGGCCTGTTCTAAGCTTGGACGAGCGCGCTTGTTATACTGGCGTTTACAGGTAGGTAGTGCCATCCAACAAAGGCTTTGCAGGTAGTGTAGTAGTACTACTTTCTGTATCCATATGAATATTGGGTCCCTATATCATGCATTATTGGGAGTTAGGGGGCCTGAATCTTTTAGTCACTTCAAGTACATGCAAAATGTACCAGAAAAATAATTCAACTTATATTGGTGGTTTGTCAAGGTCACATTTGCTATCATATATAAAAATTACCGGGAAACTCAACTAGGTAAGCTGGGAAGGGAGCGATGCTCAACTAGGTAAACATTTTGTATTGGTTCGAAGCTGGAAGAGGCCGAAGAGTGATTATAAGAAAAGTAAGAGAGTAAACCGAGGTCAAGACGGTTGATTCTGTTGGAGAGGAAAGATCCCACATTGGAAAAATGACAAATAAAATATAACTTATAAGTGGGTGGATCTCACCCAATTGTACCGAGGCCTTTTGTGATTAAAACCCAACACCTATTGGGTGGTTAAGTTAGGACAATATCGGTACAATGGTGGGCCACGGGCCACGCTTGTCGCTGTTTAACATGGTATCAAAGCAAAGATCCGAAAAGGACTTTGTCTCTTTCTTTCAGTTTTTTCTTAATCCGAGGAAAAACAGTTGGGTTAAGCCAACTCTTTGGCAGGCCTTGAAACGACGTCGTTTGACGTCTTCCTCATCTCGGTCGCTCGACTTCGTCTTCAGCAGCAGACAGATCGATCCGTCACAGGTCTGGGACACAAGACGAGGCCGGTCTGTTACGTGATCTGGGTTTCAAACTCAAAAATTCCATGCAGTTGTATTGTGATAACAAGGCAGCTATTGACATATCACAGAATCCGGTCTGTTACGTGATCTGGGTTTCAAACTCAAAAATTCCATGCAGTTGTATTGTGATAACAAGGCAGCTATTGACATATCACAGAATCCAGTACAACATGATCGTACTAAACATGTGGAGGTTGATCGTCACTTTATAAAGGAGAAACTAGATGCCAAAATTATTAGCTTTCCTTTTGTTCCAACTGAAGAGCAACTTGCAGATGTACTTACCAAAGGAGTTTCCAGGAAGGCGTTTTATGACTCACTTAGCAAGTTGGGCATGGTTGATGTATATGCGCCAACTTGAGGGGGAGTGTTAGTATGAGTCATCGTTCCCTATTAGGAATAGATACACGAGAATATATTGTTGTAATTACTTACCTTGTGTATGTTGTGTAGTACGGTTGTACACAATAGGCGTAGTACGTTGTAGTACGATTGTAATCTGTTTATATACACCACAGAATGGGTGTAATAATATTATCAGTAAAAATTGATTCTCTCAATACTTGTCTTATTTGACTTGGTATCAAAGCGGGTCATTCTCCAATTGCGTCTCTACGTAGGCATGTATCATGAGCCCAAATTGGGGTTCCCTGTATTGCCATTGAAATTACCAAGTGTCCAATGAATGTGGGCCTTGGATTGTATTGACCAAGTCTCTGATATGAGGCTTGTGTCCCAATTTCCAATGTGAAATTGGATTAATTAATTTCACGTGCAGACCTAGAGTTAGGTTGCACGTGAGGGGGCGTGTTGGAGAGGAAAGATCCCACATTGGAAAAATGACAAATAAAATATAACTTATAAGTGGGTGGATCTCACCCAATTGTACCGAGGCCTTTTGTGATTAAAACCCAACACCTATTGGGTGGTTAAGTTGGGACAATATCGGTACAATGGTGGGCCACGGGCCACGCTTGTCGCTGTTTAACAGCTTCGAAGTCGAAAAGTGTTGTTGTTTGTTGGTGGGATGATTTGTAAGAGGCTAGTACAAGGGAAAGAAAAACACTCATCTTATCAACCATTGCTGTGTCGATTGGTATTAGGATTAGGTTAAGGATGATAGTTCGAAGATTATTTAAAAAAAAAAATCAACTCATTTTCATACATTTTGATCAAAAAAATAAGGATTAATTTCAGTTTACCCTCCTGAGGTTTGGGAGATGACACTCCCTCGACTCTCAATTTTGAATTTTAACCCTCCAAACTTTCCAATTTCAGTCATTCATGTCCAATTTCTCAGATTCCGTCCAAATTGGACGTTAATTCTGATGATCTAACCCACTTTGAAGCCTTTTAAGAACACATATGAGTTTTTTTTATCTTAAAATGACAATTTTAGCCCTCAAAGTGGGTTAGATCGTCAAAATTAACATCCAATTTGGACGAAATCTAAGAAATTGGACATGACCGACTGAAATTGGAAAGTTTGGGGAATAAAAATTCAAAATTGAGAGTCGAGCTCCAAATCTCAGGGCGGTAAACTGAAATTAATCCATAAAATAAAACCATGTAACAGTTTGATACAATCCTATTCCTCAAAAAGAAAAAATGTCGAACTTCAAAATTTAAGCACTTAATCTGATAACTAAAAGCTCGATCATTCTTAAGGACATAATCGTTGGCTTCACGGTTTTGACAAACAATGTACCATCCAAACTCTACAAAAGACTACCTATAAATTAAGTTACTCCTCGATCTGATGCGTTCTCAAGCTCGATCGCGTCTTTTTCCATTTACTAAATGGTATAACTCTAGCTAGATGATGAAGATGTCCTTATGCCTTGCTGAAGATTTCCGAGATATACCAACCTGCTATGTCAATCAGAAAAACAGAAGTGAGGAAATGAAGCTGATCGAATGTTGTCTAACCAAGTAACCAACTACCTCTCTATCTAACTATCCAAGTAATGTAACATATATGGAGTTTTTCTCTGCGCAGAAAGGGTTAATTTAGCAATGATCGACCACTTCAATCATCCACACACTTACAGACCCTTACCAAGCCGTGTATTATTTCAATATTGCTGTATAGCTTAGAACTCCTCTCTCACATTTCGAACCACACATGCAAACCATCAGATCATCACACCATCGTATATATCTCATGGGATCGATTTAGAATCTCTACTGAACTCCACTACTGGCAAAACATCAATTACCGGCCTGGCAACGTGCGGGTATAGTGCGGGTACGGTGCGGGTTCTTAACGGGTCGACCCAGTAAGAACCCGTTAGCTTAACGGGTTTCGCGGGTCAAACCTGGCGGGTTTGCGGGTTTTCCGTTGGAACCCGTTAAAACCCGTAAACTTCTTTCTTTCTTTTTTTAACTTTTTATCAAAGCAATTAAAACCAATTAAGACTTATGTATATAACCCCTCATTTGCCATTTTCTCTATATGAACTTTTTTAGTTTTCTATTTTGAAATTTTTTATTTTCTATCTTTTTAGATTTTTTTTCCTTTCCTTTTTTGATAAAAAATCATTCACAAATCACAATTATACGACGATCCAACGGTCGGACCCTCACAGATCACCCTTAGGTTCATCTTTACCGTTTTATACAATGATCCAACAGTCGGATCCTCACGAATCGCCCTTAGTTTCATCCTCTCAAAACTATACGACTATCCAACGGTCAGATCCTCACGGATCTCCCTTAGGTTCATGTTCTCAAAATTATACGAAGATCCAACGGTCGGATCACCTAGAGGATCATCTTTACCGATTTATACGATGATCCAACGGTCAGATCCTCACAGATCGCCCTTAGGTTCATCCTCTCAAAATTATACGAAGATCCAACGGTTGGATAGTTCCGGATCGCCCTTAGAATCATCCTTACAAAATTATATGACGATCCAACGGTCGGATCCTCATGGATTGCCTTTTGAATCATCTTTGCAAAATTATACAAAGATCCAACGGTTGGATCGTTCCAGATCACCTTTAGAATCATCCTCACAAAATTATACGACGATCCAACGGTCGAATCCTCACGGATCTCCTTTTAAATCGTCTTTTTACAATTATACGAATATCCAACTGTCAGATCCTCATGGGGAACAAAAAAAATTATAAAAATGCCCTGGTTGAAAAAAAAAATGGGGAACCCGTATGGGTAATGGGAAATGGGTTTTTGGGAAGGATTTTGAGTTAACGGGTTCCAACAGGTTTAGCCCGCAAAACCAGTTAATTTGGGGGTTTTTTACGTGCGGGCTTTTTTTAGCCCGGATTAATAAACGGGCGGGTTTGTGAGGGTTTTTAGCGTGCGGGTTTGCGGGTTACTGGTTTAAATGTCAGGCCTAAATTACCCACAGATTTTAATATATGTGTAATAAAACTTTCTCACACTGATTTTAGCCCATGATGGTTTTTACCCATGGTACACGCATAGATTGAGTTACCGTGTGGTTTGGAGGGGGTAATATTCATCTCACACGGATTATTTTGTCCGTGTAAATATTATACGTGGACCCCACTATCTTTCAATAAAATAAAAGAGTTTTTGTCCATTTACCCCATTTCTCGGGATTTTTTTCTCACTTACCCCATTAAGTTTTTTAATTCCCCCTTACCCAAAACACTCTAAGGAAGTCTTCCCTAATACCCCATTATGGTTTTTTTTTTTTTTTTGAGACCATTTTACTCTCACCTCTTTATTACTTAGAGAGAGAGAGAGAGAGAGAGAGAGAGAGAGAGATCATAGAAGACTTCGCCGGAGCTCGGTCACCGGTTGCCGGAATCGGCCAACTTTCTTGGAATCCGGTAATCGATCCCCTGATTCCAGTCACAGGCTACCACCCGCTGAACTTTTTGAAAACCTTTCCGGAGGTCCCCAAATAGGTCGTCGGAGATCTCATAGATTGTCTGAAAGGTTTATTGCCCTAATAGACATTTCGATATCCGAAATGGGAACTAATCTTCTTAAAATTAGACAAATAAAACTTTGATTAAAAAAAAAAATTACATCAATGCAAAACGTCTATTGCCCACCCAATATCCCTTTATTGCCCCCAATAAAACTTTTTTTTTTTTCATCTTTCTTTCCTTCTCGACCTTATACCCACAGTTTAACAAAACAATATAGAGCTTTTTCTATAAAAAAAATAAATAAATATAAAGTTGGATGACCAACACGTGAACAGGTACATCTCTCTTCTCAAAAAAAAAAAAAAAAGGCTACAAGTGGAGTTTTTGTCGATTTGAAATCTTCAGACTCTCTCTTACCTCCGAGCTATGACCTTTGGGGCCTCCTCTGCTTCTGTTCATTTCTCTCTAAATCTTCGTCTTCAACAATGTTCTCGAACGACAGAGCCTTGCTTTAACTCGATCAAACCAGGCTCAAATCCTGGAGCGAAAAGGTCGACGAACTTTGAACTGGATCCTTTGAGCGTGGACTGGAGCTCCATCAAGCCGCGGCGGACATAGATTTTGGAGCCGTCATCGTCGACGAGGCTGCAGATCTAGCGAACAGATTGGTCGACGACGGCGGGGAAAGTGGAGTGGAGGCACTAGCAAATGGCGTCTCTGCCATGTTTGGAGTCGGAGTCTAGGTAGTTCTGGGGCGGATAGGAGCCTCGAGAAGATTGAAATCACGGCGTATTTTTGGAGGGAGGATTGGGGAACCCGGGTTTTCTCCAGTAGGGGAGTGTAGGAGTCCATAGTGAGAGAGAGAAAGTCTGCTTAATCAGAGGAATGAAAGGGAGAGAGAGAGAGGTGAAAGAGAGTTTGCAGAGGCATGGGGTTTAATGACTGGTTTATCCATTGCCAGGGAGTTGGGTATTACACATATTGAAGTTGAAACTGACTCAGCTGTTCTTATGCAGCTCATGATGCATTGTGATATTGATCTTCATCCTTTGGGAACCTTATGATCTAACTGTCAAACTATGCTCAATTCCTTTGAATTTCATTCCATACAACAACACATTCATCGGGCGAAATATGGTAGCTGATGGATTAGCTAAAAGAAGTACTGATCAAGAGCTTGGATTATGCAGGTGTCCTTCAGCTCCTTCCTTTATTTGTCAAGCCATGCTTGATGACATTGATGGCTTTGCTAGGCCTAGAGTGTTCAGATCAGTTGAGGCTTTTTAGCTGTTAGTTTTTTTTTTCTTGTTCTGGGTCTTGGACCCCCATTGTACCAAAAAAAAAAAAAAAAAAAGAGTTTGCAGATCGAAGGTAGGAGAGAGACATTACAATTTGGTTGAGGATAATAATTAAGCCAATAAGGCTTAAGGTTAAATTTTCAATAATCCTGCAATTACCCTTGATTAATTAAAACTCTAAGACTATAAACTTTAATAGATAATGGATAAAACAGTAAATTAAAAATAAAAAAATAAAAACAGGAAAAGAGAAAAAGAAAAGAAGAGAGAGAAGAAACTGTTAATCTCAATGTGGGAGGGCTTTTACTAGACGTGTGAGTAATGAATCACCAATTGTTATTTACCACAAGTCCAGAAACTGTATTATTAATTATTTTTTATTGCAGTTTGATGAAGAAATAAATTATGTAAAACCAATTTTTGGTACAAAAAAATATTTAAAAAGCCAATTGACACACTCGTAAGCTTGTGTTAAGAGGCTAGTATTTTTATATTAAATTCGGTAGCTGATAATAAAAATCCGTTGTTTGGGTAAGAGATAATTTTTGCTTATTTTAGTATTTTATATCAAGAACCCAAAATAAAATACCGTAATGGAATGCAGTCCATGTGAACAACTCTATATCACATAGATTTATGTGCCAAATATGTAAGCTCTACTGATTTATGTGTTAAAATCTATAATCCTATTGACACGGATTTTCTTGTGAAATCTATATCCTCTAACTCGCACCGATTTCAGTGTGCAAAAGTAACAGCATTTAAAAAAGTATATTTTTACTAATCGTGGTTTTTTCTAGATTAGGAAATCTTTGTACGGTAGCGTTGTCTCTCATGCACGTATACATGAGTTGCATCATTTATTTAGTTGGTTTGGTATTCGTATTTTCTATATTCGGTGTATCGAAGCCTTCAGGCACTGACGTACGTACCTACGTAGCATATATGACTGTTACTTAATTAACATTGTTTAACGACTAGATGAATTCACGTTGTAACTTCCACGTTGGACTAGATGAATTCAAACGACTTCCTAATCATAACATGACTTGGACTTCTTTTTATGTGCCTAAATAACATTGGTGAGAGCTAGAGTTTCTGAATCCTAATATGTCTTGGACTTCTTTATGTGCCTATATAACATCGGTGAGACTGGGTTTCCATACCAAAAAAATCCTAGAGATCTAAGGGATGGTACAGCATAATGATGAAATCGGCGTTTCTGGTTCCAATAAGGTGGTAATGAGCCTAGAAGATGAAGAAGCAGGAGCTAAGGATCAAGAGAGACGGGTTAAGAGACGACGAACTTGCCAATTAGGATACGAACAAAGAGAGGGGGAGCAATTAATTGAGCCAAGTAAGACTAGGGACAAAGCGGCAACAATGCAGATTTCATGTCTTCCAATAGATGTTTTGTATTGTGTTCTTGATAAGTTGTTGGAGCTCGTTGACTATGTTCGTTTCGCCGCTGTTTGTAAGGAATTGCATTTTGTTGCAAAATATTACAATCATACAAAGCACCGTTGGCTGAGTAAGCCGCAGCTACTTCCCATGCTCATGCTCCCCACTAGTGAATCTGATAATGGTAGCAGCAGCGATCCCCAAACAAACCAAAGACCACTGTATAGCGTTTCAGAAAGAAAAATCTACAACAACATTAAAATTGGGTTATCAGTGCCTTACAATGAAAACTTTTGTGGCTCTAGCCAAGGTTGGTTGGCCTCGGCACACAAATCTATCGAAGAATGGCAAGAAAAACGAAAATTGAAGGTCATCCATGAAATAACTCTGCGGAACCCTTTCGGAAAAGCATCAGAGGCGATTCATCTTCCTCCGTATGTGCATTGCATCCCAACATTTTACCATCATGTTAAAGAATGGATCCCAAGAATTATCTTGTCTGCTAACCCTGCTTTGCATCCGGAAAACTATTATGTGCTCTTAGCATTCTATAGACCATTGCCGAACCGCATACCACGATTAGGTTCTGATTATTCTCCGCCGTTATCACTTATTAAAGGAGGACAAGAATCTTGGATCACGACCAACCGACTGCCTGCAGGTCTTCCAGATGATGCTATATTTTATAAAAACAATGTCTACTTGCTTCTTGAACGGGGATATTATAATATGGTAACCGTGGAAGTTAATAGCAGTAACCTTTTACCGCCGAAAGTAGACTATATACGTTTTAAACCTCGCCCTACTGATATTTTCCCTGCACATATATTGTTGGGAGCAACATATATCTTGTGGAATCAACAAATGAAGACCTATTGCTTGTTCGAAGATTTTATGCATTTAATAAAACCTCCTTCGGCGTTTGCAAGATCGTGTTCAACGAGGAAGACGATTCCAATTATGAAGGCACTTCCACCGCTCAGCTGGTTGAGGTTAATTGCATTGGAGATGATGCAATATTCTTAGGTCAAAGTCAATCCCAGTGTGTTTTAGCTTCAAGTATTCCTGGCTGCAAGCCGAATTGCATATACTATGCCACAGAAAGTGTTAGACGGATCGAGAGTAAATGTGATTACTTAAGAAGTGAGATGGGTATTTTCAATTTAGGGGACAGAACTACAACACAACTACTTGACTCTGACTCTATAAATAACTGGAATTGGAACAAGATGAATATGCCACTTTGGATCCTACCATCATTAAACGTACCCCTAGGTTCGTAGTTCGTAGCATGTCGATCATATATATGATGCATCCTTGAACGTACCCCTAGGATGCATCCTTGTAAGTCTTAAGTATGGCCGCACACTATTGTTGTTCTTGGCTTCATTTTTTGTTTGCTTATTGATCGATCTGTATCATGCATATATCTATAGCAGTCAGTTCATATAAATAAATCATCTCCTTTTATTTTATTATTTTTGGAACCAATTTCTTCAGCATTCATGCAAGAACGTACTCCGCTGTGAAATTGGGTTCTGTTAAGATATGATTATAGGAGATGCCTGATAGCGATTCTAGAAGACATGGATGTCATTGGTTTATGATTTTATCCTTCAAGGAATGCACGACTGGACGAGTGCATGACACACTTGTTTTTTTCCTATTTTCATTATATATGAGACTTTTTCCCACAATATTGTATGTGGATCTCAAAAGTACTGATAATTGGCGATTAGAAAACTTTTGTACTCTGCTGGATAGTGTGCTTTACATATACGGATGAGGTTCTAATGAGACTTATATACTATTGCTTTAGTGTGCTTTATGATTAAACATGCCTATAATCATAGTTATAGTTTGTAAAATAAGGGGGACGCATATAATTCGACAAAAATACGTACGTGTATTATTCGGTTTATCTTATCTAACGATATGGTCAAATATTCGGTAAAAAAAAAAAGTGATATGGCAAATTTTTATGTTTGAATTATACGTGTATAATTTGGCAAATAGTAAATAAAACGGAATCAAAAATACGGATATATAAAACACTATTTTTGTAAGAAAAGAAGAAATAATCTACTCTCAACTCTTGTTTTTACTTTATAATATTTCTGAAATGTGACAAAACATGAAGAAAATGATATGACACCCAAGTATAATGTAATCAAGCACTTGAATTACAATACGCCATATTGAAGTTTTTTTCAATTATACGCGTACTGAAGTTTTATACACGTTTTAACTAACTATGCCTATAATCGCTAACCTATAGCCTCTGAACTCTTCATAATTAATCCTAATCCTCTTTTGTAAGAGTTATTAATTAAAGAGAAAAATGCACCAACAGATGCACCGGCCAATTTGATACCCACATTTTCAATAGTATCAATGTGATACCTTAACCCATATTTCGCTATCGACGAGACACTTCCATCAGATTTCGCTGACGGCTCAGTTAGATGTGTGACGTGGCAAGCACGTGGGCCCCAAAAATGCCATGAAATGACTTAAATGACCGCAGACTCTACCAGACCTTAATTTCCCGCCATTTTCCACGTGGAATGACCACAATTTCCTCCATATTTGTACTGTACCACATAAATTTTCATCAAAATGAAAATGTAATTTAATGGGGAGAATTGGTAAGCATTGAAAATGATGAAAGCCATCACATTTTGATTGATATCTTGGGGAGTAGTGGTCAATTTGCTCTGTTGTGGGATTTTCTTATTGAAATGAGTGAGTCCAATATAGAGCTCATATAATCAAGACATTTGCGGAATATAGGCATAGTTGGCTCTCTATAAATTCAGAGTTTTAGAAATTTTTTATGGCTTAGGATGCAAGTCATTGGCCAATTGTAAACTCCAGCTTCCTAAATCAATCGTCTTAGGGAGTTTTTAGTGAATTTAATCAATTTATGCATTTTTTTTAATTAAATGGGTCGCAGTGTTAACCCTTAAATAGGTTATTTTGTCCAATACGACATGACCTATTTATTAAATGGTTTAAGTTGAAAGTTTTGATGTTAAAACAACCAGCCCCGCTGGTGAAGTAAAATTCATTAGATTCTTTTTATGAATGTCAACTAAGTATCGTAAGTAAATTGCTCACTCCCGGTTGTTCAATCATTTGATAACCAGAGTCATTCTTTGATAAATGATCAGAGATAAAAAAAAAAAAAGGCGTGAGTTCTGTGGTGTGTTCTGGAAGCCTTCATCGAGTGCAGTCAAGTGCAAATTGTTAATTCTACTTTCGGTGCGTCTTTATCTAGAATGATGATGAATGGATGTAAGGAGTAGGTACAATGACTCCTCCTCGTTGCTCCCCCATGAATATACCCACCAATAGACCTCCATTGGGGCCAATAGATGTCTTTTGACTAGAATAGAGGCTTCTTATAGGGCGAATAGATGTCCATTGTCCCGCAACATTAGTGTTTCAGTTGTCTCAGGAAGGGCCTTCAAATATCAACAATTGATTGTTGGTCAAATATATATAATTATAGATGTATGACTTCTTTTTTCCCGTAAAAAATTATAGATGCATTTTTGCCGAGTCTTAAAACATATAATGAGCAGAAATCTTACCAAACTTCCCATTCAATTATAACATCATGTCTTACAAAGGAGAAATTAAAATAGAGAGCAGCACTTAATACACAACCTCAACTGAAACAAAAGAGTTGACAGTACTGCAACCAAAATGCTCCAAAAATCAGCAATGTAAAGAGGTTCAAAGTCCTGCCCATTTAGAGGAAGCTTGACTTTGTTGCATCAGCTGGGATGACTTCTTATGTGCACCTCTTGCAACAGGATTTTAACTACTTTGAGTGGGAGGTTGCTGCACACTTTGTGAAGCTGATGCAGTTGTATTGACACTAGAAGTACCAGCAGCAGTTTCCTTCATCTTCTTCCAAGTCTTTCTTGACCTTATGATTTGGTCCTTCAAGTTAGAAAACCCCTTTGGAAGAAATGCTCTATTGGGCTACCTAAAATCAAAGACAAAGAAACAAGACAATCACCATAAATGCCATTTCAATATCAGAAAATGCAGAAACAACTAAAGCATTTTGGGAAGTGAAATTACAAGTTCAAGAACATAATCTCAAGTTCAATAAAGTACACAAACATGCTGCAATTTAAAGTACAACAAGGCATAATCAATTCAACTTATGTCATACCTTATTGTTGGTTCTCTTCCTTTTGTTACTAGGTTTTGATCATTTAGATGAACCCTCTCCCTATTGAAATTTGCAAGAAGCTTTTAGTGCACATACACAAAGTAAATGGCAATTTGCTCCATCAAAAACCTCATTATTAAGGACTTACAGTTGCTGTTGCCTTAGCTATTGTGTCCTTGCTAGCCATATACTCTTCAACATGTTTTGATACCAGCCTTAGGCAGCTTCCCCTCTTTAGGTGAAGGTGGGGCTGTGGTCTGATTCCTCTCTCCTAGTTCCTTCACCTTTTTCATCTCAAGCCTACTAGGTTGTTGCTGGAAAAGTAGAGGTGCAATAGGGTAATCAACAGGTTCCTAATCCTCTTGGCCAGCAATATGGTAGATTATGGGGTTGTAGGCCTCCATATAGGTTGAGGGCATAAGATAGTTGTTACAATATAATGCAGCTTCCTGTTTCTTAAACCTTACTGCACATATGACATGAACACAGGGTATCCCACTCAGCTGCCACCTCTTACATGTGCAAGTATGGAGGCCTAGATCTATAGCATGCTTGCTGCCATGCTCTCCACAGCCAGTGATCTGGAATATGAACTCTCCAGCTCTATGTGCTCTGTATTCTATTGCTCTCTGACCAGTCTTGTCAATGATCTTCGTGATTCTAGGTCCAACCAAATCCTTCCACCTTTCACAAGCCACTCTTCTATTTGATTGCCTCACCATCATATCCATTCTAATATTTTCTAACATTGTTAGGATAAGCTTATCTTTAGCTGGCACAATGGCTGCATTGAAAGACTCACAGAGGTTGTTGAGCGGTATGTCACACCTGGACTCATCTTTGAAGTAAGCCCTAGACCATTGTGCTGGATTCTTGTCCTGAAACCAACTTCAAGCTCCCTCACTTAGCTCCCTCATATCAGCCATATGCTTGTTGAACCACACCATAGTGCTTGATCTTGCTACATTCCAAACCAATTGTTTTATCTCCTCCCCCGGATACTTAATTGGCCTTGAAATTGTTATACAAATGAACCTACAAATGTACAAGTCCATATTAAACTAACAACAAAGGGCAACACTTATAAATCTCGAAAGAGCAACAAACAAGCATTATCTGCAATTGCATTTCCCAGCTCTTTTTGCTTATCTGTGATGAATGTGTAGCTGCTATCCCTTTCTATCTTCATATCCCATTTCAGCAGCTCAAGAAACCAGGTCCATGTTTCTTGGTTCTCAGTCTCAGCAATGGCATATGCAATTGGGAACATTCCATTGTTTGCATCTATGCCAACTACTACTAATAGTTGTCCAGGATGGTGCCCTTTTATGTGACACCCATCTAAACCAATTATAGGTCTGCAACCATTCTTGCATGCTGCAAAACAAATGTACATCCTCTGAAATCTCCTTATGTCACCATCCATACAAGTCTTGATCTCCACAGTTAAACCCGGATTACTTCTTAATAATTACTTCCTGTAGGCAGCAAGGTTGTTGTACTGATCTATGTAGTGACCTTCTTTCATTCTCTTTGTTTTTCTCTTTGCTCTTGTTATGGTCTGAACACCCACATCCAGCTTGCTTTTCTTCTCTATATGATTGTGGATCCCAGCCATTGACTAATTCTCATCGACCACTAGATCAGCTTGTACCTCTTGGGCTATTATATTGTAATTCAAGAATTGGCTTGTTTCCACATGAGAACAGGTATGCTTGTTGTTTAAGGTCTTAATGATCAAGGTTAGACCCTCACCCTTGGAAGTACTTGCATACAATCTGAATGGGCAGTCCCATTGGCAGTTGACCTCAATCTTATGCTTTGAATTCTTCTCAAACCACAAACCCAATTAGTTTTTGATTGCACACTCCCTAATAGCCTCCTTAAGTTGCTCTGAGTTTGGGAAAGCCAAACCCAACCTGAATTTAGGATTTCTCAAATCCACAGACCTGATCCAATGTCTGATCTTTATTCCCTTATTAATCTTCTTTGGAAGTGGATTCCCATCCTCATCTTCCTCTGTTTCATTGCCCTCTAAACTCTCAAGGTCATCAGATTTTCCATGGTCATCTGAACAGTAGCCTTCATACCCCATGTCATCAAATTCCTCAACAACCCTTGGCTGTGAGACATTTTCTTCAAAGTCTACATCATCAACCTCATCATGCTGCAAATCATGATCTAAATAAACATAGAAATCAGATCCTGAATCTGTCTCCTCAGCCTCAATTAACCTCTCCTCTGTTCTTGCATTGCTACAGCTTCCTTTCCTTCTTGTGTTATACCTTGGCTGTTTTGGTCTCTTCCCCCTCTTATTAACCTTTGCAACATGAACTAGTTTTTTTCCCTTATCAGATGTAGCGGCCTCCTTGCTTTTCCTTTTCTTGCTTTTCTGTGACTGTTCTAATATCTCCCTCAACTCTTCTGCCAATTTCTCCCTAACAGCAACAACATCCCTTGCCCTTTTCTCTGTAGCCTCTTGTTCTCTCTTCTCTGCCTCCTCCCTAGCCAATTGCTCAGCAGCCTCCCTTTCTCTCAATCTCTGAGCCTCCTCTTGTTCCTTAATAGTAGCTTGACTTTCTCTTAACTCAACTGCCTTCTTTCAGCCTTCTCCCAAGCTTCTTTTTCAGCCTTCTCAGCAGCCTCTCTTTCTCGCCTTTCTATATCCACAAGCTTCTTGTTTAAAGCAGTTGTGGCAGAGGCAGGCCAACTCCTTTTGACACAATGCTTCACCCTTCTAGGTTTAGTAGTGGCCTTCCCTAAGTTACCCTTATGTCCTTCATTTCCATCACTTTCTCTCCTGTGTCCCTTCTGCCCTATACTTGCTTGTGATCCCAACACATCTGGCAGAATATTAGAAAGACCTGCAAATGTGCTTTGACTTAGTCTAACCCAAACATTTACTCCACCTTCTTCTCTTCCCACATTTAAGCCCTCACCCACCCTTGTTTCACCCTCATTACCATCTAAACCACCCTCATCTTCAAGATCAATTATCTCGGGAACACTGGTCCCCACAGTAGTTCTAGAAGATGATCTATTTAACTGGCTACCAAGCAAATTGGCTGCTTTAAACATTCTTTCTTCCTCTACTGTTGTGCACTTATTGAATGGATTTTCCCAATCAGGATCATCGGGCTTCAGATATCCAACTCAGCCTCTCTCTTTCTCCTAACACTACCTCCAGTTATGTACACTGAAATTTGCCTTTTATTCAAGGGAATGACCTTCACAATTTCTATAGCATCTGCATCATTCTTGATTGGGATAAAGCGATCATTGCTTTATGTCCGAGGTAGCTTGAAATGGCATGAGATGGGCTTCTCCCTGTACCCCAACGCATAGGCAATATTGTTCATCTCTACCTGTGAAATTAACTCGGGATCTAGCCCATCTAAGTAGATCTTTCCCCCCATCTTGTTAAACCTTGACATCTTATACTTCTTCGTCCCATCCAACTGCTTGTCAAAATACCCACCATGAAAGATTCCATGGTGTACAATTGTACAAATGCTCGGGAACTGCAAAAAAAACAGAATATGAACCCTATCCATCTATAACAGTATCATACGAGACAATAACGTCCTACGCTATTGGAAACCCTCAATGATAATGTATGATACCCAATACGAATCGTATTCAAACATTGCCCAAATCAATTTTTCTGGATTGGGAATAGAACATTTAAAAACCCTAATTCGAATTTAAGCATCAATCACCCAGAATAAAACCATTATAAAACCTAGAATGCATAAATCCATTTCCATATTACTTTTTCTTTAATCAAGCAGCACTATGAAACCGATTTTTATATGTTTTCGCTTTTGGCCTTGACAGATTCGATGAAACCCAGATTTTTTTAACAACTCCTTTCGTTTTTAAAAGTCTGACCATGCTTGTTTGTCGACATCAAACTCATTTCCCCTAAAACCTAAACATCGGATAAAATTAGAGGATTGAGTAGAATCCAAAACTTACTTTCTGGGGGTGGTCCAGATTCCCAAAAGATCCTCCACATCTTTGCCATCTCTCTACTGTCGGAGATTCGATTCAGTCTATGATCTGCTCCACTCAGATTCCCACTCAGATTCCCAATCAGATTTTTGAATCTTTTGGATATGAAAGGTCAAATTTTGGAGGGATTAGAGTTTGGTCTCACTTTGACAAGCTTTTTCGAACACAACTGTGTGAGAATGGAAGGAAACTCGGGCTTTTGATTGTTTAGGGCTGCAAATTGGGTAAAAAGACGTGTTTGCCCTTTTTTTTTGCTCACGTGCTTGTCACGTCACACATTTAACGGAGCCGTCAGCGAAATTGATTGGGTGCTTAAATGCAACTTACGTGCAATAAGTGCACCGTCATCAAAGAAATGAGAAATATTTGGACCTGAAATTATCGTACCACAGGGATTGAAAAACTAACTTCAATCCTTGGTTGTGCCGATTACTAAGTCACTAACAATTATAAAACCTAAAAAAATAACACCAAACTATTTACATGCTTGGCTCGGAACAACCAAGCCTAAAATGGGTCAAGAGAACCATAAGTGAATGCGGAATCTCACAACCAAGTGATATGGACAATGAAAGTGGTTTGTGAAAATTGAGTTTGATTTCAAAAAATAAAATTGATAATTGAAAATTAAAATTGCAACTAAAAATTAATATAATAGCTACTAATCAAGATATGAAATTAGGTCACTAGGGTATCCTCCTAACCAAATTTAATGCACAAATATATTCCGACAATGGTCATTCAATTCATAGTGGCATCAAGAACAGTACCCAAAGCTTTTCAAGGCTCATGGGTCATTAGATTCCTTAAAGGGTATTCTTACTCCGGATCAAGGGTCGTAAAAACTCAATTGGGACAATCTAGAGTCTTGTTAGGGCCTCTAGTTGCACCAAAAGGCGAAGAGTTCTAGAATCTAGGTTCTCAAGCTAGCCAATATGGCAATCGAAATTGGTATTGTAACTAACCATGTTCTAAACAAGTGTCCTAGCTATAAATTAGAGAAATGATTAGGTCCCCTAATTTGTTCTAGACATGCTCATCTACACATTCAAGAGTTAATCAAGGTTCTAAGCATGCATCTAAGCCAAATATTATAGAATAGAACATATGTCAAACACGAAATTGAAGACCATTAAATTAAAACATATTTATTACATTAAATCCATGCTAGAACTCAAACCCTAGCTTTCTAAATAGACTACTCACAACCCATCAATAAATCAACAAAAATATACATCAATTAAAGAGGTAAAGGTGAAGAGGAGTGAGAAGTAACAAGAACAAGTCACAAATTGCTATGGAGCAAATATGACAAGCCTTGATTTATGATTTTCCACTTTTACCCAATCACAAATATTGATGCTTTTTGAAATCCCTTGAGAAATTGATGAGGATTTGACGTGGAGTAGTGAAGATTAAAAGAAAATATAAAATGAGTATGGTGGTGTGGTGTTTTGGAGAAGAAGAGAGGAATGAAAGGTGGTGTGCGGCTACTGTTGGAGAAGAGAGGATGATTCGAATTAATAAATGGTTCTCAGTGGTGTAGGGCTGGAAGAAGAGAGAGGGAGGAGACAAGTGTCAGCAAGTGATAGGAAGGAAAGGAAAAAGGAAAGAAAATAAAAAGAAAAAGGAAAGAGAAAAGATGAAGAGTTCACGTGGGGAGGGGAATGAGGAAAAAATATGCTGATGCTGACGTCAGCAAAGGCTGATTTTTGTTTTTCTTTTCCTTTTTCTTGTCTTCTCTTCTCTTTTCTTCTTTCTTCTTTCTTCTCCCTTCTCAATGCAGAAGCAAATACTATCGGAGTCAATTAGATTCCGTTCCCTTGATTGACATTGACCATGGTTGACCTGCATTGACAATTTCGTTATTTTGTCAGAAAATCCAATTTGCTCTAATTTTCCACAATTTTATCTTGATTTCCGCAATTCCGTTTATTTCCTACATAATAAATAAAAGTGAATTAATTACATAATAATTTACTTAAGGATTAACTTATTTCTAGTATTTTAGACATAATTACATGCATATAAATGCGTGTAATCAGAAATCTAACCAAAGTATCTCGTTGATAGCAAAATATGGGTTCAGGTATCACATTGATACCATTACGAGTGTGAGTATCAAACTGACCAGTGCACAATAGTTGAGGAACTGTTGGTGCATTTTTCTAGGCCTGGGATCGGTTTGGCTCGGCTCGGGAACATGCCTATACCGATACCGATACCGAGTTTAAAGTCGGCTCAGTTAGGTTCGGGACGCTGGAATCTCATCTGTAATACCGATTAGGCCCGAATCCAATCTGTTCGGTACCAATCGGTACCAACTGCTTTGAATAGCAAAATTTCCAGAAACCTGAAAAAATGTAGCATTGTAAATTTGCAAACATTTCTAATTAGTTCTCCAATGAACTTCATGCACATTTTTGTCCAAAACGCAAATCAAAGAAGAACTTGGAACTATAAGTTAAACCACAGTAGCAAGTTCTGCTTAATATAGAACTTAATATTACATGTTCTAAGCCTATCAGCTTAATATTACATGGAAGTATTCACAAACCAGTTAAACCACAGTAGCAAACTAGCAATTGAAATAAGTTCATGAAAATATGATAGTATGAAACAATCAAGTTGAAAAATGAAAACTGAAAGAGTCCATCCTTGCGGCATAAACCAGAAAGTCAGAAACTGATCACATCAAGGCAATAGGCATCAACTGTTTTCTGAATCATCAGACACCATTTCATCCTCGAAGTCATCTTCACTGAGTTGAACAACTTCATCATTAGTTCCAATACCATTCTTTCCCTTAGCTTTTGGAGGAGGACAAGAGGTTGAAGAGGCTGAGGTTACATGATCTACATACAAAAGTACAAAACACAAGAAACTATAGTCAGAATGTAAAAAATAAATGCAGAAACTGAAATGTAAAAAGCGAAAACTGAAAACTAAAAAAACAAACACAGAAAGTTAAAAATCTGCACCTTTCTCACACTTTTCATAGAACTCATAATCTTTGATGCATGGTTCATCTTCTATGCAGCTAATATCATTCCCCCTCAACCAACTTTGTAGACAAATCAATGCTTCGACAGATTTAGGAGTCAATGAACTCCTAAAGTTGTCGATTACTCTCCCTCCGGTGCTAAAAGCGAACTCCAATGCAACTGTCAAAACTTGAACAGCCAACACATCTTTGGCTATTGCTTGAAGTATAGGTTACTTGGCTCCATTGATCTTCCACCATAACAGAATCGGGAACTCGAAACCTTCCTTCTCATTTGTGAATTCAAGAGGGTCCAACAAGTATTTGTCTACTTCATGTGAAACCACAGCCTCATCAAGCTCAGAAACTACTTTCCTCCAATCATTTATGTAAGATTGTCTTCCTCTGCTGCCGGTGCTTGTTACAGTGCTTTGTGAAGATGAGCTTTCAACCTCTATTTGACCTCTCTTCTTTGTAGGGGCCTCCTTTGGTGCATACTCTTCATACAAGGACATCAACACATCACGTAACTCCCTCGTTTTAGTCTGCACATCTTCCAATTCAAACCCTTCATTTGTCAAAAGATGAGTTACACGCCTTAGCTTGAATCTAGGATCAAGGATCAGCCCCATAAACACCAAGGGATTCAAATCCTGAAAGCCACCATAATACTTGATGAATTTGGACCTCATTTTTCTGCCAATCACTCAAACCTTCTGGGTGTCCAAACCTGTTGCAATTTCAGGTTCTCTGAAGAGCTTGCTATCCCGATTCGATTGACAACACATCATAAGAAGTGGTATGGAGGGGGGCCTATTACTTGCACTAACTCTTAGAGTTACTCATAGAAACCCTAAGAAATTGCACAAACACTTCGCTTTACCCATTCATCCTCAGATGGAGGCCCCACTCTAGGCCTCTTGCTTTTACTTGGAACCAAATTTCTTTCCTCATCATACTCTTCCTCAGGCTCTTTGAAATAGGCTGAAAAGCTGCTGTCTGGTTGCTTCTCCATCCTTACAAAGGCTGCTTTGAACTTCAAGGCAGCTTCCAACATTAAGAATGTTGAATTCCACCTCGTGGGAACGTCCATAACAACCATCCTCTGCAAGGGACTGTTCCTGTTCAACATGCCTTAAACTATCTAACCTTGCTGGTGAAGACCTAACAAACTTCACCGCATTTCTAATGGCCAACACTGATCTATTTAATCTCTTCAACCCACTACCAACAATCCAATTACAAATATGGGCAGTACACCTAACATGCATGTTTGTTAAGTTTGGACCTAACAAACTCAATAACACACTTATTGGCTGCTGCATTATCTACTGTGATGGTTAAAACCTTGCTAATCCCCCATTGAAGCAAACATGACTCAATCAAAAGACCTATAGAATTCCCACTATGATTACAAATAGTGCAAAAATTGATTATCCTCTTATGCATTTCCCACTTATCATCAATAAAGTGTGCTGTTAGCACCATGTAGTTGAAATTTTGAACACTTGTCCAAGTGTCAGTGGTTAGGCAGACCCTATAGTGTGCTAAATCAGTTTTCAACTTCTTCTTTGTCTTATTATACAATGTAAGAAAATTTTTAACCAAAGTTTTCCTACAAGGGACCTTAAACATTGGCACTGCAACATGACAAAAATGCCTAAACGAAGCTAAAAGGAAGCTCATCAACTCAACCATTTCAACACATGCTTTCATAACTTCATCAGGATTAAATGCTGCCATTTTCATAGAATTACCCTTACTTTTATCACCAGCAAGCACTTTCTGATTTTTATCTATCGCTCTCCTTCCAGGATAATACTTACATGATTTGTTTATGTGCCTAATCATCCCTTGAGTCCCATTTTTGTAAGAATCACAAGGATAGTCTCCTAGAGGACCCTTAGGACAATATATACACTTAGCCCTCCTAAATTCTTTTACAATATCTTCTTGACCCTTTACTTTAGTGACTTTTACATCTTTATATTTCTTAAAGTGCTCCCACACCCAACTACGTTTTCTATCAGCTCGAGGATTGTTACTAACCTTGTCAGATGAGGAAGCTAGAGCTCCTCCATCCGTGACATCTTCTTCAGCTCTGTTAGGGATTGAGGGAGAGGTACCAGTTGAAGAAACAACTAGACTAGAATCTCCTTCTTTCTGTCCTTGAGCTTTCTTCTTACTGCTTTTAAACTGAAACAAGTAAATTACACAACAGCCAGGTTACTCGATTACATATAAACATGCAAATACAATGCAATGCAGCTTATGAAGTTATGAACACGAAAACAGAAAGTACAGAGGCTCAAAGACTTTGGCTTTTTCTACAAACCTTCTGCGATTTCTGCAAAAGTCAGGCACAACATATATCACCAAAAACTACCATTTGTGACCTTGTGATTTGCATATACAGCAGCTCTACCTACATAGGATTGCAGATTTGCAGGGTCTGCTACAAACTACACAAACACTAACTGATCCTTATCTTCATTAAAATCTCTTTGCAGTTTGCATATAAAGAACTAAAATTTCACTACTAAAAGTCGGAAACCTCACAGATCCAAGTATCCAACCCCTAATCAACCCCAAATTCAAATCAAGCTACACAATCATGCTGCTACAAAGTACAAAGCACGAATGAAAACAGAAAAATCTGAGAAAGTGAGAGACTTACTCGTAGTTTTCCCATCGATTTGGAGTGGGAGGCTTGAAGAATCGATTCCTCGATGGAGGGCAGAGAGGAGTGAGAGCCTTCGAATCTTCGAGGAGGGCAGAGAGGAGTGAGAGAAGAGCGAGAGCCTTCGAGTCTTCTAGTCTTCGATGGAGGAGAGCAGAGAGGAGTGAGACTGTGAGAGTGAGAGGCTGAGAGGCTAAGAGTCTTCGATGGACGACAGAGGCTCGATTTATCACTTTAGGGTTTGGGTGAGTTTGAGAACGGCAGAACGCGAAGCCATTTGAAGTTTAGGGAATTAGGGTTGAAATTAATGACAAGTTGTGCTTCCTATTTAAATGATTAGAAAATCGGGTCGGGTCGGACAATACGGTATGTATTTGACCCATACCGAGGCCGACCCGTTTACATGCTATTCGGTTCGGATCAGGTCGGGAATGTGTGGAATTGATGTTGCAGACCGACCCGATCGGTATTGGCCCGGATCGGACGGTTTCGGTCTCTATTTGTTGATTTGCAATTCCCGGGCCTACATTTTTCTCTTAATTAAAATGTAAAGTTTAATTATTTCACGTACTTATGTACAACTAATTTGTTTTACCAAAAAAAAAAAGCTACTAATTAAAATGTAAAGTTCAACTAATTTCACTTACTTATTAATTAAACATGAGTCAAAGCCTTTCTGTTGTCGCTTTATAGGGTTTAGTCGGCACTTACATGAGTAAAAGCCTTTCTGTTGTGCTTGTTCAAAGATTTTAAGCATTTAATAGAACCTCCTTCGGCATTTGCAAGATCGTGTTCAACGAGGAAGACGAATCCAATTACGAAGGCACTTCCACCGCTCAGCTATGGAGCAGAAGAAGAATGAGGTTGGTGACCCATCTAATCTTCTTCATTTCTATCAATTTTCATTATGGGTATACGTTGTTCCATCAATTTGGGTTTTATGGGTGGTTCTTGTGTTTGAATTTTGTATTGTTGTGTGAGATTCCATACGCGTTCTTCCGGCTTCTTGGATTTTTCTGATTCTTGTGTTTGAATTGTATTTATTCGAATCAAATCTTATCTTGCTGTTGTTGTTGTTGTTGCTTTAATCTGGGTACTTGTTATTTATGAATTCTAATAGTTACTTTGCACCAAATTCCTTATGGGTTATGGGTGTCTACTGTATCACATTATCTTTCGATTGGGTTTTTCAGATTGGGGATTCTCTGTTTGAGTTCTTGGTACTTGGTGGGGTTTCTGGTTTTCCTCCAGTCGGGTTCTGTTATGTTTTGGTTTATAAAGTAGGCGCTTTTCTGATTGGGTTGCTTGTTTGAGTTCTTGAGTTTTTTTCACTTGGGAGGTTTTCTGGGTTTCCTCCAATTAGGTTATAAATTAGGTGCTTTTCTGATTGTGTGTGCTTGTTTGAGTTCTTGGGTTTTTTTACTTGGGGGGTTTTCTGGGTTTCCTCCAATTGGGTTATAAATTAGGTGCTTTTCTGATTACCTGTGCCTGTTTGAGTTCTTGGGTTTTTTCACCTGGGGGTTTTCTGGGTTTCCTCCAATTGGGTTATGTTATGTAATTATAAACAAAAATTAGGTGCTTTTCTGATTGTGTTGCTTGGGGTCTCGGTTATGGACTCTTGGGTTTTTTGGTTTGAAATTATCCAATAGTGTTTTAACTGCCTGCTTGTTTTTCAGGATAAATCTGACAAAACTGAAATTGCACAAGTTTCCTGCTTATTGGAAGAGATCTTCATTCGCCTCCCCATCCCCGATCTCAATGAATGCCGACTTGTATGTCAAGAATGGTATGAGAGCATCCGAAATCGGTCTTTTGTGGAGAAAGTCAAGTCACAACATGGGACAAATGCAAAGCTTTGTTTGCATGATAGATCATCTGCTGGTGATGTAGTAACCGTCAAGTTTGATGATGAAAAGAACCTCAGCATTGAAACGTATGTGGGTCCTCTACTACTGTTGGATTCTCCTAGCATATTGGCTTCTGTACATGATCAAATATTGATTGGTGATGAGCAGCAGAAAACTCTCCTCATACTCAATCCAAGCACCAGAACTTGCCGCAGGATCGAAGATGAAAGTCGATATGGCTGGTGGAAATTGTATGGCCTTGCATACAACAAAGCTGAGGCAGATTATACAATAGTGAGAGTTCTTCAAGTGATACCTGAAGATGAATACAAGCAAAAGACTTACGCTAGTATCTTCTCTCTACAAAGGCACAAGTGGACAACAAAAAGACTACGAAAATTCAAACTTTGGCTGTCTCAATATGTAGGTTGTTTGCATGAAAGGTTGTATTTTTGTGATTCAGATTCTGCCTCCCTCGTGACTTTCAACCTGAGCATGGAGGATGTCAGGCTGATTCCTCTGCAATTGGAATTGATGGGACATGTTCTCACTTTTGGAGTTGCAAGGGAGAAAGTTATACCTGAGCAGGTGAGAGAAGTCTTGCTTATATGCTGCCATAATCGAAAGGATGAAATATCAAGTCTTTGGAGGCTTAGAAAGGAAAAAGATGGGGATATCTTTGAGAACCTAGCAGTGTGGGGTAATGAGTGGCTGTTGCAGCCACTCTCCTATTTGCTTGGTGATCCGGACATGATCTTGCTACTACAAGACAGGCGAGCAATACAAGTGTACAATGTGGTTCAGCAGTCCAGAACAGAAATCTACAATGATGGGACTGAGGAAGGAGAACGTGGTGAAATTGCTGCAATTGGATTTTATGATACCAGTGTGTCTGCACCTCTTCAAGAAGAAATTGTCACGATACAGGTATTACTTTTCTGAAGATAACCAAACATTGTACTTCCATTTAGATATTCTCTTACCCATCTTTTGTTCACTCACTTTTAAGTCCACCTCTTTTGTTCATACTTGCAGACATCCGGAACCAAAAAGAGGAAGAAGTATCACCCTGTGGGATCTCCAGAGAAGCTGGTAAGGACGAGTACTTGTCATTAAGATCTTCTTTGTGGGTTAATGCCTCTCTCTTATGTTTGTTCACATTGGAAAGTTTACTTTTTGCTTTCAGCACAAGAAGGATGCAGTGGAGAAGTTAAAGAAGGATTGAATGTGCCTGGGTGAGAAGAGAGTGCAGAGGAGAGATTTAGGTGACATGGGTTCTGGCTTTAGCTAGCTTGAGAGATTTAGGTGACATGTGTTCTAGCTTTAGCTAGCCACAACAAATGTTTCAAGTTCAGAAACATTTGTTGTTGCTAGCTTGTAGCTAGCTTCAATCTTTTGCAGTTTTTGTTTTTTGGTCATGTTAGGCATGACATTATTGACATGCGACACAATTTGTCTCTAGCTTGTAGCTAGCTTCTATTTTTTCAGCCTTTTCTTTTAGTAACAGAATCTGTCATACGACACAATTTGTGTGTAGCCTTTCATTGAACTAGCAACATATCCATAATATACGACCAAATGGGAAAGGATCAAAAGGACGACCGTGTGCTTAATTAAGTTTGCATTGTCTACATTGTTGAACTTGTTCTGCTATCTTTATTATGAAGCATTCAAACTCTACCTAGCTTAGCTTAGCTTTGATATGAAGCCTCCATGTAACACGGGGAGGGTTGGTCCTTTGACTACTTATTCTATAACCCTTTTCTTTCCAAACACATCTTTTTACTCAAATGATCTGTGTTTTCTTAGAACCTTGGAAGTGGAGATTCATGGGATCTTTTTACTCAAATGATCTGTGTTTTCTTCGAACCTTGGAAGTGGAGATTCATGGGATTCACAAATGCTCTGGCCCTAGTTTGAGTTTTCTCGACTTTTGGTACTTTTTCTTTCGTCAAAGTACTATTCATCAACTTGGTGTCTTTGATCAAGAAGATTAGACCGAGTTTCCTTAATGATCTCTTCTCAACTCTTGTACTTACTATATACTATAGCTTTTATTACCATTTGGTATGATAAATAATTACCATTATTTAAAGTATTCTTATTACCATTATAGTGTTTCTCCTATTTGGACTAGGAAAGGATCAAAAGGACCAAAGCATTTTAGTGTTTAGGTATAGCTTTGTTTACTTGCTACGACATCTCTAATCCAACATTATGTCTTCTCTGAACTTTTCATGACCAATATTTGTTGTAAAAAAAAAATAATGTTTCTACGATTGGTAAAATTACTGGAACTTTTCATTCAATTTGTAAAGTACAGAACTTTCACTCTCAAATGTTAATATACGGCCATAAGCCGTATATTTTTGCATATATTTTTGTATATATACATGAAAGTTCTGTACTTTGCATAAGTCAGCTAGAACTTTCTTGTATATATTTTTGCATTCAAGTGTAAAATGAAATAGGAACCTCACTGGAATGCAGAGTACAGAACTTTCACTCTCAGGTGTTAATATATTGGAGTCGCTGGCGTCGTCGTCGCAGCCGCATAAGACTGGGGGACACAACTGCACTCCCATCCAAGAATTACCATGGACAACTAAAACTAGACGTAGACATGATTGACAGTCAAGCGAGCAAATCAGATCAGAGATACAAGGCTCAGGCTATTGGAAACCCTAGCAGAGCCCATTACTACGGGTATGACGGTAACTTGATTGAAAAGACAATACAAATTTGTGTCATATCTTTGGTCCTATTCTTGGACAAGGGCCAAACACATGAAATAGATTTTTTTAATTCTATGATTCCATTTCTCCTTAAGATATGAAACTATGAAAGCACATGAAAGAACGAAATAAAGAACGTACCAAAGAACCTGAAAGTTCAAATATTGTAATGACAAATAAAAGCTCTATCCTTCTTAAGGAATCGTTGGCAACACTATATTGACAAACAATGTACTATCGAAGCTCTATAAAAGACAACCTTTATATTCAATTACTCCTCTGATGCTTTCTCAAGCTCCTCCAATGTGGCTAATTTTTCCCGGGGCTTGTTTTTAAAATTCCCAAGCTCTCTTTCTCGTGAGTCCGTCTCTTCCCATCTACTAAATGGTACAACTCTTACATTTCGGTTGTCCAGCAATTGGAGGAGACCCTCCCTGCCTGAGCTAGCTGATGAGAATGTGACTATGCCTTGCTTAAGGTCTTCAGATATACTTGCAACCTGCCATGTCAATCAGGAAAATCAAGTGAGGAAAGCTGCGCTCAATCACCCTAATGAAATCAAATCCTAACCAGCTATCTTTCCATTCAAGTAGTGTACAAGACCACTTACAGTTTCTTCTGCACAATAGAGGTTTGTAGCAATGATCCCAGTCGGTCCTCGCTTTAACCATCCACATACATACAATCCCTTCTCTAGCCGTGTATGATCTCCAGATGTATCACTTACAACTCGCCCTCTAATATTTGGAACCACACCTGCAAAAAAGGGCCATCAGATCAGATTTGCTTTCTCTCATGGATGTATATAGGATCAGCCAAATATATTTTCATGTCATCTCGTTTCGGGAAAAGTTTTATTTGGTAATAGCCAAGAGCACAGGAAAAATAGTTCTTTTGAGATTCACAACTTCTACGGAACAGGTCTTTCAGGCCTCCAAACATTCAAATGAACTGAACTCCCCACGATATGTGTATGCCATAATACATCTTAGTGGAATAATCTTCCTCAGATTTTGTATACTATCATGAACTTAATGCTTGAAGATGTCATCAAAATAAATGTTTTAAGTGTAGCTCTGAGGGACACCTAAGATCCAGGTCAAATATAACCAGTGCTTACCTTTCCGATCATCAAAGGGTAAGCCATTAACTGGTACTGATTTGTAACCAATGCTCTTTAAAACGATTCTACAGAGAGAAGAAATACACAGTTGTCAGTACCTCATCATGATTCATGACACACACACACATACACCTGACTTTACGGCTTCATCATATGCCATTGCACATGTCAAGCGGTAGGAAATTGACAGCTTGAATTTTAAAAGAGTAATACCCGCATCCAAGATCTTCAAATTGTCCCGTACCCGCAGCCATTTGTTCTCCAGGGTTCACGCCTACAGTTTTAAATTGAAGGAAGCAAATTTATCATTATCACTTGGATGACCAACCATGTAGATCATTTACTAATGTTATTAACAGCTTTCACAGTAACTTGATGTTTGACCTCTTCTGTTTTACTATGGTACCAAAACGAATCTATGGTCCAGCGACTCAGTACTGTGTTTAGGGTCCAGCGACTCAGTGCTGTGTTTATTGCATTGACAAATATATGACAAATTTTACATCACTACTCTAATGAAGGAAAAATTTACCTGTGAGCTTTGTCTTCTCAAGTCTGACACCAGAAACATGGCCAGTTCTCTCATCAGATTCTAAAAACTTATCTGGCTTCCGAAAGAAAACAAAGTGGAGTTCACGTTGATCTGAATTGGGGTGCGAAGGTCTAGATGTAGCAGCCTTAGACAGCAACTCATAAACCCTTTTCCGAATTCGATTATTCTTCATCTCTTCCTTACCAAATGACAGCAACAAGCCACAAAATACCAATGGAATGAAATATTACTAAAGATAAAAGGGAATTGCTGTATCACCCATATTGAGAGAGAGAACGAGAAAAGAAAGGTAAGCATACTTCATCTGCTTGGGTTTTCAGTAGATCAGCTTCCTTTATGTGAACATGCAGATCTTTTATACCTGAGAAACAAAAGCAACACCCATTCTCTGTTAGTCAAATGTATATTGTTCTCCAAAGGAGAACAGTCTATGACTAAATTTCAAATCATATACTGCACGTAGCAATAGAAGGATGAGAAGTTTGACAATCACCAAGAATTTCACGCAGCTCTTTAGCAGTACAAGCTGCTTGTGCCGGACCCCGCCTTCCAACCAAATATACTTTCCTGACATGAAATCGATATCATTAAACATAAAACCTAGATAAAATAAAGTAGCCATTGAACTTAACTGATAATTCTAAAAGTATGGGATAGAAAACCTTATAGAGCTCTTCTCAAGAGCTGACAAAGCATGGCTGGCAATATCAGTCGTGGCCAATTCTGTTGTTGGTCGTAAGAGAATGCGTGCAACATCAAGAGCTACATTTCCCTGGAAGCAAAAGGAACTGTTTAATAGGGATAAAACTCTGTAGTGAAAAGCTATATGTTTTAACATGTCCTCTAAACTGTAATAAATTTCACATATTCTGAGTACCCCAACATTTTCTTCAAACTACCCAAACTGTACTCAAGCCGTGTCAAGTTACTGTTCACTTCAAGTCATAGTTCACTTTTGTTTCTCACTACATGATAAACCAATTTATTGAGGACCATCGTTTGTTTTTGGTGACAAAGCAGCCTCATGTCCTGAAACCTAGTCACCTAGTTTGCACCTTTATTGGCTCCCACTACCCTGTTCTTTGATGCCCTTAATAAGCACCATGCTCTATCTAATTACAACTCCTAGCTTATCTCTTGTCTGTTTTTCAACTAAGTAATGTCTTTATAAGAGAAGTCTTAAATACCTCACAAACATAGAAGATAAAACAAAAACTACAGTAAAACATCTACATATTTTTAATTTTTGGGTATTTTTTTTTCCCTCAAAATAAGGTTAAAGAAGTAATCATAAAGTATGCCCAGTGATAGGAAGAAGTAGCAAGTTTGGACTGAGCTTCAGATGGTTGTATGTGCTGTAGCAAGAATTTTAAAGTTTTTGCAGTAACCACCTTACTCATGCCAGTAACTAATTACACAATTGATCCAATTTCTGACCTCATTTCCTAAATGAAGTATGAAGATACCTGGCCAAGAATTACAGCTGTATCCGAACTCTTCAAGTCAGGATTAAGGTATCTGGAATCCGGATGCCCATTATACCACCACACAAATTCTCTAGCTGAATATATGCCACTCAAATCCTAGAAAGATATACAAACAGAATTTTCAATAACAATATAAGTCAATTTAGAAAGGATAATCATCAATAATGGTTTAGTTACTATAACCCCACCCTACCCTAAAAGAGGAAAATCCCAAATCTTCCTGAACCATAATGAAGGCTTGATCTTATCTCAGCCCTCCTGTACAATAAGAGATATTCCCATTAGACACCCTCTAAGTTTAGCCCCCATATCGATTCGGCATTTACATTATCCAGTCTATAGAACAAAGAGCGCCATAAAATAAAAGCAAATCAAGCCATACATACTTCTCCTGGGATACCAAGAACTCTATCACTTTCAGCACCATATGCAAGCACAACCTGCTCAATTGCGCAAAAATATCGGTCAAACAAAAAACCATATCCAGAGTGAAGCTGCCAACATTCTTAACACCTATTGAGATAGAACCTCACCACATCATACAGCTCGCGGAGCTCGGCAAGTGTGACAGACGATCCAAGAGTGACATTTCCAAAGAATGAGCAGCGTTCGTGCTGCGCAACCCTCGTAAACTGGTTCACCACAATCTGTTGCAAGTTTTCTGATCACAATAAGCTCAAAAAAAAATAAGAGGTTCATTTTCGCAAGCCGAAACTCTAAGATCCTCCACAAAAACAAACATCCATAGTTTCAACGCACACTTACTCAATTACAGAATGCCTCACAATTTGTGAACTCACAGACTTCAAATTTTTTCATCTCATTTAGCTCAACCATGAATAGCAATGAAATTGGGGGAATGATATGATCACCTTGGTTTCAGGATGGTCCGGTGCTACGCCGGAGCGGACTAATCCGAAAGGCGTCGGCAATCGGTCAATGATGTCAACCTCAGCTTCCTGGTGCGCCTTCAGCATCTAGTTTTCAGTTCAATTCAAAACACAACCAATTGCATCCATCAAATTCCAAATCTTCAATCGCAGAAGAGAAACGGAAACAATGCGAAGGCTTTTACCTTCTCCGCCGTGTAGAAGCCGGCGGGTCCACTTCCGACGACGCAGACGCGGAGAGGACCAGAAGCGGCGGTTGAGAAGGTTCTGGATAACCATGTCCTCAGTTGAATAACCGCCATTTTTTTTTTTTTTCGAACAAGATGAAATTGATCGACGACTGTGTTAAAAGCTACTGAAAAATAGGGCTGCGACTTGGGCCGGGTCGGGTAAATTTGCAAAAGGAGTAGAGACTTGAGCCCAATCACACTAATCAAGTTATAGTTGTTTAACTAACGTTGTCTCAAATTTAAGTTGTACTTTGCAAATTATCTCTCATCTCTCCTCGACCAACGATTTTAATGTAGGATTGGAGCTAGAGACCTGATTTACGTTAGCGACATATTGAGGTTGAGAATTGCCTCGACCCTACATATAGGGGGGGGGGGGGGGTCCTAATACGTTAGAATTTAGTGTTCTCTTCTACTCACATTGTGGTAAGGCATCATGCACATGGTAAAGAAATGGTTGGTTAGTCTTAAGAAACAAGACCTTGTGTTTGTGTTATTTCTTAACTTTTAGCGATAGAGGAAAAAAACAAACCTAGCAAAAGAAGAACAAAGAAATCTTTCTAGCCATTATGGCTATTACGAACTTTTCTATACCGAAAATGTCATCAAGTAGAGCTTGAATAGCCAAAGTAGGAAGAATTTAAAAAATACACACAACACATTTTCATAGTGATAAACATTTTCCTTAATAAGAATAAATATATCGCCAACTAGACTGCCGTCCAAGAATGGAGACCTCTGTTAATGCAACACATAAAACACATCGGATAAAAACAAAGTTTATATTCAAATAGGGATACACTAGTGCTCTTAACTCTTAACCCACTTTTTGAAGCACTGATGATTAGTGCACATTATACTAGCCAAATATCCATAATTATATGTTTGACTCCAGCACCAACCTCATGGCCCATCACAAGAAAACTACATGGTCTCATGGCCCACTGAGTCAACACGTGTCAAAGTCAAACAATTCCATCTGCCCTTCAACAAGATGTCACATATGATGTATATGTGACGTCATAATAAATTGCTCCTCATTAATTTACAATATTCAATTTTTTTTTCTCTTATAAATATAACCTACAAAATTGAACCCCCCCTCCCCCCAGCTAACTTAATTTAATGGGAAATTGGAGAATTTCCAAACTCACTTAGTTTCAAGGTTGTTCGGATTGTTTCTCTGATTATATCATTGTTGTGAAATTACCTATCATATGCTGATAGTATGTATAATTCAAATATTTCATATTACATGAGTAAACAAACAATGGCTTAATTTTTTTATTTTTTATTTTCCCTTATAGGCGTAGGGCCAGGTTGGTTTTATTTTTATTCTTTTATGTTAGTTACGGAAGAAAAAGACATTAAAAAATGAAAGGGAAAAGGTAGTTGTTGTTAAAGGTCGGCATCCAGGGTCAGTTTTGGCAGTATGGCAAGGGGGACAAAGGGCTGGTAGTGGGCCTCTGGTTGGGCCCTCTCCACTAGCAACAATATAGTCCAAAGCTTTAAGTCGCTTTCAGAGATGAAAAGCCCAAAGAAGAAGAATGCTGCTCATATACAAACTCCCCTATGGACGGAGGACCCACTATTAAAAAACTAATGTATATCTTCTCAAAAAAAAAAATTATATATATATCTTATATAATTAAGCCAATTCTTGAGAGAATGGTTAAATTTTTGAACTACCATATATGCCCTCACATAATATAGCTATTAATAAATAAATCTTATATAATTAAGCCAATTCTTAAGAGAATGGTTAAATTTTTGAACTACCATATAGGCCCTCACATAATATAGCTATTAATAAATAAATTATATCTAGATGAGGATAGGATAGTTAATTGATTATATCATATTTCAAAAAATTACAATACCCCTACAAAAAGGAGAAACTTCACTAAATTAGGAGAGAAGACTTTTTTAATTTAAAAAAATTAAAATAAAAGCCAATTGACATGTGCGAAACACATGTTAAGGGGCTAGTATATAATTATTTAAGGAAAACTGAATTTGGATAGAATTGAGTTGTACTTTCATTGATAATAGGGGAGGGGCCTCTTTATATAAAGGATTATAAATATAGAGATAGAGTTGTACATAGAAACATAATCGTATATTGATTTGATATCTCCTGAGATTCTCCAAGAATATCTATAATATAAACCTTATTTCAACTAGAACAAGTAACCTCTAGTTTGGGCCAGATACATATTCTGGATTTACTTGAAGTCTTGAACAATAGTTATATTATCCTTTTTTTTTTTTGGAACCATCCTTTTCTTTTCTTAATCAGAAAGAGATTTTCTTTAAAATGTATCTAAGTTCAATTTTGGTAAACATTTTACTGAGACAACAAATAAAATGTCACATGTAATTATATTAAAGATTGTCATATTACACGAGATGAATCTTATGTGATTAGTTCACCGCAAAAAAGCTCTATGTAAATTTATTACGATTATTCGTTATTCACTTGATCGAACATAATAAAAAATTTATTTTCTAATATATTTAAGAGATAATATAAAAAAAATTAACGATATTGTCTCACACTCTCATTAATTATCACTTGAGTTAACCTAAACATTGATTGTTTGTCGATGAAGTTATATCTTTCTTACTTCTTCGCTTGGAGTTCACAAACTAATTTCACAAAATGGAAAGGTTTGCCCACGTCCAAACATTAAGGTGCTACCAGAGTAGTGGACTCCAAGTTGCCATGTGATTGGGTTACGAATAATTAGGCTTTTATTATTTTTTTTTTTCTGCATGACCTGTTTCTTTACACCTGCGGCACCATGTGAACCGCCCACTGGTACGGTCCATATCAGTTCTCTGGTTCGTCTTCTTGTGCTGAGGACTGGATCATGGGCATACAGTTTGGTTTGCGGTTGGCTACAGTCGGGCACGTGAGCTACTTCCATTTACATGGTTAATGATCTAGGGCAGACGTCATGCTGACTAAGTGACGAGCAGGCTATAAGCCAAAGTAGCTAAACTCAAAAGATAAGCAGTTCTTATGTCGATCTCATCTGGCCATATCTTTCTCTCTTTATTTCTCAGAAATGACTTTGAAACCACGGCCTGGACTGGAATATAAACAATTTTAGTTACTGATTATGCAGAAGCTTAAAGAATTTTTACCCCTGTATAAGATAAGAGCTAGAAGACTACATTAGAAAACGATAATAAGTCCTTCAAAGCTCGACAGCTTGTCCCTTAGTTTTTGTTTCCGGAGAAATAAAGGAAACGCCTTGCCCATTTGGCAACGAGTAATATAGAGATGAAGTTTGATCTCATCACTTACTCGATACTCTTAAGTACGTTCTGTAATAGTTGGGATTAGACTTTGGCCTTACCATCCTTGTCCTGGTTTCAAAGAAAAGACTGATTGTAACAAACTAAAGCAAGTTAAACTTTTTTTTTAGTTCTCTCTCATTTGACATTTATTCTCTTTAAGCAATAAGCACATTGGCTTTAACACATGCATAGAAACTAGCAAAAGCTATCCTTGAAATAATTCCCCCTAAATCAATTAACAAATCCAAGACTATTATACATATGTAAAAGTATTAGAGTGGGGCAAAAAACCTAGAAAGTGGGCATTATTCAATACATATAGAAAGACAAAAGTATATGATATTGAATTGCAAAAGGAACGGTAAGAAGATTATTGGGATCAGTTCTATAGCTATATATATTAACAAGGGCAAGATGAAATCTGAGTATTTATTTCCTAATGAGAATGATTGAAGATTTGTTTATAATCTACTGAGATATGGTCCTTTTGCTTGTCTGCCAAGATTATTCCTTTAGTAATATTTTACATGATTATTAAATTTGCTACTTACTTATACACTTCTTTTCGAAAGCGACTTCGATCTACATATATATACAATTGGTTTGCTAGTAATGAAGTTGCATCATTCGTACTTATCTATGCAAGTTTGCACACATACATCAATTACTATGTGTTCTCATTTGGACTGATACAACTAATTACTATGTTCTCGAAGATGAATTATACCCGCTTATACAGTTTACTAGTTCTAGGATGAGAAAAGAAGATTCTTGATTTATTTCTTGGTGTTTAGATCAATATTGTTTTAGTTGAATATCACCGTTTTGAGTTCATGGTATTGTAAATTATATAAAAAAATATCATGAGATTGATAACTATGCAACCTTACATGTATACACAAAATCAACACATAAAAAGTTATCTAAATCTAGCGACAACAATACGAAGAATTAACTTGTACAATAATGTGTCAATATCTGAAAAATGTCATAACATATATTAATTAACGCTATTAATGCTTGCATACAAACATATAAGTAAAAGATAATTACATCATAAGATCAGAGAATGGTAAACTCTAGGAATGATTGGTGCACACAATAAAAGAAAACCATGTTAGGATAAGTATTGATTGAATATATACTTCGAAATGCGTGCACGCAAAGTAAGTAAACATCATTTTCTCCTACATTTGTTGGTTACAACATATCGCCAGTACTCCTATAGGTTATGGCCGGGGGAAGAGATTAATACGTTTATGAACCTTGATAATCAATCGTACATGATGAACTAGCCAGGCATATATATATATATATATATATATATATATATAAACATCATGAACTAGCCATTCAAGTAGAAGGGGTAAGTTGGAATTGAAAATTATATATGCGTATATACGTATTAAGTTTCAGTTAACATCAGCGTGATAATATAATAATAATAATAATATTGTTACGTTATTTATATCGTGTAATGGTTTTAGAGGCTACGAATCAAGCATATATTTCGTTAGAACAGTTGGTATTAGAGAAAATTATTAGATGAAGAGAAAGCAATGCTAGTGGGTTCATATCGAAGAGCACGAGAAATTTCTGTTCTTTGTAAACATAAAAAAGTTTTATTATTTCTATTTGCTTGTCTTCATTTGTCATAGATGGGGGATTTGCATACCTAATGGCATTCCCTTTTGGTTAAAGTTGGCCATTTAAATAAGAGTAGAACTAAACCAGGGTTATTTGAGTCATGACTTACCCTACAACAAGCTTATTATATTGAGGATGATTAATCAAGTTGTCTAGGGATCCTAGATAGGAATAATGGATAGATTTTAAGGGAGTTAAAGAGCATGTGTGATGAGGAATCCAATGATCAAGCATGAGCAAGATGAAACAAAATAACACACCCTTTTATGAGGTAATATTCGAAGCTCTAGGAAACGACATGCCAAGTTTCAAAAATGTCGATGATTTTATTAGCAATTGTTAATTTCATTTAACAAATTAAATTAATCTCGATAATGATATCAAAAAACATGCATGCACCATCTATTCAGTTATATTGTCTACATGTATATGCCAAAAATACGAGACAAAAGAACTTATAGGTCATGATGATGGGTATATATAGAAGCATGTGTTTGACGCAATGGAAAAAAATTGTCCTATTTGATTGTATTTGCCAATATGAAGTCTATGTACTAATTCGTTTCGTGGAACTTTGCATTTAGCATGTATCTGGAAAACAGAATTTCCAGGTTGTTTCTGATTTAAGCATTCCAACTGAGATACTGAAAGCCACATCAAAATAACTAATTAAGAAAATTTTAATTCTAATAATTATAGTGTTGATATGGCCGGTTTGGCACTCGTGTTATGTTAAAACAAGTCAAATCTTGTCAACCCTCCATTTCATTGAAATTTTTCCATTTCATAATCTTGACCATTGATACAAGATGAATGTATCGACATGTTGCAAGTGACGGTATTCAAGGATATTGAACTTTCTATTTTTCTTATGATTTTCTTGGTTTTTAGACTTTGGAAAATCATTTTAAAAATGTCCGATTGAGAATGTGTAATTTTAGCTAAAAAAATTGTGCGTTATAGTCCACAATTTTTGGTGAAATCTCATCGTCTTAGACATTTTTTTTTTTTTTGGAAGAAAATTCATGAGTTAGTTCTCATAGGATTGGAAAAACATATAACATTTTTCGATGTGCTTACACACTCACTTGAGGAGGCACCATTAACCTCACTTGCATTATAGGCATGGGTGCCATTAGCCTCACTAAACATAGGTACCCTTTCACTAGACATATACGTACACTCTAACCCTAAACCCTAGCTATATAGAAAAACCCAAAAGCACATTGTTAGAGTTAAGAGAGAGAAGAATATATGGGAAGGAAGGTGAAGACAAAAGGGAGACGTGCTGTTCCTTGTTTGTTTTATCGTTGGACATGGGAGAGAGCCAAAGAAGAAGAAAATAAATATGGGAAGTGAGAGAAGTGGGGGTGTGCTGGAAAAGACATGGCGCCCCCGACAAAGATTTTGGCAGTACGGACCAGACAACACCATGGCTGCTAGTTAGTTTTAGTAACCCCTTAATATGCCCAAAACAATAAGGGTTATGTTCCTAAGGCAAGACATTTGAGCTCGAGATTTAAGGGTATTTGTTTCTTGCATCAAAATGCGGCTTAAGGGAATGTATGTCGTGGGAGTAATAGTCGAGGAGAATAATTTTAATGTTTCTTTATGCTTGCTACCTTGATCTCATTTAATTTGATCGATATTGAGAGTGTTAGAGGAATTACAAACGAAGTAGTAGGCGTCGGCCTCGGCTTTTTTATCAGCGGTCACTTCCCAACCCTAGAGCTAGAGATCTAATGAGTTTCACCAAGTAGGGTTTCGAGTTTTATCAACAGAAAAGAGAAAAGAAAATGAAGGTTTCCTTACAAATATTATAAGATCACCCACTTCATACTAGGACATATTAATATAGATGGGATTGACTTCACAGTGATCTAGTTCGTTTGAAAATAAAATTATGGATAAGAATAAGACATGTTGAAGTGAAGTACTATGACGACGAGTACATAGTTAATAGCGCTAAGTCGCCAACGGTCTTTGATCTATTTTTATTCTTACAAATATGTTATTTCACGATTTGAATTTAACGACTAATTTTTACTTGACATGTGATTGATGATGTATTACTTAATATATATATATATATATATATATATATAACTATGCTCAGGTGCGGATATCCGCACCGAAGCAAAAAGGTACGGATTTGCCATTTTTTTCCACTTTCCGATTATATTTTCACAGCTTAACTGTTCAATTTTTAGTTCCTAATGTATAGATCATCTCTACAAAATTTCAGCCAATTTGGTGATCTTTAAGTTATCCAAAACTGCAATTTACACGAACGGACCGAATCTGTCGAACCGGAACCGTTCGTATTTATAATGGTAAATTGCAGTTTTGGATGACTTAACGATCACTAAATTGGCTGAAATTTTGTAGAGATGATCCATACATTAGGACCTAAAAACTGAACGGCTAAGATGTGAAAATATGATCGGAAAGTGGAGAAAAACTGGAAATCCGCACAGAAGCAAAAGGTGCGGACGTCCGCACCCAAGAAGGCCTGTATATATATATATATATATATATATATATATTCAAAGATGTCAAGTTGATCTGTCTCTCATTTGTTTGGATTAGCGAGACAAAAGTCCTGCTCACCTAAGGGACAATTTTAAGGGACTGTGAGAGACAAGTGAATCTGATGGCTGAAAACAAATGCACAGTTTTAAGTTGTTATAATTTCTGCTTTTATATTTAATACAATAATTTCTAATTTAATACATGTGGTTGAGATGCACTTGTCCCTCACAGTCTCTTAAAACTATCCCTTAAGTGAACAAATCTGAGCGAAACAATACAATATCACACTTTCAAGTTATTTATAAATGAAATGTTCTCTGTTTTTTAAGGGAAAAAAATTCAAATTTCTTTGTTTCAATTCAAGATATGATTACGAAAAAGAACAAGAACAATTATAATATGATTATGGATTAGAACAATTGTCCATTCGAAGTAGCTTTTAGAATTCTATTTCAAAGATGGCAGTAGGTAGCTAGACTCGCGCTAGACATGGAAATACATATGGAATTCATAGTTTCTGACTTTCGATCTGCTAGGTTTTCAGTTCTAACATTAAGCTCCTCATTTGGGTGCCAATACAGATAGGGAGGCCATTTTATCAATATGGGATTGAATCCAATCTTGACTAGTCTCTGGGAAACTGTAATCATTCTCTTGGAGACCTGAGATTAGGGATCTCCAAACCCTAGATATTGACCTCTCGAAAAGTGTAACACTGTTCAATGTCGGTCACCTCCATTTCTATTCGATACTCTCACGGGTCATCTTCCTTACATTTACCACATTCTTCTCCATTTCTTAAATAATTAGACAGACAGTTACAGCAAGCTTACAAGCAGATACGGTTACCACACATACATCATCCACTAATAGTCTCTGTAGGTGACAACAAATCTAGTAATGCCAATGTTCATATTTTGATGATCCTCACTATCAATTTCGTAATCGTCATTCTTTGTTATTATAATTATTTAGTTTGTAAATTTCAATCCAAACAAATTTTTTTAAGTGTATGTAGCTAGCTATATCCTCTATGCTACCCCACTGCTAGACTTCAGAGTCGTTTAAATATGTGACCTCGTTTCCTAATTATTTAGGTAATAAAACTAGTTTAGCTAGGGTTACATATGTACGTACTAGTTCTCAAATTCCATATCATACCATAAAATGTTGCAGGAATTCAAATTCAATCAATATTAAGGACAGAATTAACAAGGAACCAAAATCAAACCATGCATGACGATCACGAAATTAAACATGAAGCTTAAGCTTGCAGTAGTCATGACTCAGAATAAGGTGGCTACCTCTCAATTATAAATGACTCAACATGCAATAATGACTAATTAATACTCATCGATCATTCCTCGTAGTTTAGTAGATCAATTAAGTCACTTAATTATTTGACCATCTCTTACAAGTTAAACTCATTTCCATCTAATTTATGATTCTTAGACGTTTTATCTTTCCTTATTGGAAAGAAGGCGGGTCTAGAGAGGGTCACTATCTTTTTATCAGAATGATGAATTAACGTTGAATTTTTAACAATAACCCAGGTTTATTAAAATGTTGATTTATTATGTTTTTGATTTATTTGCACGATGAATATTTAGTTTCATTTTTCATTTATTATTTTTTTCACAACAAGTCAACAAACATATAAAGTTTGAATTTTTCTAAATTAGCAATTTGCGTCAAAACTTACAATTTACTCATTGATTTTTTTTTTGGCATGATGCATCGATAAGCTATTATAATCGTTCTTATTGTTCATAAGTGATGCATGGAATTTCTTTCTCTCAAAGTAAAAAGAAAAAGAATTTCGAACCCCCTTAATATGCATCACAATTGACCAAGAACTAGCAAGTTACCAAGACTGTTGTTCTGATACTTGTGCAAGTTCTCTAGTATGTAATGCCAGGTGGGGTGATGGGATGGAGACAATGTAAACTCAGAGTCACGCTAGAAAGACCCAATATATTTTTCGTTTACTTAATTAATTGGAATTGCTACCACCTTTTCTGTCCCACTTTGAGATAAAGCAAAAGTAGATGAAAAAGCAAAGAAAGAAAAGAAAAACACAAAAGAAGGGGAAGAAAGGAAAAAAGCAGATCAGAGTAATAAAGAAAAGCGGGGGAGAGAGAGAGAGAGAGAGAGAGAGGTGGGTTTCTCAAAACTCCATGATTATTCAAATTCTCTCTTAAAAACAGGACCTGGGTTTTCCCCTACCTAGTTGGTTAGTACTTAACCCAGTGTTGGTACCTCTCAAAGTTTCTACAGAGACTTATTTTGGGAGCTTCAGCAAAACAAAAAAGAAAACCACACAAAGGGGAAAGGAAAGCTAAGCTAAGTTCAGAAGACTAAGGCATGAATAGAGGTCATGTTTTGCAGAGCTCACCGGTGCAACAAATGATGGCGGCTGGAAACCCTAACTGGTGGAACATCAATAGCATGAGGGCGCCTACAACGAACCAACCTTCATCTTCTCCTTTCCTGCCTGCTCCTCATCACCCTAGTTTTTTCATTCCACAGTTTCAACCTACTAGTTCCTCCTCTTCTTCACTTCCCTTTATTCCTTCTTGGCATGACAACAATAACCAGAACCAGAACCAGGAGCTTCCAGAGTCTTGGAGCCAACTCCTCCTGTAATTACTCTTTCTCCTCTTTAGCTAGCTCTTTCTCTCACAATACACGCGCATGCACGCACCACTAGACATACATATATTGCTATACAAATTAAATTAGAATTCTCGATGTGAGATTCTATATATTCTCAAACACTAGCCTTTGCATCGCTGCTTCTTGCAGCCTGCATGGATTTCCGCCTTTTTATTTTTCATATTCTTAGACACTGGCTCATCATATTTAAATAGAAATCAAACTCATTAACGGGTGTGATTATTAATTAGCAGGGGGGGATTGGTTGGTGAAAATGATAAGGCAAATGGTCTGAGACAATTATTCCATCAAGGTAAGAAATTGGAGGACTGGGAGGAGCAAATATTGAGTAGTCAAGCTCATCTGAATGCTCCTGTTAATGTTGATGTGAAGCAAGAAAACTCGCCACCAGGGAGCTTTCTGTACGGACATCATGGGAATGGGAATAATAATGACGATTTTCAGTCTGCAGCTTTGTGCTCTTTGTCTCAAATTATGCCAACCACTACTGCTGCCTCAGCCTCATCTCCCAAGTCGTCGTGTGTGACGAGTTTCGGTAGCAATATGTTGGATTTCTCTAACAAGTCGGAGGGGAGGCATCCACCACCGAGCCGATCCAGCTCCGAGGTAAAAGAGATTGAGAGAGTCGAGAAAACGAGATATATATTCTTGAATCTTGATTTCGTAGGGTTTGGAGAATTCCTTTCTTCCTCTTCTTCTCAGATTTAACTTGAGTTTAAAAATGCATGATGCTGAAAACAGATCATGAGCTTATAATCAAGATATGAAGAGTCATTTGTTTTTTTTTTTCTCACTTTTAATTTCTTTGTTATTTATATTTTGATGTAAAGGCCTTCTTATATCCAATTGCTGGAATCAATGATCAGCATGCTGTTTTTGAAATGGATTGAATCAGATTCCCTTTTCATCTTTTTGATCAATTAGTATGAACTTGTTAATTGATCTAGTTATAGAATATAATCCAAGATTAATGGTTTCTATATATTGATTATGTTTACTACCTTTTCAATAATTAATTTTTTGGTTTCTTGTCTTGTGAAGTGTAATAGCAGTGCAACTGGTGGGGCAGTTAAGAAAGCTAGGGTTCAACCTTCTTCTTCAGCCCAACCTACCTTCAAGGTAACGTCGCCCACATCTCTCTCTCTCTTCTCAGTTTCCACACACGAAAACAGACACACACATGCAGCTATCTGTGTGAGCTAGCTAGGATTGTAATACTTGTCTTTCTTGATTGTCCATTTCTGATCAATCATATTGATTCTTTATCTATCTATGTCTACCTATCTTTCTCTCGTACGTCTGTATTTTAACCACAGGCTAAGAAGCTGCATATGAATCCTTCACCTCTTATTTTATATCGTTGTTTGTGTTTCGTGATCGATCAGGTGAGGAAGGAGAAATTAGGTGACAGAATTACAGCTCTTCATCAGCTTGTTTCCCCATTTGGAAAGGTAAAGTAGCCTTCAGATTTTAATCTTAGCAGTTAAAATAACAAAAACTCCGTAATGAAAGAACTTCTCAATGCAACTTCAATATATTTTCATTTTAATCTATCGCATATCGTACTTTTAATTAATTTTTAACTTTAAGCATTAAAGAAGAATGGAGACATAGAAAGTGTATGACTTTGGAGGGACGTGGTGTGGCTTTTTTTCTCTTTTGCAGACTGACACAGCCTCTGTCTTGTTAGAGGCTATTGGGTATATCAGATTCCTTCAGAATCAAATTGAGGTCACGTCTCTCTCTCTCTCTCTCTCTACCCCCCCTCCCTCTCTCTTCCCTCCTTTATTTTTGAAGCCAAGACTGGAACAAACCATGACCATGAGTTGTTAGTCATATATGGCAGCAGTACAAACACACCGTTAAAGTTCCATTTCAAATTATTTGTTGCTTTCAGTTTCAAGTTTCAATATTCTCTCTCCAGATTTTGATGATCGAAGTTCTAAATATACCCTTGTTTCTTCTTTCTCTTTTTCCCCCTCGGATGCTGATTTTGCAGGCCCTAAGCTTACCTTACTTGGGCAGTGGATCACCAAACATGCGCCAGCAGCAGCAACAGTCCGCAGTAAGTTAAATATATTAGTTACTCACTCCAATGCCACATATATCCCCATCGCTCTCTCACTCACTCTCTCTCTCGCACGTGCATTAGTCTATATAATTAGTTAATGATATTGATTAATAAACCCTCCATTGGACTTTTCTTCGGTTAATTAGGTTCATGGGGAGAGGAACTGTATGTTTCCTGAAGATCCTGGGCAGGTATTTATACGTTTCCTAGCTTCCCAGAATACTTCAAGTTATTGCTCCTCTTAAGCAAGTAAAGAGATCATTTAGTAGTGTACCTAAACATAACGATTAACACGATAAGCTTTAATTAAAGAAAGTCACGCATGGGGCATAATGTTGATGAGTAGAATGAAATTGGATCAATGCTAATGCTTTTGTATCATTGTTTTGTCTATATATATATATAGCTGCTGAATGACAACTGCATGAAGAGGAAAGGAGTTAATTCCGAGCAGGTAAATGCATCCTCGTTATAATGAGTCTGACGTATTATGTTGCCACTTACACTACCAATGTTGTTATAAATTATCAGTCTTAGTCGTTGATTAATTAGGTGGAATCTGGCTTAGTTTGAATAAACGTAAACTCGGGCAAATAAAAAGAAGAAAGAAGAGACATATGATCTGTATAGTATGACAACTGAACTTCTGGGGAGAGATATCTAGCAACTTGAAGAACATTTTCCTTGCTACATAACGTTTCATTGATTGGTCAATGGACTTATATAATTAATTAAGCTCCTTTATCTTTTGGGTTTAAACTTTGTTAGGATGCTTATGAAGAGCCAAAGAAGGACCTCAGTAGTAGGGGATTGTGTTTGGTTCCGGTTTCTTGTACCCTGCAAGTTGGGAGCGACAACGGAGCAGATTATTGGGCTCCGGCAGCTCTCGGCGGAGGTTTCCAGTAAAGCAATGTGGAAGGGCTGGCATGAGCAGCACACACGCACGTATACACAAATATTCAAGAGATCGTTCGAATAGATGGAGCTTCATGGAAGTTAATGATATAACATCATGAGCAGTCACTCTGCTAAAACCCAAAGGCTGATTGCTCATGATGCTATACAATATCTATTAATTTTATGCATATATGCTTGTGTGCTAGCTGCGCTAGGTTGCTTTTAATTTGGGACTAGGAAGTTGTTAAACTCCCTAATTAATTAAGTTTTAATTATCTACCTTCTATCTTTGCTTCAATGCTAGCTGTTCATGTATATTCAGTATTAATTAGTAGTCGAGTAGTGATCATTTCAAATATTGTTGATCACAGAGCAGCATGGATCAATTTGAATCGTGTTGAGCACTACATACTCAACTTTTATTAATATGTGTTCTCTTTCGTGATTTCTATGATCATTTTTATTATTTTATTTACCGTTAGTTATAATGTCACGCCATTCATATATTTTTCTTATAACATTTAGAATTGTAAGAGTGCAACAAATATGAATTACAAGGAAGATCCCGTAGAACTTCGATATTAATTCAGAAAATTAATCGAATGTTCTTATAATTGTCCAGAACTCTTTCTTCTTCATTTTTTTTCCCTCGATCAAACTGAAATTACAGAACCAAATGCATTAATTGAGATAGGATAATAGACACACAAAAATTCTTCAAGAATATATTGATATGACTCCATGCGCATTATTTGGTGTACAATCTATTCTAGGGTTTGGCCAAGGGCAAGGCATTCCAAAAATATTTAATTTTTATGGTACAAAAGATAACCCATTTATCCCAACATGTGATCCCTAGTCAATTCCAACAACAATAATAAATTCAGTCTGCTTCCTTCAACTTTAGGTTGATCTTCATTTTAGTCCATGATCTTTTTTGTTAATCATGTTGGTCCCTGCAGTTTCAATTTTCATCACCCGAGTGCAAATTTCAAAATTGGCTCCAAATACGGCGTCACAAGCTGACTTGGCTATGACATGAAGTCCCACTTTTCAGATTTTGACCTTCATTTTGGATGAAATGTTCAAACTACCTTTTTGTACTCCATATTCTTCTTCCTCTGATTTTGCTGAAGACGAGATCCTAGCTCCAGCTCCACAATTCAATCCCAATTCCCAAACTATACCCTGCACAACCCAATCCCAATCCCAAACCCAAACCCAACCCAAACACAAAATCGAAACACCCAAAATCTACACTTCCTCAGCCTCGGTTGACTCCAAAAGCGATGATGCCGTTTCACTTTCACTTTCACTTTCTCCTCCTCCAATACCAGTTGGGATAGTCACCGAGGGAGGCGATGGAATCGACGGTGGCGGCGGAGGAGATGGAGTTGTTTGGGTGGTCTTTGCTCTGGTGGTGGTGGTGCTATTGTTGCTTTGAGGCGGCGAAGGCGAGGTGGGTTTCACGGAAGGAGGAGATGGTGATGAGGACTTGGTTCAGTTCACAAATTCAAAGGACGACTTTATCTGTAAATCCTCCACTTCAGAATTTGATCCATGCTGATATGATTCCTTTGCTAAATTTTATTCAGTTTGATTCGTGCTTAATTGGGTGCTTTCTTATGTCTTAGACTCATTGGGATGAGTAGTTTCCATGTTGACTCTGCTCTACTTCAAGATCTAAACATTTTTCGGTGAAAGTGAAGCTCCGGGCTGTGTTCAAGCTCGAGTGTAGCTGAGAATGAGAGATTCATAGAAGCATTTTATGCGACGTGTATATGGTTAATCCCTATATTAATCTTTGTTAGTTTATTCTATTTTCTCCTTATTTATTTACTTTTGTGTTTATTAATTTTTTCGGAGCAAATATACAAAAAGAAGAAATATTGAGGAAAGATGCACAAATAAGGAAAAGCTTGAAGTCCTGGCCAAGCAGAAGACCTTGATGGATCAAGGAGCCCAATTCATGGAGATATTCGCAGAAATATTGATGATGACATGGCAAATTCTCATTGGACAAAGTGTGGGGAATCCTAAATCAATTAGATAATTAAGAAGTTGCATTTCTCTACAATTCAAGGAGTCTCAAACCAAAAAGGAATGAAAGAGGACTCAAGGAGCAATATAAAAGGGCTATGCAAATCTGAAAAAGCTCTATTCTCTTCTCTCTTCTCTCCTCTCTTCCTCTGTTTCCTCTCCCTTGCAACTTCTTATTTTTCTTTCTATGAGAAACTAACTCTTTAGTTAGGGGTTGTTGAAGCCCCAAATCATGATTGTAAACTTGTTATGACTTTCAATTAGTTTTGTTTATCTATTGGATGAGAACCTAATTTCTATCTTCATATTGATGATTCCTTTGCATGTTTTCTTTGGTGCGCAACTTAGATTGCATGTTTAGGGTTCTATTGCTATGAATGATCATTGCCTGTGCCTTGCTTCGAGGGTTCCGTTGAGAGTTCTAGAGTAGTAAATTGTCTATAAGGCAAGTGATTAGGTTCCTAGATTAATTGAGACGGGTCGTACTAAAGATGCCTTGTGATGACTCATTTTTCTATTGTGTAATGATTTTTTTTGTGTGTTAAATCTAGAGTTGCGTCAACCTAGGTTGAATTTTAGAAAATAGGTTAGGTGTATAGCGTCTCTCACCTAGCATACAAGTAAGAAAAATGACTGAATATTATTTAGTCCTTGAGGTTTTGATCAAAAAACACTTCATTTCATGGCCTTTGAATTTCACACCTTTAGTCCTCGTACTCCGAAATTTAGGACCAATAGGTCCACTCAGTCGAATCTCTCGGTTAAGTGGGTGACCTAGCACACACGTGGACGCCAACTAAGAGCTAAGTAAGCCAGATGGATGGCAAATTCTACATTATGCCCTTGTCGTTTTTTGCGATCGATTAGGACCCGATCCCTAACCCATTCTCCCAAAACAGCCCTAATTATCAAAATCATCTATCGAGCTCTTTCATCTCCTAATCCCGCCTAACCCACAAAATCGAAAACCCCAAAGTAAGAAAAAGAAAAAATCTTCTGAATCGGGGGACTGAATCTCAATCCCAAGCATTTTGAAGCAGTAGAAGAAGCTGAATATAGAGGTGGCGACATGGCTGGAGTCTGGAGACGACGGTGATGTTTGGGTTCCGAGAGTTGAAGACGGCGAGCAAGTGGACATCCCTAAATATAGTGAGTTTTCTTTCCATTTTGAACAACATGATGACGAATTGAACTAATTGACAAACTATTTGGATGGTTTCCAGTTTTAGGGTTTTGAACAAAAATTGGTATGTGGGTTGTTTTTCGGTAGTTTCTGTGTTGTTTCTGATATTTTTGTAAAGGGTTTTGTGTCGGAATGGAAGTTTCGAGTTCTAGAGTTTGAAAATCGAAATTGGGTTTTATGGATTTCTGGGTTTTTGAGTTTTTGAGTTTAGGGATTTCTACACTATTTTGGGTTTGTGGTATTTGTGAACATGGTTACTTCAGGTTCAATGTGTTGTGTATTTAAGTGCTTCAAATTTGTGGAGTGTTTGTTGAGAAGGCTAGGTTTAGCTTTTAATATTGTCGGAGTTATGGGTGAGTTGAGGATGTAATGCTCTAGTTTTTGTTTTTTGTAAACTAGAGCTTTTTCATTGCCTTGCTGTAGATTTTATGGATTAATATGAATGAATTGGCAGATTATGGTATTTTCCATACTTTGGTGATTTTTTTTTCTGTAAGGATTTTTCTTCTGGTATTGTGGCATACTATCAATTTATATTGGAATTGGCTGATTTCTGCAAAATTTGGAGGAGGTACTTTTAGGGGAATATATGAATGATTTGAAGGGAATTTAAGCTATAGATGGAGGATGATGAAGCAAGGGTCAATTTGGACAATTTACTAATGACATAGCATGCCAGTAGCTGAGTTGGCATGGAAGGAAACGCCATGTCAGCCACTTAACGACAGCTTTTAACGGACGGTTAACGGAAATGATCTATTGGTCCTAAATTTTGGAGTACGAGGACTAAACGTGTGAAATTCAGAGGCCAGGGACTGAAGTGTTTTTTTTATCAAAACCTCAATGACTAAACAGTATTTAGTCCTAAGGAAAAACAATAGGTTAATTCAGGCGTTGAGTTAAGTTGAGCATCTTCATCCATAGATAAATGAAATTAGGTTGAACATGATTAATTAGTTTACTTGATTGATTGGTGGTGGATGCAATTCCTCTAACTTGTTTTATCTTTGATTTTCAAAACTCTAAATCAAGTCTTTTTATTTTTGGAGTCATTTAGTGTTTCGTTTTTATTTAATTAGTTCGTCAACCAAAACACCTTCAAAAATTATCAAACTTTGTCAGTAGTTAGTTTATCATGCCTAAAGTCTGTTTGTAAATTTTCGTGACATTTAGAATAGTTTAGAGTCATCTGCCAGTCATATCTTTATAATTGGACAATTTTGGTTTATTTTATTTTGAGTCTAAAGACTCAGTGATTAGACCACAATCTCTTGCCGGGAATGATCCCATCTTACCAATACTATTTTCGACATTCTTGTAGGGTTAAATTATATGCATTTTTGTGCATCTATTTAGGTGTATAGAAATAGCCTATCAGAGATAGAGAGGAGGTTTTAGATATGAGAGAGAGGCAAAGTCAGGCAGAGAAGAGGAAATGTAATGGAGACAAGTCAACAGACCCATTGTACCAGATGAATATAGAGGAAACGGAGGTATAACTTTGTTTCAGTTTCTAAATTTTAATCAACAGGAGACGGAGGCGGCTTCGTCAAGCATTCAATTTGGTTTTGGATCCAGTTCAGGCAGCGGTTTCGTCAATATTCCGATTTTAGAGGCGTATGGAGGCGGCGCGTGGTGGCTAGCACCCAAGTACCCTTCTTAGGGATTCAAAATTCTAAAAAAAAAAAAAAAGTGATGCAGCAGAGAAAAAAATATTAAAAATTAGATTAAATTAGAAATGTCCATTTTGCCCTTCTTAGAGGTGCAAATTCTGAAAAGTGGTCCCTCATGTCAGTGCCAACTCAGCTTATGATGTCATATTAGCCAATTTTGAAATTTGGATTTGAGTGATGGAAATTAAACTGTAGGGACCAACGTGATTAAAAAAAAAAAAATTAGGGACTGAAGTGAAACTGAATTTAGTCCACGATAATTCTACGACATCTTTATGATTCACCTCGTGTCTTCCATAGGAAGGTGGTGTGGAACATTGATCGCCAAAAACATGATGGATTGATGACGAGACTTGTAACTTCTTTACATTACATATTTTACGGTTTCTACCAACCAAATAATTTGTAGAACAAAATTGCGAGTACTTGCAAGTTGCAAGTACAAAGTAGTAACCATGTGATCATGTAATTAGTATTAAAGACTGAGATTAAAAAACTAAAAATACATTCATTTGTTTTCAATTCTTGAAATCGAATCTATAATTTGATCACCACAAATTCTCTACTCAACAGGGGACTTTGGTGAAAAAGACCGGAACTGTAATCGTAACGGGCCACTAGCCAGAGTAATTGGACCATTAGAATGTTTAAACACATTATCCACAAAGAAATTTAGGACTTCATTAGTCGATAATTTCAGTATAGCTTTTTCATGACAAAACTATATTGGGCTGGGTATGGTCTAGGATCGGCCCATCTAGCGCATCCTTGGTTTGATTTTTCCAAATTCCATGTCCGACACTCAAGCTCAGACCAAGTATGAACCAAGTTCCTTAACCAGTTGCTCAGGCAAGTTGTACTGTTGTAGTTGACCTGGTTTACTCGGATTAAACGTGCAAATCGAACCGAATGAATCGTAACGTAACGTAATCTCTTTTGTCCATGTGCATGGTTTTCGGGGTATGAACAGAAAGAGGTCGAGCTCTTCAAGCAAAGCATTTGAATAGTCTTCAAAAGGAAATACACCGGCTTCTTCCAATCAAACCAGTCGCTTAATTTCTTATCAGTTTAATCTAATCTCAACAATTAAAATTTTAATCCACCCTTAACAATATAGAACACCACAGCTGACTATTAGCAATTTCTAGCTCTTTCAAAAGCACCGGTGTTTTAATCTAGTCTTATAAATTTAGATTACTTTGATCTAATTTGTATATAACACCTAGTTAGGCCATTCAAACAGAGTTTTAGAAGTCTATGGATTGGTTTGGATATATGTATCAAATGCTGAACTAATTCTGTGGCCATCCCTATGTTTTGACTAATCATATAGAACATACTAGCTAGGTACCATGATATTGATTCCTAGAGTTGACCCTTCTACAAAGACAAATGCTAATTAAGAATCTTCAACCTTGATACCTCTCCTTTTCTAACGTGAATATTGAAGTCTTTGAATCTAGCTAGCTAGCTTTCACATCTATTGATTTTTAATCAAACCATTGTATATAAATGTGCCAGTGGCCAATGCAAGTCGATCTACAAGGGTCATCAGCTTTTGGGTATTGATTAGAGTAATTTAGAGGGAGAGAGAGAGAGAGATGGAGAGCCATTTGAAGATGGTGTTAGTGGTTTTCTTTGTATTGGTTTTAGGGATTAGCACTAGAACAGTTGATGGTGCAGTTTCTCAAAGTACCATGAAAAAGATTGATTGGATGAATAGGAAAGGCCCATACTTGGGTATTATAGTACCAAATTCCTTTGAGCTCACCCCTCTTCTTCAATCGGCAAATTTTGTGACTGATCAGAAGCTTCCCAGTTTGGATTTTTCAGGTAACATATATTAAAATGTCCATCATCGAAGTTTTTATATATTGCATCAAGCTTGATATTGGTACCACTTAAATCGATATTTCTGTACTGAATTTCACAGGAAGAAGGTTTCGATTTGGTAGATTGGATAATCAAAGTGTTGTAATTGCTATGACAGGGTTGAGCATGGTATGTTTATGCAGAACTTTAAGTAGGGTTTACTTAGTTTCTTGGTCCATGCAATATTATATATTGAGAATAACTGGTGCACAAACCTTTGACTAGCTTAATGCAGGTGTAACAACTCAATTATTGCTAACCCTATTCAAGGTGAAAGGGGTTGTGCACTATGGAATTGCAGGAAATGCAGATCCTCAACTCCAAATTGGAGATGTCACTATCGCTCAGTACTGGGCTCATACAGGCCTTTGGAATTGGCAGGTACAATTAAACATTTTCAATTGTGATGAAAGTTTTACATAATCTCACTCACCATAGCAAATATGAATGTTTCTTTAGTTTAAATTGTACTAACATTCACATCATCAATTCCTCTGTCATTTGGATGTATGCAGAGGTTTGGGGATGGTCCTGATAATTTGTTATCCTTGGAGTCATTCGGAGACTACACTAGGGATGTTGGTTACATAAAATTTTCCGAATTCAACAACAAAACAGAAACTGAGAAGTCTGTTGACAATTTTCTGAACAATGCATGGTACCAACCGGAAGAGATCTTCCCAGTTTATGGCATTCCTGAAGTTCGGCAGCATGCCTTTTGGGTCCCCGTAAACAAAAAATATTTTGCACTTGCGCAACAACTACTGGTAATCACCTAGTGGCACAATGTTCTCTTATGTATCTATGTGTATGTTGATGTGTAATTTGTTTCTAATTCACTTTCGTATTCAATTTCACAGGATTTGAAGTTAGAGAGTTGCGTGAATACAACTTGTTTACCAAGAGCACCAATAGTGGTGAGAGTGCAAAGAGGGATCAGTGCCAATGTGTTTGTGGACAATAGTGCATATAGACAATTCTTGAACTCCAAGTTTAATGCCACTGCAATTGACATGGAAAGTGCTGCAGTAGCTCTGGTCTGTAAACAGCAAAAGACACCTTTCATTGTGATTAGGGCGCTATCAGATTTGGCTGGGGGAGGCTCCTCTGTGTCGAATGAAGCTTCTATTTTCGCATCATTGGCAGCTCAAAATGCAGTCACCGTCGTGCTCAAATTCATCTCCTTGTTGTCTTCCTAGTTTCACCAAATTAAACACGATAGCTCCACTGATTTTTACACTGTATCATCCTTCATCAAGTTGTTTAAGCATCTTTTTCGCGACAATTTTTTTATCGCAATTCCTATCTGCAGCATCTCCAATACGAGTGACAAAGAATAAACTGTGTAGTGTGTACATGACAGCTAACCTTTAAGCTTCATTGTTGTATTATGAAACCAATGAACATTGCTCTCTTACAAATCAGCGTTACATCTTAAAGTTAGGGATGCACCTTCCTACTAACTTTCGCCATCCAGACACACTGCAGTCTGCAGACTGTAGCCAAAGATTGGCCTCGTATTTCTATAGTACTTTATTCATCTTCATTGAACAACCTATGCCAAATGGAAGAACAAGAACGATTAATTAAGATTAATCAAGTTTCCATGGTCGTAGTGAATTGATTGATTACGACTGATAATCAAAATAAGCAGTCAAGCCGGCCGGGGCGGCATATACACCTCGATCTTCATCTCAAAATGAGTTACATTTGCTGTGAGATTTCCACAAACAAGTTCGAAAACACATGTGAAAATGACCGTTTTGTCCCTTGACGCCGTCTTCGAGATTCTTTCCCGCCACTTTTATTTCCGTTAAAACCCCAAAATTGAAAGTTGAAAACTCTCAAAGCACAGTGATGAGTGATGAACACAGCCATGACATGACCACTAGTACTAGTTCATCACAGATTCTATGCCACACGGCGGCTTTCGTCTCCGAAACACTTTCGCAATCGGAGCTCCGCCGCCACCGCTTCTCCACGCTCCGCCGCAGGCTCCCTCCACCGTTGGGTTCCAGCCAAACCGCGGCTATTAAATCCCTCAACCTCGCCGCGGAAACCCTAGAAAACGCCATCGCCGAATCCAGCGCAGCCGTCCGGACCTCCTCCCTCCGCCTCTGTGAGAAGCTCCTCCTCTCCGGGCCCAAAAGCCCCTTCTCCTCGCTCCTCCTCTCCCTCATCTACGGCCTCTGCCGCCGCTCGATCGACGCCGCCGTCTGCATCCTCGAGATCTTCCGGTCCGAGCCGGCGCTCGCCCGGACGGAATTGGCTCCGGTGCTGTTCGGGGAGCTCTTCCTCGTCCACCTCCTCCCGGTTCTCCAGTGGTACAATCGCCGGCGATCGCAGATTCTGCCGTCTCTGTCCCCAAATGTCAGCTACGAAAACGACGACGACGACGACGTTTCGATCAACGACATGTCGGTGGCGTTTCCGGCGGGGTCGAATTCGCTGTCGAAGATGAGCGGGAACCAGACGGCGGGGCTGAAGGAGCTGGAGAGCCGCTACGAGAGGGTTTTGGATGAGAATTGTAGGGTTTTCAGTGAGTATTTCAGGGAGGTTCTGGAGAATAAAGATGGAGGAAGAGTGATTGATCCACCGGCTGTGGTGTTGGAATTGAGTGAAGGAAGTGATGAGTTCCGGTATGATGATCGGAGCACCGGAGAAGATGAAGCCGGATTTGAAAACGGACGGTATAATGTAATCAATTCCTTCTCTTTCAAACTTTAGGTTTTGTTTTATTGAAGAAATTATAACTGTTTGTTTGTTCTGGGTATTGGCCTTTTTCTTTGTCTTGCATATGAAATGGGTCTTGCTTTTGCTAAGCTGATTAAATATTTTATTCACAATCATTTTTAAATAATTCTGCTTTTTCAAGTTACTATTAAAGGCATTTGTTTAAATATCTTGCATTTGTTTTGGCTCTAACTATTAAAGGCTTACGCATAGTGATTTTTAACATTATTAAGTGGGCAACTTGCACATTGTTTCGATAGTGGTTCAAGACAAAAAACAAGATTTGTCTTATTGGAAAAACATTATTAATAATCATTTTGATTAGTATTAGGACTAATTGTTAACAGTCACACGCCAACTCCCACGTGTGTCCACAGTGTTTATAATGCATTGTATGTACCTAAATTGAAGTGGTCCCACTCAATAAAACTATGCACTAGTAGGTGTACCGGGTAGGCCACTCTATAAAACAAATCATATAAAGAGATGTTGCTGATGACTAGTTCTTACATAGAAGTTAACCACAAAAGGTCTTCTTTAAAATGATTTCTATCATCTTCTTGTTTGTGTTTGTTGGATTCTTTGAACCCTGAGCTATATTATTCTCTGGTATGGGGTTTTCCAAAGTATCTCAGGAAAGTAAAGAATGTCTGGCCATCATTAGCTTCATTTTCCTTTGATGGTACAACTGGAATGGGACGTGTGTGATCCAAAGTAACAGTGCGTACCCACTGGATTCTTGACTTTGTTAGTCGACTTGTCATTTTCTACAGTTTTGACATTTCTATGAATCGCATTCACTTTTGCTTCTTAAAACTCGCAGCCAATTTGGGCTGAAGCAGAGAATTCAGTTGAATCGTTCAGCAGGGGCAGCAGCGTAAGAAGAAGAAGACCCAAGTCTCCCTCATTTTATCCTCAAAGAGTTGCACTTGATAATATCTTACCCTCATGGAGTCTGGGAGCAACGCCAAATGTAAATTCAGATTCTGAGCTGGAAGAATCTTCTTTGGAGGGCCATTCTCTTGATTCCTTTTTGGATTCCGAAGCTGAAATTGAGGTGAGTGAATCGATTCTAACAAGAAATGACAGAACCTCTATAGCTGTTCTGATATAACTATGCAACTTTTATGGTTTCTAATCTCGAGTCTTGTAGGAAAACAACACAAGAATGGAATTATTTGATTCTAGGCGGAACCAAATCCAAAAGCTAAAGCAACCCATTTCCGCAGAATCAAGTCGGTATGTGACAGCAAAATCACCCATTACTGCTTTCGGCATTAGCTTTATATTGTTTATTTTCAATTGATAACATTTGGATTTTTGTTGTATATAGTTCATCTCCAAATCCGCTCATGGCAGATTCTGAAAACCAATCTGGCGGTGGAAAATTTACACCTCCTAAGGACTTTGTGTGTCCCATAACTAGTACCCTTTTTGATGATCCAGTGACACTTGAGACTGGTCAGACATATGAGCGAAAAGCCATCCAAGAATGGCTTGATAGAGGAAACTCAACCTGCCCAATTACCCGCCAGAATTTGCAAAGCACCCAACTGCCTAAGACCAACTATGTCCTCAAGCGTCTAATTGCAAGTTGGCAAGAACAGAACCCTGGTGTAGCCTTCAGCCCATCTGATAATCCAAGCCCGCAGATTGAGCCAATGGTGAAACCCATAATGCCTTCAACTTCTCCTGTCAGTGTCATAAGCCAAGCTGCTATTGATAGTGCAGTTAGTGAGTTAAGAATTGCCATTACCAATCTTTGTATGTCAGAAATTCTCAAGGAGTCTGAAATGGCTGTTCTTCGTATTGAGCGTTTCTGGCAGGAAGCAAATGTGGAATGGGATATTCAGAATATGCTCTCAAAACCTCCGGTTATTAATGGTTTCGTGGAGGTTCTTTTCAATTCGGTCGATCCTAGAGTTCTAACAGCTACAGTTTTCCTCTTGTCTGAGCTGGGTTCAAGAGACAATGCTGTGATTCAGACACTAACCCAGGTTGACTCTGATGTGGAATGTATTGTGGCTCTTTTCAAAAAGGGGTTGATGGAGGCTGTTGTCTTGATATATCTGCTAAGGCATTGCATTCTTAATCTAGTAGAGATGGACCTGGTGGACTCTCTCTTAATGGTTATTAGAAAGAGAGATGATGATTTGGTTAATATGTGTCTAAAGCCTAAATCAGCTGCAGTGGTTTTACTGGGGCATATTGTTGGTGGCAGTGAATCAATCGCCAACACCGTGACTTCTGAAAAAGCACTTGAAAGAATAATCAGCAGTTTGGAATCTGAATCAGCGGAAGAGAAGGCTGCAGCGATTGGGATCTTATTAAGATGTATGCAACAGGATGGGCACTGCAGGAACACAATAGCTGATAAAGCTGAGTTGGCTCCTGTTTTGGATAGCTTCACGGGTGCAAAGGATGAAGAACGGTTTGAGATAGTTCTCTTTTTGTCCGAGTTAGTGAAATTAAACAGGTAAAGTTACCTCAAGCTTCTTTGTGTCTATTCACATCTGTTATTACATTTGAAGTCAAGCAAGCACAACAAATTTTAACTTTGGTGTTAGACAGGAGGACATTCAATGAACAAATCCTGCATATCATAAAGGATGAGGGCCCTTTCAGTACAATGCATACCCTCCTTATTTATCTACAGACTGCTGCTCAAGACCATTGTCCTGTTGTGGCCAGTCTACTACTTCAACTTGATCTTCTGGTTTGGATCTCATTGTCCAATTTTAATTGATCAAGTCATACGCTTGTTAATTGCAAGTAGTCATTGCATTTAACTACCTAAATTGGCTTGTTGGTTGTACTGGTGGTAATCAGTTAATGACTACTTGTTGGTTTGTAGGCAGAGCCGAGAAAGATGAGCATATACCGTGAAGAGGCAATGGACACTCTCATTTCATGTCTCAGAAATATTGAGGCCCCTGCTGCTCAAATCGCTGCTGCTGAGACCATTATGTCACTGCAAGGGACGTTCACCACATCCGGAAAGCCTCTTGCTAGGGCTGTCCTTCTAAAACGTGCTGGCCTTGACAAAATTTATAAACAACGTGTGCGAATGGATCAACTTAGCAACTTTTCTGGAGAAGTTGAAACTGTTGTGAGTTTTTTTTTGTTTGTTTGAAAAATTTGCAGCACATTACTTAGTTCTGAAAAGTTACTTCTTTGTGCTTTGCTTAATACTGTGTACCTGATTATATTTCATATGATTCATATCCTGATAATTTCATTTTTCTGGCTGATGTCAAAAGGAGGAAGAAAAGGCAGCTGATAACTGGGAAAGAAAAATGGCATTTGTTTTAGCAAGCCACGAGTTTGGTCTACTTTTTGAGGCCTTGGCAGAAGGATTGAAGAGCAGAATCTCGGAATTATGTTCTGCATGCTTTGTGTCAGCCACATGGCTCGTACACATGCTCAATGCCCTTCCAGATACAGGAATACGAGGAGCAGCTCGGCTGTGCTTGATTAAACGGTTCATATCAATATTCAAGTCTGCCAAGGATACTGAAGACAAAGCACTTGCTTTGCTGGCGTTGGGCAGCTTCATCCGTGATCCTGGTAAGGCACAGGTCATTTTGAAAGCTCTGAGTTAAAATTGAATCACCCTGGAAAAACTTTATAGTTGGAAAGGAGGTAACAATTCCTAAATTTTCAGAGGGGATGCAAGAATTAAATTCTTGCAGGAGGGATATCGTAAAAGGCCTGAGAGAGCTTAAGAGATACACTCCCTTGGCATTTCAAATGCTAAAAGTCTTTTCCGATGGGCAAGACTCTAGTGCCGTAAGTTCATCACTTCATCATACTCTTGTATATATTGTTCTACAAAGAAGGGCCATGACAAAATTTTCTGTGTTTAACAACAGGAATTGTGGGATCATAAAGAATTAGTTCAAGTAGACTGCAGTGAGAACGGAGAGGTTCTCTCAGTAGTTTGTTTCACGGATAAAATATTTTCTGGCCATTCAGATGGAACTATAAAGGTAACTATTTTTATCCATTTTTTATATGATTTATTCTATTCCAGAAATGTTCATCCCATGTAATTTTCTTTTCATGGCATTCTGTTTTTGAATTCTGAAGGTGTGGACGGGTAAAGGTAGCATTCTCCATCTAATCCAGGAAATTCGAGAACATACAAAGGCAGTTACTAGCTTGGCAATTTTGCAATCAAAGGAGATTCTATACAGTGGCTCACTAGATAGAACAACAAGGGTCTGGTCTATCAGCAATGAAGGAATCCAGTGTGTAGAAGTCCATGATATGAAGGATCAAGTTCATAATCTGGCCGTCACCAATAGTTTTTCATGCTTCATTCCACAAAGCAATGGTATAAAGGTACTAAAGGAGATCATAACTTTCCACATGATTATCATTTTACTTCTCTTTACTTTTTCTGGTATCCATGTAATCATTTCAACCTTAGAAGCAAGAAAAGGCATGCAACAGTTTCTAATGTGCTGCTTGTTACTCTTCCCAGGCTCACTCATGGAGCGGAGGATCCAAAATGTTAAATTCCAGCAAATCTGTAAAGTGCTTTGCTCTGGTAAATGGGAAAATATATTGTGGATGCCATGATAGCAGTGTTCAGGTAAGATATCCCTCCAAATAATGGTGGTTTGCAAGTTGCATCTAGCTATAGTTGTTTCTCTCATTGTACAGATAGTCATCACTTGTTTGAACTTTCAGGAGATTGATTTGGTCACAGGAACACTCAGTACCATTCAAACCGGCTCCCGGAAATTACTTGGGAAATCAAATCCTATCCATTGCATTCAGTATCACAGTGGAATGATATATGCAGCAGGTTCTTCGTTGGATGGAGCAGCAGTGAAGGTACCCTCCAATAGGATCTAATACCATGCATTTTCTGTCTCTTTTATACATAACAAGATCTGTATAAAAATAATAATAATATAACAAAAGTTCGAATATAACCTAAAAGGTCATGAAACATTTCCATGTTTTTGTTTGCAGTTGTTTACTGAAGTACTCAATTTTTATGTCCAGATTTGGAGTGCTGCAAACTTCAGTTTGGTTGGGTCTCTGTCAACTACACTAGAAGTGCGGGCTATGGCAATAAGCTCGGAACTGATCTATTTGGGAGGTAAAGGAGGATGTGTGGAAATTTGGGATAGGGAGAAGCAGAACAAAATAATAGACACACTACAAACTGGCACAAACTGTAAGGTTCTTTCCTTGGCTATTGATCCCAATGAGGAAGTTTTGGTCACTGGAACATCTGATGGCCGAATCCAGGTAACTAATTTTTTCCTTTTCATTTCAGTCTTTAAATTTCGAGTTTTCGACCAAAATAAGATATTAAGTTAGTTTCACATAGAAATCATATCCATATGACATGGTGGGCAAACAAGCACGTAAGTATCATGAGTCATGACTATGCATTCTGTATGTGTAGGCATGTTTACACGTGTTAAAATGTAGGTATATCTGCTGAGTGCTAAGCAGATGTACATTGGTTTTTTGGTCTTTTCCATGATGAAGCCTTCATTATGTGATTTGGGTGTGTACAGAACAAGTTATAAAAAACCATAGATTTGCTATCTGAGATGATGAATTGGGATAGTAACAAGAATGACTCGGATAATATATCCTCTACTGATTTGCAGGCATGGGGACTAAGCTAAGAGGACTTGGTAGATTTGGTCCCCAATATTATTGGGATGGAGGAGCAGCTGAAGATACTAGATGATTTTTTAGATGAAATTCTTTGCAATAATATTTCTTCTTTGTTTAAAAGCCTTATAGGAAAATATATATTGCTTCAACCAAAATAAAAACATATCAAATGTAAACCATTGCATTGTAATTCGGCTTTTTGTAGCTGTGTACAGATACTAATATTAAATGTAAGATGTAACATGTTCAATACCAATGCCTAGTCCTGGACAAGATTGCAATGCTGGTTCATTTTCAAGTACACTGAATTCTGAGGTTAGATGATTTCAATTTGTCACTCTCCGATCGGTTCTGCTTATAGAAACCAGTCGGTTTCGGTTGCTTTCTATTCCTTGTACTGTTGGATAAGCCATTCGGGTTGTCTTTTAATGTAATGAGGTGCCGCTTGCACTAAAACAGAGAGAAAGCAAAAGATGCCAAAAACCAAAAGATCAGCCATCAATGTAAAGCATATAGGGTCACTATGTTCCGGGTTTTCTTCCATTCCACACATTCAAACCAAGGTTCTCCAAGTCTTCTTCTTCATTTCTCTGTTTCCATCGGCTCATGGCACCCCCTAATGAACCTGTTAATCCAATTCGAAATTTGTTCCATTGTGCGAGTTCGGAACTCTACTTCGACTTGTCTGATGGAAAGTTGAGTGTGAAAGGTGTTCCATTGCTCTCTGAAGTTCCAACCAATGTCACTCTCAGTCCCTTTCATTCAATCTGCCAACCTTCTTGTTCTGATGTTCCATCTCATCTGGTCCGACGTCTGTGCCTTGTCCCACAAGGCAGGGTTTCTTGGGTTCAATAAGGAGGAACCTTCTGATAAGTTGACCAACTCCTTGGGTAGGTTCAGTAACAGGGATTTCCTTAGCATCTTTAGGTTCAAACCATGGTGGTCTACCATGTGGGTTGGGAAGTCTGGGTCGGATTTGCAGGTGGAGACACAATGGGTGCTCTTAGATATCCCTGAAATCAAGTCCTATGTCATAATCATACCGATCATTGAAGACAAATTCAGGTCTGCTCTTCTACCTGGTCCTGATGGACGTGTCATTGTCTTTGCTGAGAGTGGTTGTACCAAAGTGAAAACTTCATATTTTGATGCCATCGCTTATGTTCATGCTTCTGATAATCCCTACACCTTGATGAAAGAGGCCTATAGTGCTCTTAGGGTTCATCTCAATACCTTTAGGCTCCTAGAAGAGAAAACAGTCCCAAGTTTAGTTGACAAGTTTGGTTGGTGCACTTGGGATGCCTTCTATTTAACTGTAGAACCTGTTGGTGTTTTCCATGGGGTCAAGGAATTTGTTGAAGCCGGTGTTCCCCCAAGGTTTATCATCATTGATGATGGCTGGCAAAGTATCAATTTTGACAGTGACGAAAACCCGAATGAGGACGCACATCTAATCCTTGGTGGGACTCAAATGACTGGTAGGCTTCACAGGTTTGAGGAGTGTGACAAGTTTAGGAACTACAAAGGAGGATCTTTGTTGGATCCTAACGCTCCTTCATATGATTCCAACAGGCAGAAGAAGTTGATAGCCAAGGCACTTGAAGTTGAGGATATTGAGAAGGCTCGTGACAGGGCCACTCAATCAGGAGTCACTGATTTGTCCGAGTTCAAAACACAATGGCAGAAGCCTAAGCAAGAGTTGGATGTGATGATTGCTGAAGAAGAAAAAATTAGTGGTTCTGCTTCTACCAATGGCTGTGGAAGCTATGGTGGAATGAAGGCTTTCACAAGCGACTTGAGAACCAAATATAAGGGTTTGGATGATATTTATGTATGGCATGCTCTTTGTGGTGCCTGGGGTGGTGTAAAGCCCGGCGCAACCCATCTCAATGCAAAGGTCACTGCTGTTAATGTCTCTTCTGGACTCGACGGGTCGATGACTGATCTTGCTGTGGTGAAACTCATAGAGGGTGGCATTGGACTTGTTCATCCTGATCAAGCTGACGATTTCTTCAATTCTATGCACTCCTATCTTTCTGAAGTTGGTATAACAGGAGTCAAAGTGGACGTTATTCATGTAAGGGATCTTCATAAACACCATTTTAATTTGGTAATTATGCTGTCTTATATTTTAACTATGTACACCAGTTGTTCATACGAGTTTCTTCTATATGCAGAGTCTTGAGTTTTTATGTGAGGAACACGGAGGCCGTCTGGAGCTTCCAAAGGCATATTACAAGGGGCTTACTTCTTCCCTTGTAAATAACTTCAATGGGACTGGACTTATTTCTAGCATGCAACAATGCAATGACTTCTTCTTCCTTGGGACAAAGCAAATCTCTATTGGAAGAGTTGGTAAAGAAGTCTGAAGTTGAAAAATTGGTTTTGTATTCATTTCTAACTAGATCACTGGTACTACTTTTCACCATTGATCTTGTGTTCAGGTGATGACTTTTGGTTCCGTGGTGGAGATGGAGACCCCATGGCAGTTTATTGGTTACAAGGAGTTCATATGATCCATTGTGCTTACAACAGCATGTGGATGAGTCAGTTCATCCAACCTGATTGGGATATGTTCCAATCAGAACATCCATGTGGCCAATTTCATGCAGCATCGCGGGCAATATGTGGAGGTCCGGTGTATGTGAGTGACTCGGTTGATTGTCATGATTTTGATCTCATCAAGAAGTTTGCTTACCCAGATGGAACCATTCCCAAGTGCCAGCACTTTGCCCTTCCAACTAGGGACTGTCTCTTCAAAAACCCTTTGAATGACAGCAAGTCCGCTCTCAAAATTTGGAACTTGAACAAGGTATATGTGTTTATTTATGTGTTATACTTGTCGCTTCATTTTGTAGCATATTTGTTCCAATTAATTTATAACTTTCGACTCAAGCGATCACTTTTTCCACAGTATGCTGGTGTCATTGGAGCTTTCAACTGCCAAGGGGCTGGCTGGGATCCAAAAGAGCAAAAGATCAGAGGCTATCCCGAATGCTATGAGGAAATCCATTGTTCAGTGCATGTTTCTGAAATTGAATGGGACCAAAAGAAAGAAGCAGCCAATTTGGGCGAGGCTGAACAGTATGTGGTCTATCTCAACCAGACTGATGAACTCCTCCTCATGACCCCCAAGTCTGATCCAATTCGAATCACAATCAAACCATCTTCGTTCGAGATTTTCACCTTTGTGCCAGTTCAAAATCTCCGCTCCAGCAGCACTAAATTCGCGCCTATTGGACTGACCAACATGTTCAACAGTGGAGGCACCATCCAAGAGTTGGAGTACAATACTAGTTCGGTTTCTTCTAGTGTCAAGATGAAGGTTAAAGGTGGAGGCAATTTCTCGGCCTACTCTAGTGAATCCCCAAAGAATTTCTGTTTGAATGGTGCTGAGGTGGATTTTGAGTGGTCTTCCTGTGGTAAACTGACCCTGAATCTTCCTTGGGTTGAAGAAGCTGCTGGAGTTTCGGATGTGGTTTTGGTGTTTTGATTGTCCAGGTTTTCTTTTTGTTTATGTTCCTTGTTTTTCTTTTTCTTTCCGTAGGAATTGAAATGTTAGGCACATAGCACCTGGCAGTTGAAGAGAAGCAATTAACAATGTATCCAAATCGTTTATTCTCTTTATTAAATGTGAGATGCCTAAAGACTTGATTTCTATTCACACATTTTCCTCTTAAAAGCATTCCCCTATTTGATGTGATGCTTGTGATTTGGATGCCATGATAAATTGATAATAGGTACGTATCTCTTAGATAGGTTTGCAAGTTGCCAGCTATTTAGTTAGTGATTAATCTAATTTGTTGATCTTTGAGGCTGCCAGAGCAATTACAGAGCTCCCTGGTGTGACCAACCTAAAATTGGCTCGTGGTTTTGGCAAATATTGTATTGTGGTACTGGTAAGACCCTCTACACTGTAGTAAGACAAATCTAGCTATGTAAAGGGCAAAATGCTAAAATATGAAACTACTTATGGCCGTGGTCAAATTAATATTCAGTATTGATATGAAACATGAATATTGATGAATCATTGAATTGGATCTGTAAAATTAGTTATAATATGCTTGACATTTTGAGCAGCAAGTGTATGCATCTTTGATTCACAATCGCCTAGTCACTTTAGGCGACTCTAAATAGAAGTTATTGCTAGGTTATTAGCCAATAACCAATTTGCAATGATTTGAAGTCGCGGGGCTAAAATACTGAAGTAGCGGAAAAATTCCTATTGTTCATAACTTCATATAGCTTAAAGAGTTGTAGCTGTATCGTTTCACTTTTATAGGTTAATGGATGAGTTGGTGCATTGATTCTTAGGGTAGTAGTATAATGTTCATCCCAGTTTTTTTTCCCTAATATATATATTTTTTCCTAATATGAAACTGCAGGCATGACAGTTAAAACTAAAACTAGTTTGATTACACACACACACACAGAGATACACACACACACACATAGTGGGGCGGGGTAACGACAGACTTGAGTACAAGACCTCATGGGCAAAGCTACAACAATTAACACGTCTTGAAGGCCTTAAGCCCCGGCCAACCGATTCTATATATTTTGTTGAAGATAAACTCTATGTGACAATGTTGGAATTCCCGACAAAGCACCAATTACTAAATGTGTTTTTGGAGTAGTATTAAGAAAAATTTAAAATCAGATTAACATTGTTAAAAGCTACGAAAGATGCCATGGCAGAAAAACAATAGCATTAGTGATGTCCGTTTTTTTTTTCTTGTTAATTAATACTAAATGATGATTGGGATCATGAGTTTGTTCTTGTCTTCGTTCACGTAGCTTTAAATCTCTCTATAAGCTACATTCTTTAATCGTATCAAAACAGACCAATTCGATGGTTGCACAGGAAATGATGGATATTTCTTCAGAGAAAGCCAAACCCACTGAAGAAGTTACAGGCAAGAAGCTGGGTGGCCTTAGAACCATGCCCTTCATCATATGTAAGAATTTGCCAAGTGTTTGATGTGTAAGAATTTAGTTTCCTTTCAAAAAATTAATCAAGGTATTGTGTGAATCTCATATTTGCAGCAAATGAGACATTTGAAAAGGTTGCAAGCTATGGTCTTCATGCAAATATGATCTTGTACTTGATGAATGAATATCACTTGGGGTTAGCCACCGGAACATGTATCCTGTTCTTGTGGACAGCTGCATCGAACTTTACGCCAATCATGGGGGCTTTTCTCTCCGATTCTTACTTGGGCCGGTTTCGCGTGATCGCTCTAGGATCAGTAGTTAGCCTACTTGTAAGCAAATTTAGTTGCTCATAATCAACTTCACAATAAAATTTATATGAAACTAAGTAATAGCCATTTTTGTTGTTGCAGGGAATGGTGGTGTTATGGTTTACAGCAATTTTTCCACATGCAAGGCCACTCCATTGTGATCCGAAATCTGGAGATAAATGCGTTCCAGCAAGCTCAGCTCAACTCATGCTACTCTTTTCAGCATTTGCTCTCATGTCAATTGGATCCGGCGGCATCAAACCATGTTCATTGGCCTTTGGTGCAGATCAATTGCACAAACCCGAAAACCCGAAGAATGCAAGGATCCTGCAGAGCTTCTTCAACTGGTATTATGCTTCAGTTGGAATCTCAGTTATGATTGCAGTGACAGTCATAGTTTACATTCAAGTCTCAGCTGGTTGGGTTGTGGGTTTTGGAGTCCCAGCAGGACTCATGTTGGTGTCTACTATTCTCTTTTTGTTTGGATCCTTCCTTTATGTTAAAGTGCCTGCAAACAAGAACCTATCTGCTGGATTTGTGCGAGTGATTGCTGCTGCTTGGAAAAACAGACAATTTGATTTGCCAACCAAGAATTTTGATGGATGGTATAGTCTTAAAGGTTCAAAGCTTGTTACCCCAACCAATAAACAAAGGTATAGATACTCATAATCAAAGTTAATTAGTAAACTCATGGTATGGTTAACTATCATATTAATTTTTAACTTCTGCGTTACCCCTCATTTAGAGCTAATTTTAATTATATAACCTGTTTTCTTTCATAACAAGAAATTCCGGCCTATGAGACTCGTTAAAGGCTTTAGGAATGAGAAAAAAGAAAGAAGGAAACTAATAGTCTGATATCCCTAACTTAATAGGCTGATATCCCTTGTGATTCCCAGCCACGTTTACTATGGTAACATATATAGTATTCGAGAAGTAATTGGCCTTACTGCGTTAGATTGTGGAATATCATATATGAGGGACCGAATGACTGATACAATAGTTTTTGGTATTGAACTTCTTTTTTCTTTCGGATCAAATTTTTGTATTGAAGTTAAAGTTAAAAAGTTGATATGCATTTCTTTTTGTTGTTTTAATTTCAGGTATCTAAACAAAGCTTGCATGATTAGAAGTCGTGAAAAGGACTTGGGCCCTGATGGATTAGCCATAGATAAATGGAGTTTGTGCACAGTTAGACAAGTAGAAGAGCTGAAGGTACTGATCAGTGTCCTGCCCATCTGGTCATCCAGCATCATGATTGCGGTGATCATCACCCAACACTCAATTCCTGTAGTACAAGCAACCACCATGGACAGGTACATCTTCCCCCATTTTCAAATGCCAGCAGCCTCCTTCTCCCTCTTTGGAATTCTTACTCTCACAATTTGGGTGGCATTATATGACCGGGTTCTAGTCCCGTTGATATCAAAGTACACGAAGAGGCCTCGTGGATTGAGCTTCAAGCAACGAATTGGTACAGGGCTAGCTATCTCCTGCTTGGCAATGGCTGTGGCATCAGAGGTGGAGAGGCGTAGAAGAAACACAGCAATCCAAGAAGGGTTTGCAAATAACAAGCACGGTGTAACCACCATGTCTGCTAAGTGGTTAGTACCACAACATTGCCTGATTGGCCTTTCTGAGGCTTTCAATGCCATTGGGCAGATAGAGTTCTACTACTCTCAGTTCCCAAAGAGCATGTCTAGTATTGCTGTGGCTCTTTTGTCACTTGGTTTTGGAATGGGAAGTTTGGTTGGGAGTCTCATTGTGACTGTTATGAACAATGTGACCAAGAAAAGGGGAGTGAGTTGGGTTTCAAGTAACCTCAACCAGGGTCACTACGATTACTACTATTTGGTAATTACTATCTTGAGTTTGGTCAATTTCTTGTATTATTTACTGTGTAGTAGGGCGTACGGGTGTTGTGAGGATAAAAAGATCTGGGATGAAGATAATGATGATGAAGACATGAAAGAGGAAGAGATGGCCAAGTCTGCAGAGCACTCTGTGGTCTTCTCTGCTTGATTACTATTTGTTTTTTGAACACCAGATAGCAAATGGCTTTGGGAAATGTTGTGTTGTTGTAAGACCATCAACAATGGAGCGTGACATATTCCAAGCTCTTGGAAAAGGATACAAAAAAGTTCCGGTTGAAAGAGATTCAAAGATTCTTAATTACCACGAAAAAGTGTAATATTTCCTAGCGCATTAAAACCTGCTTAGTTAAAGCAATGATCAAAATATCGAGTTTCGAGGAAGTCAAATATAACGAGATTGAGATAATGAATTTTCAGATATTTAATTCATCTTACAGTGGAGGTATATAAAGAGGATTACAGGAATACAATTGACTTACGTCTCTATTCTCTACCACACATAGAACATGTAAGTACTAACTACGATATAATTACAATATATCATATTCCTAATGTTAAGTCATGACTCACGCTAACACTCCCCTTCAAGTTGGCGCATACACATCAACCATGCCCAACTTGCTTAGTGAGTCATAAAACGCCTTCCTGGAAACTCATTTGGTAAGTATATCTGCAAGTTGCTCTTCAGTTGGAACAAAACGAAAGCTAATAATTTTGGCATCTAGCTTCTCCTTTATAAAGTGATGATCAACCTCCACATGCTTAGTACGATCATGTTGTACTGGATTCTGTGATATGTCAATGGCTGCCTTGTTGTCACAGTACAACTACATAGTACTTTTGAGTTTGAAACCCAGATCACGTAACAGATTTCTCAGCCACAGCAATTCACACACTCTGTGAGCCATACCTCTATACTCGGTCTCAACACTGGATCGTGACACAGCTTTCTATTTCTTACTCTTCCATGTAACCAAATTACCTCCCACAAAGGTAAAGTAACCTGATGTCGACCTCCTGTCTGTAATGTTTCTAGCCCAATCCGCATCTGTAAAGCCACAAACCTCAAGGATACTGTTCTGTTTAGAAAACAATACTCCCCTTCCCGGAGCTGACTTCAGGTACTTTAAAATTCTCATAACAGCATCCATGTGACTCTCACTTGGGTTATGCATGAACTGACTCACCACACTTACTGCATATGCAACATCTGGTCTAGTATGAGCCAAATAAATCAAGCGCCCAACTAACCTCTGATAGCTAGCTCGATCAGTAGGTACCTGATTTGGATACTCAGCTAAACAATGATTCTGCTCAATAGGAGTATCAATAGGTCTGCAATCCAACAAACCTGTCTCTGTTAGCAAGTCAAGAACGTACTTCCTCTGGCACAGGTAGATCCCTTCTCTCCCCCTGGCTACCTCAATTCCTAAGAAGTACTTAAGTTCACCCAAGTCCTTCATCTCAAACTCAGAGGCTAGCTGTTTCTGTAGTCTATCCATCTTAACAGTACCATTGCATGTGATTACCATATCATGCACATAAATAATTAAAGCTGTTACCTTCCCTCGTTGATGCTTGAGGAACAAGGTATGATATGAGTTGCTCTGTTTGTAACCAACCTTCCGCATGAACTGTGAAAATCTCCCAAACCAAGCACGAGGCTACTGTTTGAGACCATATAGAGACTTTCTCAATTTGCATACAAAATCACCAGGAGAAGCAACTACATACCCAGGTGGAAGGCTCATGTACACTTCCTCGGCTAACTCTCCATAAAGAAATCCATTCTTGACATCAAACTGTCGGAGTGGCCAGTTTAAACTAGCAGCAAACGAGAGCAGAACCATAATAGTGTTCATCTTGGCAATAGGAGCAAACATTTCATCGTAGTCTATACCATATGTCTGAGTAAACCCTTTTGCTACAAGGCGTGCTTTGTACCGATTCACTAATCCATCTGCATTATGTTTCACGGTAAACACCCAACAACAGCCTTCTTGCCTTGTGATGGAGGCACAAGTTGCCAAGTATTGTTCTTCTGCAACGCCTCCATCTCTTCCTCCATTGCCTTCCTCTACTTTGGATCCTCCAATGCATCCTGCACTCTATTAGGTACTGATACAACATATATTTGATTCACAAATGATTCATACGACTTAGACAACCTCCTAGTGGACATATAATTGGCTATTGGGTATTTTGATTTGGCAGTAAGAGTAGGTTCATTTCTTTTGGCTGATTGACCTCGAGTGGTCCTATTTGGTAACACATATTGCTCAACATTAGACTCACTACTGCTAGTACCAGTGGGTGGACATACCTCAAATGGGTGATCTTCAGTACTAGGAAGTTGTGGGTCAGGGGTAGAAGTGATGGTAGGAGGGGAAGTTGTGTCTTCAACTTCATTTTCAGTGATTGAAACTGGTGTCTGGATGTCTGGAGCTTCTGCTTCTAGAGGTGATGAGCTGATGGTCTCAACTTGATCCGTCAAAATACCTCATACCTGTGTGACTTCTTCTCCACTTTCTAATTCCTCCCCCTCTCCATGATACAACTCTTCAAAATATGAATTCTCCCCCTGAAGAGCTGTATAGGAAAAGAAAAAATAGCTCATGTCCTCAAAGAAATTAACATCCATAGTGACATAGTACTTTCTGGTAGGTGGATGATAGTACTTGTACCCTTTCTGATAGCCACCATAACCAACAAACACACACTTAAGTGCCCGGGCATCCAACTTAGACCTCTGGTTTTTAGGGTCATGAACAAAAGCAACACAACCAAAGACACGAGCTGGAAGATTATGAAATGAAGGTAAGGAGACATGAGTTGCGAGAACCTCAAATGGAATTTTACCTTGAAGGACACTGGATGGAAGGCGATTGATAAGATGGGAGGAAGCATGCACCGCATCGCCCCAAAGATACTTAGGCATATGAGCACTAAAGAGAAGGGCACAAGCCATATCAAGTAAATGACGATTTTTCCGTTCAGACACTCCATTTTGTTCTGGTGTTTGTGGACATGTAGTTTGGTGAACAATCCCATGAGTTTTGAAAAACTCTTGAAAAACATGATTAACATATTCTCCCCCATTGTCAAAACGAAGGACTTTAGTGGTGCTATGATACTGTGTTTGAACAAGAGTACAAAAGGTTTGAAAAGATGGAAATACTTTATCTTTGGTTTTAAGAAGAGCAACCCATGACAATCTCGTACAATCATCAATAAACAAAACAAAGTACCTCATACCCGATACAATGGGCTCTCTAGAAGGTCCCCAAACATCATAATGAATCAACTCAAAAGGAATAACACTTTTATTAGAAATACTAGGAGAATAAGTAGCACGATGACTTTTGGCCAAAACACATGTTTCACAATGTAAAACAGACTCATCCACACCAATAAACAAAGTAGGCATGGTTTTTCTCATAAGACTAAAAGATGGATGCCCTAGACGGCAATGCCATAACCAAATTTCACTTAGCTGATCAAAACTAGAAGTCAAAGTAGCGCGGGACTGTGCTCCTGGTTTCTCCCCTGCGTATGTCTGATTCAGATGGAACAACTTGTCCCTCATATACCCCCGACCTATTATCTCCCTGGTGAGAAGATCCTGAAAAATCACATATATAGGATAAAAAGTTACGGAGCATTTAGACTCAGTATTCAACTGGGGAACAGATATCAAATGATGAGACAAGTCAGGCACATATAACACATTATGAAGTTCTAAGATGGGGGTTATACGAACTGACCCTGACCCTAACACAGAAAAGGCCTCACCATTGACATTGGTTACATAGGACACTGGTGGAGAAGACAATTTAATAAAATATGATTTATCATAAGTCATATGATCGAAGGCACCAGAATCAATAATCCATGTATCAGAACCAACAAAGTTAGAAACCTTTAAAGCCATACCAATCTTACCACGACTAGCTATAGAGGTTATAGGAGTAGCCCCACCTGTCGTACAATGATCCTGTCCGGCCACACCATAGAAGTCTGGTTCTTGGACCAACTGAACTGTAGCTGCTTTCTCCTTAGGACGATAACCCTTCTTCTTAGGGTATCCATTCAGTTTCCAACAAGTCTCTCGAATATGTCCAAGGTCGTTGCAATAGGAGCATTGAGGATGAGGGCGGTTGGTGAAACCTTATGGAGGACCTTGCTGATGAAATGGGACTGCATTTTGCTGCTGAAGGAAAGGTGCTGGTGACTTGGCCTGAATGGATAGGCTAGACACTTCAACCTGTGCATGTTTGACACTTTCCTGCTGAGACTCATCATTGCGTACATATGTGAAAGCTGTGTTTAGACTAGGAGGGTCTATCATTCTAAGCAATTCTCCCTTGGCACTGCTATGCTTCTCATCAAGCCCTCTCAAGAATACATGAACCCTTTCAAGTTCATTCTCCTTCTGGTACCAAACACGATCTTCCTGGTTGTTGATCTTGCAAGGACGCTTCTGATCAATTTCTGACCATACATTCTTCAGCTTGGTGAAATACACAACTACTGGTTGCCCATTCTGTTGCATACTGCCAGCTTTACACATCAATTCATGAACCTGTATAAAATCAGACTCATTTGTATATAAATCCCCCAATGTCTTCCATATTGCTTCAGCAATCTCACACTCTTCCACCAATTGTAGCACATCTTCAATCATGGCTTTAAATAAAATTGCCATCACAGATCCTTCATCATCCTCCCACTTAGTATAGGCATCCACATATTCCTCACTAGGTGCTTTGGTTGTTCCTATCACATGCCCCATCTTGTGTATGCTACAAAGGTGGACAGACATAATCTTCTTCCACATTCGGAAATTGGTCCCATTGAGTTTTGTACCTTCAAAAGAACCACCGTCTTAACTTCGAACAGAAACCTCAACCTTTTGGACCTCATTGATCCTGGAACTCTGGCCTTCAATTTCATCACCACCCATTGTAATAATACAGTAGCAAAAAAGAACACGCAAAACCCAAAGTATGCAGCGGAAATATGAAGAACAGAAGGCTCCAAAAATAACAATAACATAAACTGTGTTTTTTTTTGATAACCTGTAGGGGTTGACTGGGCCGCGAGTTGACCGAGTGAGGCGGGTTGACTAGGCTGACCGAGTGAGCGACCGAAAGATAGCCTTACTTGCAACGCCGGTCTGGGCACGATCGTGGACTGGAGCACAGCCGGAGATGGATCAGGTGGCCGGACTGGAACTGGGTCAAGTCTAGGCACGATCAGGGACTGCGTGCGGTAGTCGAAAATTGGCAACGACGCCGGGAACCGAGCAGCAGACAGTGACCGATCTGAAGAGCCGATTTGAAGACTTGAACCAGTCACGACCTGGAGGTGTGGAGGTTTGACAAGGCGAAGAAACCAATCTGGAATAGATGAAGGATAACGCCACCGCTTGGAGAGACCTGGAACGATGACGGATGAGGCTGACGATTTGGAAGATGGCAGACGACGTCGGTTGGAGGCGGCTGGCCTGATGTCAAAGAAGGCTGACTGATAACGTTGAAGTCCAAGAAGAAGATGGTCAGATCGTTCTTGGACGGACATTGGTGCAAGGAAGATAACGATGGGATGACAATAACACCGTTAAGAGAACAATAACCCTAACAATGGGGTTTTTGAATTAATTCCTCAAACTGAAAAAACAAGAGATAAAGTCCTCTCGGATCTTTGCTCTGATACCAAGTCAAATATAACGAGATTGAGAGAATGAATTTTCAGATATTTGATTCATCTCACAGTGGAGGTATATAAAGAGGATTACATGAATACAATTGACTTACGTCTCTATTCTCTACCATATATAGAACAAGTAAGTACTAACTACGATATAATTACAATATACTCTATTCCTAATGTTAAGCCATGACTCACGCTAACAGAGGAAATATCGATGGTCCCGAAAACGGAAATTTTAACGGAAATATCGTAGATATATCGATTTTTGTAAATAATCAAGAAAAATGATGGAAATTTGAAGAAAAATATGGAAATTTAGAGTGAAACTTTTAACTATGTTTGTTTTATCAATTATCTACTATACTTTTATAAAAAAAAATCTTGAATAAACATTATTACATAGTGAGATGTAGTAATTTAAGATGAAATATTTATGCAGAATCAATAACAATTCTTATATGCTACATCATTTTTTTTCTTTTTTCTATGACTCAAAATCCAATCACGCCTTAAATACAATTTTTGTACATATCATACAATGCGCATTCAATTATAGAATAAAATTTTAAAAGGTAGTCGTACATTTTTCAACTAGTAGGTAAATCTAAATTTTCGGTGAAAGTTGTTTGTTAATTAAAAAGTTTTGACAGTCGTAAAAAAAGTATTTTGTTACATAAGTCACAGGTTTAGACCATGCAGAGTACTAGCAGACTTTGTTACGTCACTTTTGTAATTCTTAGCCAAACAGGGTTCGAAACTTGCCAACCACCAATTGCCAGCCTTTTTTATTTGAATTAAAGTGGAAATAACTTAAACAAGTGGGAGAGAGTCAGAGAGATATGGAGCACGTGGCAATTAAGTATGAGAGTAATAAGGCCATGTGGCGGGTACGTGGAGAGAGAGAAGGAATATTCCCAATTGAATGCGCGATTTTTTCGATTTGATTGTTTCGTGCTTGGGTTGTTCTGTTTTCCCCAACAATGAGTTTTTAACAGTTTGGTTTTTTCCTTGACATTGACAGTGAAATTCTATGGGGCTCAAAAAGCAGCGAACATAGCCAGATAAAACTGAAGCATTCAGAAGCCTGAAAATTGGGCCATGGTGAGCTCAGAGTCATATCAATTAAAAGAGGTAGATGTCCTTTCATTTCTTTTAGAATCTGAAAGAAATTAAGCAATATCTTTGTTTCTGTGTTGGTGTACGTACGTGTAAGTGTGTGTGTGTGTGTATATATATATATATATCATGAGGGACTTTCCTTCTTGTTTTGGTGAAAATGGTGTTCAAGTTGCTGATTTTTCATCGTCCTCATCATCAAAAATTGCTCATCAAAACTTGGTCTCATGTGTTTATCAGTGTAAGTTGTGAGGCCGTTTGTGTTTGATTACAGTTACATGGACCAAGAATTTGATGGGTCAGGGCCTAAGCGTGAAATTGACACAATATTTGCTTCTCTAATTGGCGATATAAGTCAAATGGGGTATAGCATAAGGAAAGAATATGTGTGGAACATGGCCTTCATATATGATTTCTTTGGAACTGCTAACAAGAAATTTCTTAGCTTTTCTGAAATTTTGCCACATTACATGTTTTCTTTTGTTGTCTATACAAAATAGGTTCATAATTATCAATCTAGGCAACAACAAGGCTATCTTCATCTTAATGGCATTTTGAAATCCCCTTTTGAGAGTTGGGTATATATATGCTGCACAAGCATTTCTGTTTTGTACTCTTCTTTATCTCTATCTGATATGAATCTAAGGTCTTGCACATTAAAGGCCTTCCTTTGTTTCTTGGGTGGGTTGGATTTGCTGAATTTGTGCGTGTAATTTTCTAGCTAGTCATTCATTTAATTCAAATACCAATTTTGACAACATTGCTTGGAATTTGGAATGATATCGAAGTCCATCGTTTGATGTGGTATAAGGAGTGTGAGGCAAATTTTCCTCACTGTAAAATCCTGTGTTAGTGATTAAACTGAAGAGACCTATACCAAAACAAAAATTTTGATCGAAGAGAGGAGCTACTAGCCTACTACGTACCTATATAGATATCTAGCTTTATCTAATTTGCAGTCTAATGAATTTGTGGGTTGCTGAATTAGGCTAATATATTTGAGTGGAGATGCTTGAATATTGATTTCTTTTATTCATCCTCTGTGCAGGAACTGTGTGAATCAGAGGGCCACAAATGAAAGCTTGAAGAGAATAAAGGTAATTAAATCTGTTCAAGTTTCCATCAACGATATAGTATAGTTTGAAACCTCATAACTAACTCACTTTGGTATACAAATATGGTACTCATATATATGGAGATGATGTATTAGGGTGATTGGAACACTGCATTGTATTCTAAGTGGATCAAAAGTGAAACGAAACTGAAAAGCATTGGAGTTTCAAGCTATTTTAAGATGTTTAATTTTTCCATGGATTCATTCCTTCAAGCAATGGGAGGGAACAGAGGAAGTGCAGATCTCTCACTTTGGTATACAAATATGGTACTCATATATATGGAGATGATGTATTAGGGTGATTGGAACACTGCATTGTATTCTAAGCGGATCAAAAGTGAAACGAAACTGAAAAGCATTGGAGTTTCAAGCTATTTTAAGATGTTTAATTTTTCCATGGATTCATTCCTTCAAGCAATGGGAGGGAACAGAGGAAGTGTAGATAGAGATCGAGGATTTGAGAGGGAACTTGAAGCAATGGGAGATATAAAGCAACGGAACATCGTGACTCTTAATGGTATGCATATATTAATTCAATTTCTACATTGCTAAGATTTATACATTTGAGTTTCAGTATTAATTTAGTTTGCCATACTTGAAAAGTGTAAATGAAATGCTGATTTGAAAGTAACTAGTATTTGAAACATCAGAATTCCCAATGAACACGAATAAAAGTTGGGTTCTTAAAGTTTTCAATTTCATGGTTATTAATGACCTGTTCATCAATTCTTTTTGGAGAATAATTCTTAAAGTTGGGTGAGATTTTGATTTCACTTTAATATGATTTTTAACTCCTCTGACAGATTCAATTTGTTAATGGACGTGTACCACAATCTATATCAGAAATATGATTTTATTTGGAGAATAATTTGTTACAAATAATTGAAATCTGAGTTGCAATTCAGCTCTTAATACTTTCTGTTGTTTTATCGTCTAAGGTTGGTGTGCAAGGACATAACTGGGGGTCTAGAGGATATTGCCATTCTAGCTAGCAATTTGGTCGATGATCCGCTTGTTGCTCCTACAGGCAAGTTGATCATGTTCATGGAGTAATACTTGTTACTGTGAATAAAAAAATGTTTATAGGCAAGTTGGAATTCAAATTTCATCCAGTTGTCTTGTTGATTTGAGTCATTCTTCCTTATCAAACTACTTTGCCCTCTTCAGTTGCAATGGTGGAACTTTTTCATGGATCTTTTTATATCCCTCAATTTTAGGTTACACGTATTGCAAGTCTATTCAAGTTGGGCAAAACGTGAAGCTTCCCAGAGATGCCACTGGATGCAATTGCAAAGGAAGTTGTGTAGATTTCAAGACCTGCCAATGTGCCAAACTTAACGGCTCTGACTTTCCATATGTGCACCGTGATGGTGGCAGGTGAGAATTACATCAAACATGCTATCCTAGAAATGCTACATAAACATCTAATATTAAGTGGTTTATAGCATTTCATTTTCTAATACTGTACTTGTTTATGTTTTACCTTCCAGATTAATTGAAGCCAAGGATGTAGTGTCTGAATGTGGACCAAAATGTGGTTGTGGACCTTCTGTGTCAACCGTACTTCTCAGACGGGGCTCAAGTACCGATTTGAGGTTGTGTTTCACTACAACTATTTTGGATGTCTTGCAAATACTAATGTTAAGAGGTATGACCAGTATAATGTATCATGCACTTCAGTTTCTTTTGCAGTTATTCTACTTCTCATTTTGTGGTGAAATAAACTTATCTCTGAATATTATGCTTAGTATAATGTAATGAAATGTGTATATGTACTTAAGTTTTTGAAAGTAGATAATCAATCATGCGCAAATAATTTTTAGCATTCAAGATATCTTAGGTATTATTGACGCGCGCCTTGATATATAGTAAAGAATCTAGTCTAAGTCCATACTTTGCAGATATTAGACTATATTTTATAATTCATCCACGTTTTTGTGACAACTTATGGTATATAATTTTAGGCTAAGAGACTTTTGAGAATGTAGCGGAAGTCATAATTCGTATATATCTTTGGCCATTCAAGAATACTACTAAATGTTAATTTGCTTGAGCAGGCTTGATAACTTACAACTTCAAGAAAAATAAATGAATCCAACTTCTACTGTTAAGGGCATTGGTCACAGTCTTTCAATTGTATCTCTTCTCAATATGTTCCAGCAATATATGAGCTATGAAGGAAGTTCTATTTGTACAAAGGAAGAGATTTCTGTTCCAGCAATATATGTCAGAGTGGTAATTCATGATTAAAATGTTCACTGGTATGTGATTACATTACTGCAGGTTGTTGAGGGGGAGATTCCACTCGTGGTAGCTAAAGGGTACTGAAACAAGCTAGATTTACTATATATAATATGATTCAAAAAGTGATAACAACTAAAGGCAATCTCTTTTCCCTGCAGAGAGGAGATAGCACGTTATAAAGGACTTGATCCGATAGAGCGTTTACTAATGTTAAAAGCACTCTGTGAACTCCGAGCCGATGTATTTACTCCTGTGTCATGATTTTTTCTGTTTCTTAATGTCAAGTGGTGTACATACTGGATATCCTAGCTTTATGTTACCAATTGTTGTTGCCTGAACATGTCAATACATCTTCCAAGTATATTCAGGTGTCTGTTCTGTTTTTCCCTTTAGTTTCTGGTTGTATGAAATAATTAACTCATTCTTTTTGTATCCAGTAAGATGATGCAGTGGCTTATATTAATGATGTTCTGGAACAAGGAACAGAAATTTCTTCATTCGGCAAAGATAAGATAGGAGGAGACGAAAAGAGGACTTCTTATTGGTAATGTTTTGATATGTTACGATGAATTTCATGTGTTTAATAGCAAATTTGGTTTTTATATCACTTTCTATATTTATGTCAGGTATGATGGAAATACAATAATAGGTCATAGATTATACAAGGAAGTAACTGTCATTGAGTCGAAGACAAAAGTTAGGGGAAAAGGGTGTTTGAACCTACCAAATATCAGTTTCCAGTGGGAAACACTAGCAACCAATCTCGAGGAATTTCAGAAAGTTATGGTAAGTCAAATTTTTTATTTATTCCAGTACTGAAGTCCATCATTAACTATTCCTTGGTGTAATGACATGATGAACTCTCATCAAGCAAAGGAGAACGTGATGCTGCTAAGACTATTGAAACTGATGCTATTCCTGCTCTTGAGAAACTTCAGAAGGTAAATTTGCTATCTTTTTGTTACTATTAATTATAAGAATGCATGGTTAATCATTAGCAATTTAACAGTGAACTTTATTAATAGTCTTATTCTTGCATACTTTGGTGTTCATATTAGCAGTTACAAGACGGCTGCTAGTGGATTCTCTGCTAAGCTCACTCAACAGCAAAAGTAAAGGCTGTTGTTGATGCGAAATTAAAGGTTGTTGTTGATGCAACTTCTGCTGGCATCTTCATTGTCATCATAAAGTGTGTTATTCAAGACTTGGTTGGTTTCAACATTTTACTAAATTTTGTTAGAAAACTAGTTTTGTTGATGTAATGACTTTGTTGGATATATGGATGAATGTATCGGATTTTAACATAAATGAATGTGTTCTGGATGTGATGTCATTTTGAATGTCTATCATACCGTTCAATCCAGCTAAAAACTATTGTCCAATATGCCTAACAAAAACTGTTGTATGAGCCATCTAACTATAATACTATAAGGACTAAAAGAACGAGAAAGTCATTGTCCAGCAAAACAACAAACAAGAGTTTTTGGGAGAAATCTATATATAGTATCAGTAATGAATGGACAATGGGATTTGCAAGTACATATTATCTGACTAAGCCTTCAGACAACAGCAAGCATATAAGCCCCCTATTGTCTGGCATAACCTTCAGACAACAGCAAGCATATAAGCCCCTGTTGTCTGGCACAGCCTTCAGACAACAGCAAGCATATAAGCCCCTATTGTGTGGCACAACATTCAGACAACAAGAAGTATATAAGCCGCTGTTGTTTTTCTTGGTGTTCAGACAACAGACAGCATAGTAGTCGTTGTTGTAGTCAACTTTATCAGACGACAGTTTTTTGGTATTGTCTGATCCATGTATCAGACGGCATTGAGATAGACAACAGCAAAGTCTATAATCAGACGACAGTGAAAAACTGTCGTCTGATTGAAAAATTGGTGTAGTGATGGGACAACATTTAAAGTCACAGACGCTCTATATGCACCAAGAGCTAATCGAACCTTGTTAAGTTTCAAAGATATTCGTGCCAACGGTTATCATGTAGAAACACACTGTGAGAATGGAACTGAATACCTTTATATTACCTCTAATGAATGTGGAAGGAAACACATTTCAAAGAAACTTATGAGTCAATCTAGTGGACTGTACCTCACTACGATTCGGATCATTGAATCATATGTTGTCACCGACAATGAAATATGGGACACTGACTCATACAGGCTTTGGCATGACCGCCTAGGGCACCCTGGTCGTGACATGATGATCCGTATTTTGAAGAACTCACACGGATATCCCTTCTTTCGAGTGAAAAATAAAATGGGAGAAAAATCCGCCACACTGAAAGGTGTCGGTCCTCGTATTGCTCAAATGCAGCCATTACATTCTGAAGTACCAGAAGCACTACCTCCCTCCCATTATGCCTTATTGACTATTTCAAAGGCACATCACTTGTTTTGCAAAGCCTACTCTTTAGCAAAAACAGGATCGAGACCTTCCTATGCTAAAGATACAAAACAAAACATTCCATTCTTACAAAGGATACAAGGAGACATCTGTGGACCTATCCATCTAGAATGCGGATAATTCAAGTACTTTATGGTTCTGGTGGATGCCTCGACAAGCTGGTCACATGTCGTTTTATTGTCCACAAGAAATGCTGCATTTGCAAAACTCCTAGCACAGATTATACGCTTAAGGGCTCATCACCCTGATCACCCTATCAAGTCTATAAGGCTTGATAATGCTGGAGAGTTTACATCAAAAGTATTTGATGATTATTGCATGTCTATTGGGATCGATGTAGAGCATCCTGTACCCCATGTGCATACACAAAATGGTCTCGCAGAAGCCACCATCAAAAGGCTACAGATGGTGGCTAGGGCATGGTTATGCGCACCAACTTGCTCTATCTGCATGGGGTTATGCAATATTGCACACAGCTTTACTCATTTGTTTCAGACCCACTGCTAGCCAACCATTTTCTGCGTACCAGTTGGTAACTGGATATGAGCCTGACATTTCACACTTACGTATATTTGGTTGCGCAGTATATGTGCCTATTGCGCCCCCACAGCGCACTAAAATGGGTCCTCAGAGACGATTAAGTATTTATGTTGGATACGAATCTCCAACGATTATCCGCTATTTGGAACCCTTGACATGCGATCTCTTTACCGCTAGATTTGCGGATTGTCACTTTGATGAGACAGCCTTCCCGTCGTTAGGGGGAGATAGGAAAAAGGATCAGGGGGAGGTGTAGACGTCAGGGGGAGTCTAACACACACATGTCATACTCAAATGTAGAAGGTGAGTTGTGCTCTTTTCCTTCGACCAAGTTTTATTTTTTGTCCCACAGGGTTTTTTGTTATTTGGTAAGGTTTTTAGTGAGGCAACAACTTATGCACCATTTCGTCTTTGACTTGGCACAAGGGGGAGTGTTAAAGGAAAAACATATTATGTGCCTTCGTCAAAGTAACTGAAGAAGAAGAGGGAATCAAGGAATCAGTGATTTCCAATCAATCAGCATCAAAGATAGATCAATCAGCATTTAATATCATCATTGTAATCAATATTTCCGTTATAATTTCTTCCCTATATAAAGGGACTATGAAATGAAATGAGTAGACCATTCCAATCTCAATTTACTTTTACAACTTGAGCATTTTCGCTATTTTTTTTTTCTTTATCGAACCCTAACGCCAACTCGCCAAGTACAAAACAAATTTTCATTAGTTTAAAAAAAAAAAAAAAATCCAAACTTGACTTAAGAATGTTAGGTTGCATATGAGTACGTACTCTTTATGGATAGGGACTTTTTTATGTTGGTCCAAAGAATGTTAGCTAGGTTGCACGTTGAAGGCTAGGTATTATAGCGGGAAGGACTCAAGCCAATTATATATCGTGTTTTTAATTGCAGCGGGATAGAGCTTTTTTTTTTTTTTTTTAATTGGGACGATGTTGATTTAATCAAGCATATCTTTTTGTACTCGTTCGCCAGAATATTGGTATTACGTTCCTTCCGATTTCTTTTGTTCCGAATATGAAATTAGAAGTTTTCTGGCTGGAGTACTTTGACTCGATGGACTAAAATGATGCCTTCATGTTTTGCTGATGATAAACGCTAATATGACAATGTTGCCATATTGGAATACCCCACAAAGCACCAATCACCAAATTACTACGAAAAATGTAATCATAAATCCACATCGTTAAACACTATGTTGTGCATGACTAGATCCATACATGAAAGATGCCGCGCGGCAGAGATACAATTGCAATCCAGTCAGTGCTAAATATTTTCTTTACTAATTTTAAATATTAGTGATGATTGTGATCATGTAGCTTTAAATATCCCCGTTCGTTCTTTGATTGTACACGAACAATTCAGTCTGAAAGAAACTCTGATGGTTGCAAAGGACATTATGGAGCAAACCAAAGCCACCAAAGCAGTTACAAGCAAGAAGCTGGGTGGCCTTAGAACCATGCCTTTTATAATAAGTAAGAACTTTCCCAAGTGTTTGATAATTAAGTTACTTTGTTTTCCTTGGAGAAATTGATCATAGTTTTATGTGAACATCATATGTGCAGCAAATGAGGCACTTGAAAAGGTTGCAACCTATGGTCTTCAAGCAAATATGATCTTGTACTTGATCTATGAATATCACTTGGAGGTAGCCACTGGAGCAAGCATTCTGTTCTTGTGGACATCCCTATCGTACTTAACGCCTATCTTGGGGGCTTTTCTCTCCGATTCTTGGTTGGGTCGGTTTTGTGTGATCACTTTGGGAACAATCATTAGCCTACTCGTAAGAAAATTAGATTCCTCATCATCAACAAATCCCATTAGGTCTATATGAAACTATATGTAATTATCATCTTTGTTATTGCAGGGAATTGTTATTTTATGGTTTACAGCAATATTCCCAAAAGCAAGGCCAGTCCATTGTAATCTGCTATCTGGAGAAAAATGTGTTTCACCAAAGTCAGCTCAACTCTTGCTTCTGTTGTCCTCATTTGTTCTCATGTCCATCGGATCTGGTGGTATCAAACCTTGTTCAATGGCCTTTGGTGCAGACCAAATGGAAAATCCTGAAAACCCAAAGAATGCAAGCATCATGCAGAGCTTCTTCAATTGGTACTATGCATCAGTTGGAGTCTCAGTCATGATTGCAGTGACAGTCATGGTTTACATTCAGGACTCGGCTGGTTGGGTTGTGGGTTTTGGAGTTGGTGCAGGAGTCATGTTGCTGTCTACTATCTTCTTTTTGCTTGGCTCTTCTGTTTATGTCAAAGTGCCTGCAAACAAGAAATTGTCTGCTGGATTTCTGCATGTGATTGCTGCAGCTTGGAAAAATAGACACTTGGATTTGCCGCCAGAGAATTTCGAAGGATGGTATAGTCTCAAAGGTTCAAAGCTTGTCACCCCAACCCACAAACTAAGGTATATTTACCCTATTCATGTTCCAAAGATCATATTTAACCATGCAATTTCACTATGTATCCATTATATATAATTTCTCTCTTAACAACATCTTTGTATAAATAAGCACAGTTTCATGGAAAGTCGACACTCAAGCCTTTATAATGTGTAAAGAAAACACGGCCTTATTTAAGATTTTAGGAATAAAATAAATTGAATAATTTCAGTAGTTTTAACTCAAATTACATGTAATGAAAGTGCGCATAAGGATTTAGATCATAAGTTCGAGTCTCATTATTTAATTTCTAATGCTTTAAAGTGTTTACAAAGTCTTTAGATACTAATAGTCAAATATGATGGCCGGATTCATACAATAATTTCGGTACTAAACACAAGTTTGGTGTCGATCGATTTGCCTTTGTATGGCTAATTTTTTCAGGTATCTAAACAAAGCTTGCATGATTACAAGTGCTGAGAAGGACTTAAGCCCTGATGGGTTGGCCATTGATCCATGGAGTTTGTGCACCGTTAGACAAGTAGAGGAGCTGAAGGTCCTTATCAACGTCCTGCCCATTTGGTCCACCGGCATCATGATTGGGGTGGTCATGAACCAAAACTCATTTCCTGTCGTCCAAGCAAGCACCATGGAGAGGCATATCTTCCCCCACATCAAACTCCCAGCAGCCTCCTTCTCCATCTTTGCAATTCTCACTCTCACAATTTGGGTGGTAGTTTACGACCGGCTTCTAGTTCCATTGATATCAAAGTACACAAAGAGGCCGCGTGGATTGACCCGCAAGCAACGAATAGGTGCGGGGCTAGTACTCTCTTGCTTGGCAACTGCAGTGGCAGCAGAGGTTGAAAGGCATAGAAGAAGCACTGCAATCAAAGAAGGATTTGCAAACAATGCGCACGGAGTAGTGACTATGTCTGCAAGGTGGTTAGTGCCACAGCACTGCTTGAGTGGACTAGCCGAGGCGTTCAATGTCATAGGGCAAATAGAGTTCTTCTACTCTCAGCTCCCAAAGAGCATGGCTAGTATTGCTGTGTCTCTTTTCACACTTGGGTTTGGAATAGGAAGTTTGCTTGCGAGTCTCATAGTGACTGTTATGAACGATGTGACCAAGAAATGGGGAGTGAGTTGGGTTTCAAGTAACCTCAACCAGGGCCACTATGACTACTACTATTTGGTTCTTACTGTCATGAGCGTGGTTAATTTCTTGTATTATTTACTGTGTAGTTGGGCATATGGGTCCTGTGAGGATAAAACGATTTGGGATGAGGATAATGATGATCATGACAAGAAAGAGGAAGAGATGAAGTCAGAAGAGTATGTAGTTGTTGTAACTGCTGCTTGATTTCAGTGTCTGTTTTGGCGAACCAAAAATGGCAATATATAGCAAATATATGGTTCTAGAACACCCTCAGCATTAGAAATTAGAATATATATGTATCTGCCCTATCATGTGAAACAATTTCTAGGCTTGGTGGAATCTTCGATATATATTTTGTTTTTTTGTTTTTTTGCAAGGAAAAAGATTTATTAAAAATAAAGGAAAATACAAGCAAGAGGAGATGACATATTCTATACATTCCAGAAATAAAGTACTACTAATGAGGAATATTCGATATTAAAAAGTATTGATATGCCAATAATATTGAAGCACTTTCATGTTTGACTTTCTTTTCATATGATTGTAAGCTAGAGTTTCTTCTAATAATATCACTATAACACCAAAGTAAAACCTAGTTATTTGATACTGAAGTGTTCTAATAAAATATCTAAATCATCGATTCAATGTAAAAAAAAAAATTCTCAAGGTACATAGAGTAAAAGAGTTGCAATCCACCTTGTAGTTATATATGTCTAATTTGGTTTGCCATGGAGAACAATAAACTCTAATTTGGATAAGAAGTCACCCTTAATAATGAACATTTCTTTTAGAGGTTTTTCGATCCAAGATGTAGCTAGCGCATATTTTCTTGTTAATTGCGATCCATTTGCTTTTTTTTTAAGTCTATTTTACCCTTAGAACCAAATAAGGTAAATAATTCTAAATTCACTAATTAAATCACAATTTTAGCTCAATGTTACATTTCAAATTTCAATTCCAAAATCTAGTATTCATCAATGAATAATTTTCAGATATATAAGACTAAATGCATTCCTATAAAATCAATATATCTAAGATGTAGGTATAGAAATATCGAATATTTATATACTTACATTATAGGGTGAAAAATATTAGGATAAATATTAAAACATTATTGTTTCAATTGTATCTATATAGAAGGTATTTTTAAAGTTGTATAATAGAAATTTGATCTACTAAGACATACGAAGCAGGAAAAGAAAAACATAGAATATATTACCAATCTAATCAAAAGGTACAAATATGTACATATAGAACCCTATTTAATCAATGCTTAAGGGCAGCCGCACCAGCCCTTTATTCAAAAAAAGAATCCTATTTAAAAGATAAAAAATATGAAAGAGAAAGTGAGAGGTAATGAGAGATATAGAGAAACTTGAATCTTTTTAAACTTGTGAAAGAAATGAGAAGTATGTGTTGGAAAGAAGATATGCATGGAAGAAGGAGAGGAAAAAAGAGATGATTCGGTAGAAAAAACAAAGGAGAAGAAGAAGGAGAATGAGGCAATACGTAATAGGCAAGATATCTTCATTGGCCTTTTTTTTTTTTTTGAAATGGGGCTGGTGCATTTGCTCTCAAGCCTTGATTAATGAAATTGCAGAATACACAGGGGGGACATAATATATATAGATTTCTCTTTTTGTTAAAGTAAAATTGAGATTGGAATTGATCTACTCATTTCATTTCCTAGTCCCTTTATATAGGGATAGAATTACAACGAAAATATCGATTACATTAATGATACTAAATGCTGATTGATCTATAATTGCGCTGATTGATGGTAATCACTGATTCCTTGATTCCCTCTTCGTCAGTTCCTTTGACGAAAACACATAATGCGTTTTTCCTTTAACACTCCCCTTTGTGCCAAGTCAAAGACGAAATGGTGCATGAGTTGTTGCCTCACTAAAAACCTTGCCAAGTAACTATAAAAACCCTGTGGGACAAAAAATACACCTTGGTCGAAGGAAAAGAACACAACGCACCTTTTACATTTGAGTATGACATGTGTGTGTTAGACTCCCCCTGACGTCTACACCTCCTTCTAATACTTACATTAATCAAGGGAGCTTGGAAAGTCTTGGCATTCCTATGCTTTTCACATGTTTCTCAAATGTGTCCTTAGGTAGTGATTTGGTGAACAAATCTGCCACATTCTCCTCAGACCTTACTTGATTCACTTGAATCTTGAGGAGGACTTGTTGTTGCTGATTGTAGAAAAACTTTGGCGATATGTGTTTTGTATTATCACCCTTGATATATCCTAGCTTCATCTGTTCGATGCAAGCTGCATTATCTTCATAAATGCAAGTAGGCTCTTCAGTGGTAGAACTCAAACCACTAGTCCCTCGAATATGTGTGATCATAGCTCTTAACCATACACACTCACGAACCGCCCCATGTGGAGTAATGTTCACTAAGTGGTTCGAGGTGGTAGCCACAATAGTTTGCTTGGTTGATCTCCAAGATATCGCTGTGTTCCCAATGGTAAATACATAACCAGTTTGGGAACGATCTTTATGTGGGTCAGAGAGGTACCCAGTATCAGCAAAACCAACCAAAACGTTATTTGGCGTTTCGGTGTAGTGAGTGGCGCTTTCGCCATCAACATTTCCTTTAGGGATTTCAGTTCCATATGCGGTCCCTCTTGTCTCTCTGTAGGGAAAGAACAGTCCCAAGTCAATGGTTTCTTTTAGGTATTGGAAAATGTTCTTGATACCATTCCAGTGACGCTGCGTTGGCGCTGAGCTAAATCTAGCTAACAAGTTCACTGAGAATGCAATGTCTGGTCAAGTACATTGGGCTAAGTACAATAATGCGCCTATTGCACTTAGATAGAGAATTTCAGCTCCCAACACCTCTTCATCATCTTCCTTTGGACGAAATGGATTTTTCCTTGCATCCAAACTTTGACCCATCATGGGAGTGCTAGCAAGATGTGCTTTGTCCATGTTATATCGCCTGACTTTTGGACATATGCAGACTGGTGGATTAATATTCCACAAACTCGGTGTTCTAGTTCAAGGCCTAGACAGAATCGAGTTTTCCCAAGATCCTTCATCTCAAATTCAGATTTCAAGTAGCTCGCGATTTCTCTTATTTCATCAAGAATACCTATTATGTTCGTATCATCGACATATATTGCTACAATTGCAAATCCGAAACTTGTTTTCTTTATGAATGTGCAGGGGCATAATTCATCGTTCTTATATCCCTTCCCAATCAAGTAGTCACTTAGACGGGTATACCACGTCTGCCTGAATTGTTTTAATCTGTAAAGTGAGCGTTTCAACCTAGTTGCACACGCACTCTGTGGTTTAGAGTCACTTGACTTGGGTAATGTAAGGCCATCAGGCACTTTCATATATATCTCTAAATCTATATCCCTATAGAGATATCCAGTAACCACATCCATGAGCTGCATTTCCAGTCCTTCTGAAACTACCAAGCTAACTAAGTAGCGGAACGTTATAACGTCCATTACGGGAGAGTATGTCTCCTCGTAGTCAATTCCAGGGCGTTGTGAGAAACCTTGCGCCACAAGGCGAGCCTTGTACCTCAGGACTTCATTCTTCTCATTACGCTTTCTGAAAAAGACTTATTTATGTCCTACAGGCCGGCTTTACACTTGGTGGGGTTAGCACTACCTGACCAAATACCTGTCTCTTTGTTAGAGAATCTAATTCTACCTGGATTGATTCTTTCCATTTAGGCCAATCTGCTCTTTGTTGTCATTTTTCAACAGAGCGTGGGTTCGATATCATCGTGCTCTATGATTCCTTGAGCAACATAATATCATCAATGTGTATGGAAGATCTTTCTATCAACTCATACGCACTCTCATAATCCATTGAGATTTCTTTGTTCTCTGAAATCATTTCAAACATCGGAGCGTCCTCCGGTATTGATTCATGGACATAACTATAATCAGAGACAATCTCATGAGAGAGATTCTATACATTGATGATTGGTTTGTGCCTTACTCGCCCTTTTCTTCCTCGGGTGAGTGTCAATCTAACCAAGTGGCCTTCCCCTCTTCCTTTGGGGAGCCACGGCCTTAACCACACCTCCACTAAGTGTGGTTGCAGTGCCTCTATCTGCAACACCGTGCCCCTTGTTGGGGATTTCTAACCTTGCAGGCACATTTGCAGCTGGTATATGTGATCTCGTCACTTTTGCGATATCAGTAAACGCATCAGGCATCGAATCTGCTACGTTCTGAAGATCGATTATTTCTTTTCACTTCACTTTCACTTTGTGAAGTGCGGGGATCAAAATGAGACAGAGGGGGACAAACCACGACAATTCCTGTAGTTCCCTTGGAAAATCCTTTTTTCCTATCTCCCCCTAACGACGGGAAGACGTCTCATCAAAGTGACAGTCCGCAAATTTTAGCGGTAAAGAGATCGCCTGTCAAAGGTTCCAAATAGCGTATAATTGGGGATTCGTATCCAACATAAATACTTAATCGTCTCGAGGACCCATTTTGGTGCGCTGTGGGGGAGCAATAGGCACATATACTGCGCACCAAATGCGTAGTGTGAAATGTCAGGCTCATATCCAGTTACCAACTGGTACGCAGGAAATGGTTGGCTAGCAGTGGGTCTGAAACGAATAAGTAAAGCTGCGTGCAATATTGCATAACCCCAGGCGGATATAGGCACGTTGGTGCGCATAACCAATGCCCTAGCCACCATCTGTAGCCTTTCGATGGTGGCTTCTGCGAGACCATTTTGTGTATGCTCATGGGGTACAGGATACTCTACGTCGATCCCAATAGACATGCAATATGCATCAAATGCTTTTGATGTAAACTCTCCAGCGATATCAAGCCTTATAGACTTGATATGGTTATCAGGGTGGTGAGCCCTTAAACGTATAATCTGTGCTAGGAGTTTTGCAGCATTTCTTGTGGACAATAAAGCGACATGTGACCAGTGTGTCGAAGTATCCACCAGAACCACAAAGTACTAAAAATGGTCTGCATTCTGGATGGATAGGTCCACATATATCTCCTTGTATCCTTTATAAGAATGGAATGTTTTATTTTATATCTTTAGCATAGGAAGGTCTCGATCCTGTTTTTGCTAAAGAGCAGGCTTTGAAAAAACGAGTGATGTGCCTTTGAAATAGTCAATGAGGCATAATGGGAGAGTGGTAGTGCTTCTGGTACTTCAGAAGGCAATGGCTGCATTTGAGCAGTACTAGGACCGACACCGTGCAGTGTGAAGAATTTTTGTCCCATTTTATTTTTGACTCGAAAGAAGGGATGTCCATATGAGTTCGTTAAAATATGGATCATCATGTCACGACCGGGGTGCCCTAGGTGGTCATGCCAAAGCCTGTATGAGTCAGTGTCCCACATTTCACTGTTGGTGACAGTATAGGATTCAATGATCCGAATCGTAGTGAGGTACAGTCCACTAGATTGACTCATAAGTTTCTCTAAAATGTGTTTCCTTCCACATTCATTACAGGTAATATTCAGTTCCATTCTCACGGTGTGTTTTTACATGATAATTGTTGGCACGAATATTTTTGAAACTTAACAAGGTTCAATTAGCTCTTGGTGCATGTAGAGCATATCTCATATTCTTTAGAGTATTTCTATTTTAGTAGAATGATAATCTTTGCATTCAAATAATTTTTCTTTTTCTAGATTTATTGCTTTACATCTATATAATGTTATTTCAAACCATGTAAATATGTGTATAAGAAATAAATTTGAATAAATTCAGTGCTTCAGAATAAAATTCAAAAGTTATTAATAAGCCAACGATAATCAAATCAAGGTCTTGTTCTAATTCATCAAACCATTATTGTAATAAACTTTAAGACCAAGCAAGCAATAGTCTAATTAAAAATGAGGCATTATGCCTTCACATCTGTCTTTGGAAAATAAATAAAGCAGATCAGTCAAGATTGAGAGCATCCATTGACTTAGCAAGTTCCTCTTTGCCATTGAAGTCTGCAATTGTAAGGTTGACGTCTAGGTCATGACCTCCTTCTTCCATATAGTGAGCCTCTTGTTCTTTAGACTCTCTATACCTCTTGTAATTGGCTGCTACTCTGTTGTTTGCTTGGCAGTTCTTGTACCAATGCCCAATGAATCCGCACCTATAGCATGGTTCATTGTCAACTCTTTCCTTTTGCATCTTGTTTCCATGATCCCCATGTCCCTTTCCACGTGGTGCATGGTTGCCACGTGGGTAGGGATCAGCACGTCTAAACCCCTTTACATTGGAGTTCTTTTCACCTTTCATTTTTCCATAATTAGCCTCGGAAATTTTCTTTGTCCTAGTGGGCCTGGCATTGTTATTCAAGAGAATCTCATTATGTCTCTCAGCCACTTGTAGTAGGCTTATCAACTTATTGAAGGTTGTGATTCTTTTGTTGTCATACTCCAACTGATACTGGTTCGCTAGTATAAAAGCTGAAGTAGGAAATGTGGTAAGAGTCTTGTAGATCATATCATCTTCTGTGATTTCCCTTCCACAGAAATTGAGACGTGCCTTTAAGCGCAACATGTCCTTGTTGAAGTCATTGACCTTTTTATAGTCAAGCAAGCGGATTCCATTTCACTGAACAGTCAGTCCTGGGAGTAAGGTATCGTGAATGTTCCCAAAACGTCCTTTAAGGGCATCCCACAGTTCTCTGGGTGTCATCAACTGAAGGTACTCCCAGCGTAGGCTAGGATCAATATGTCGCCTCAGAAACATTAAGGCATCTGCTTTCACCTTATTAGATAGTTCATCATCTTTGGGGTCAGTAATGGTGGCAGTGTAGTCTTTTGCCACAAAGGCAGTTTCCATATCGGAAACCCAACGATGGTACTCAAGTCCTTCTGAGTCCAAAATGTCAAACTCAGGTCGAGTTGGATCAGCCATCTACATAAAACAAGAGGGAAGATATAAATTACGCAGTCATAAAGACATCCACGTGAATTATTTTCCAAAAATATGAATTAGATTTCAAGATCAAGATTCGTAATGGTCACATTTTTTCGATGCTATGTGATAATACTTTATCACAGTAAGTGTGTATTTATAATGTGCATGAACTTTCATTATCATGGCAAAACGCAATTCTTTTTGTATAGCATTCTAAACAAGTAATAATCATAGCACGTAATAAATAATAAAAATATAGCATATATTAAAATAAATTACATGGCATGCTCAAATTTCACAAATGTATACCAAAATATATGTTACACATAATAATAACAATAATATCATGCGTAAAATAAAATAAAATAGCATAATATAAAGGCATGCTTAGGAATAACTATACAAGCGTAAATAAAATTCACAAAACATGCTTAGAATTGCATAAATAATATATAACAAAATATAATGGCATGTCAAAATAAGTATATACTATAGCATAATTAAAACATGCTTAAACATAATTATTTAAAACATAAATAACAAGGCATGCTGTAAGGGGATCAATTATCTAACGAAACATGTTCAATAACAAATATAATAAAAGCATAAACATAAAGTATAAAGCATGCTTAAAATAGAAAAGATAAATAAAATTCACATGCTTGATTAAAATCATAAAAACAAAATAAAGAAAACATACTTGATGTCTAGAAAATAAAACGATCCTAGCACACGAGCGTGTTGATGCAGGCGTGCGTAGCAATGTTTTTTGGGCTTGAGAAAACTAGGCCGCTTCCTCTCCCTTTTCAGCAGTGGGCTTTGATCTTTTTTTTTCTGGGCCTGGTCTTTTCTTTGGGCCTTCTCTTTTTTCTTTTCTTTTTCTGTTTTTTTTTTCTTTTCTGGGCCTGCAGGGCCTGTTTTTTTTTTTTTAGTTGGGCCGGGTGTATACTTGGGCCCTTCTCTTTCTTTTTTTTTTTCGGGCTGGGATTCCCCTTTTTTTTTTTTCGACCGGACCTTTTCTTTGGGTCGGTTTACTTTTTCTTTCTCTCTGTTTTTTTTTTTTTTTCTCTTTTTCTTTCCTCTCTTCTTCTTTCTCTGCTTCTTTCTTTTCTCTCTGTTTGTTTTTCGGTTTGCAGGAAGAAGAAGAAACTCGTGCAGATGCCGGTCTGGACAAGGGTGCGGAGGCGCTGGGGCTGGGCTAGGCCGGGGCTGGGCAGGGGCGCCTGGGCGGGGCTGGGACCGGTGCAGGAGACGAGCGGATCCCGGCTGGCCAATCCGAGCGTTGGCGGAGGCGCTGCTGCAGATGGGCTGTCGGATTCTTCAGCGATTTGTGCTGGGATCTGTGTTGGGATCGGCGCTGTGGGTTGCGCGGGTGGGCTGTTGATTTTCTTCTAGGGTTGTTGATTTTTTTCTTTGGCTATTGGCTCTGAGCGTGCTGATAACGTGTTAAAGTAAAATTGAGATTGGAATTGGTCTACTCATTTCATTTCATAGTCCCTTTATATAGGAATATAATTACAACGGAAATATCGATTACATTAATGATATTAAATGATGATTGATCCGTAATTGCACTGATTGATGGTAATCACTGATTCCTTGATTCCCTCTCCGTCAGTTGCTTTGACGAAGGCACATAATGTGTTTTTCCTTTAACACTTTTGAATTTAATAAAAAAACTAATAATGTAAATTAAAGTCAACATATTAAATTTGCTAATTTTACATTAACAAAATTATATTAATTTAGGATTACAATTAATATATTAATTTTTACTATTTATTGTGTAAAATATATTAAAAGAGTGTATGTTAGGTATGAAAAAATTAGATGCTGAGTCAGAATGATGTAGGACGAGAAACATAGCCGGAAAACTAGAAAAATAAAGAAGCGACGTAGAATCAAGAAGAGTGATTGGAAAATAGGTAATTCACGCATAATGAGGTTACTAGGCACTGCAATATCCAAGAAAATTTGGTTTTGAACTTTTCGGGTTTCTCGTGCGAAAAGTCAGGTTCTGGATTGTGAATCAGGTTGGAGTAACTTTTGGTCATAATGTCCGTTTGAGACACATGATACATTTTTGGAATGGGAACGACGAGATATTCAAGACTCACCTTAGTGATCCCTAACAGATTTAACCAAAATATATCGTTTTAATTATCCGATTCCTGATTTAATATTTTTAGGCTAGTTTTACATTTGTTTTAGGATTCTTTTTAGGGCCAATGATAAAAGAGGTCATTTTGAAATGTCTTATTATAATCCAGCCCACACAAATGTCTCCATGATAATTAAGGTCACCTCTTTACAACCTGCCATTAAAAATAACAAAAATTACAATTCATGCCATCGTCTGATCTTCTCTCTCTTCCCCGATCTATTTCAGACTATAATTAACACCCCCTCTCTCTCAACTGACTTCACCGTCATGGCTCCTTCGACACCGCCGACGGCGTCTATGACGTCGCCTGGTCCGAATCTCACGACTTCGGCCCTCCTCATCGTCTCCCTCAATTTCTGTCGATAATGTTCTTTGCTTCTTCATCTTCATTCTGAACGTAAAGCCACCGAGCAGCCTCAATCAGGTTCTTGTGATTTCTTGTATCGGAGACCTTTTGATAATATTTTTGGGTTAATTGGATATGTAATCTTGAGTTAAGGGTATAGTCTATTTCAGCGTTATCCTCAGTTAAGTGAAGTTTATTTGGTTTACTGAAGAATACTATTGCAATGAAATTCCTGTGTTGCATTTGCATTATTGTTGAAGTTACATATGCATTGAATGCTAGGTTGCAGTTCATTATGCATCATTGTTATTAATTTAATTCCTTGAGTTAATGATTGTAAGAAGTATGCTCATTTCTAATGATTTGAATTTATGTAAAGTATAGAGCATCCTTCATATCTTCGAAAGACCTTGAATTAGTTGAATGATTGTTAATTCAATTGAATTTTGGCTGAAAGAAACCCTAGATTATCATGATTGATTGCTAGGCGTTTAGTTTTGTATGACTGAGATGAGGAAATTGGCAATAGTATTGTGAATTTGGAGTCTGAATACTATAGTGTACGTTTGATGTGAATGTTAGACGAGGAACCTGCTTCTCATTGCTATATTCAATATCACTGGGTATGATTAGAATTTGCTATCTTGTTGGCTTTTGCATTGTACATAGGTTTTACTGTTAGTGAGTAATTTGTATAATGATGAAGCTTTAGATTGTATTTTAGTGTAGAGAATCCTTAGATGCTATTGATTTGTTAAAATTGATTTTGAGGCCAACGATAATGATACAAAACTTGAATAAAAAAGAACAGAGATTTGGGTAGTTGTCTTACTAGCACCCATTATCTTGTTGGTGCTTGTTTAATGGTTATAGGATTAATGAAACATTGGAATTAGTGGCAGTTCTTTACACGCCCAATTTCGTTGAAATTAGATTATCAACATATAGGCTATTCTTTATTCTTAGTTTTGTTTCTATGTACTTTTTCTTTTCAAAAGATTTTATGCATTCTCACTAATATCATTCTCTGTCTTGATTACCCATCCACATGTGTATTCGTATTTTGACATTTATCTTACTATCGGAGGCTTTACCCCACTTCTAATATAATTGGCTGCGCGGTCCTCGTTTGAAGAGGCCTGTAAATATATGAATACATGGATAAAGAGGCTAATAGTTTGTCTTGCTATGCTTGGAAATGAATTTAGTTTACGATTTTTTTATTAGCGTTTTAAAGTTTTCATTTTACTTGTGACATGCTCTTGTTTTGTGGGATATGTGCTAATTGTAGAACTAGGTGTCAAATTTGTTGTCACTGGCCATGTCCAATGTTGATCACAAGTCAGTAACCAAGTCACTTGCAATCATATGTCACTTTCCATGTCACTGTTATATCCATGTCATTGACCATGTCACTGGCCTGGTCACTGGTCATGTCACTTATATATTTTGGAATTTTCAAGTCATTGTTATATCCAGGTCATTGGTCAAGTAACTGTTAATCTCAAGTCACTGACCAAGTCACTGGTCATGTCACAGTCATGAACATATCACTGACCATGTAACTATTAAAGTCACTGATAATCTTCTCATTTTCACAAGAAGAAACCTCATAAGTATACAACATATTAAAATGTCACTTTATTGTTATATTGTTCAAATTCATTGACTTGAATTTTTCTATGACCAACAGATTGGATTGTGGAATTTTTGTGATGTACTACATGGAAACTTTCGAAGGATGAGTGGATTTTGAAGAAACTTAGCAAGAAAGATATTTTGCAATATAGAGCTCATATAATCAAGACATTTGCGAAACATAAGCACAACTGGATTTCTACAAGATATTTTGCAATGTAAACTATTACACATATGTCACTGGCCAGGTCACTGCTTAGGATGCAAGTCACTAGCCAATTGTAAACTTCAAATTACTAAATCAATTAGCTTTTTGTATCTTTTTTTTGTCACTTATGTTTAGTTTTCCTTAATGAAACTTTACTTTAATATATCTTTTACGCACATTCAGGTTTTGGACATTTTCTGAATTCACCAAGTCAATGTCACTGACCATGTTTAATGTTGATCATAAGTCAGTAGACAAGTCACTGGCCAAGTCACTTACTATATCACTGTCAACCCCTGTTGGTATCTATATTTCAAGTTAGTAGCCAAGTTATTGACCATGTCACTAACCAAATCATATGTCACTTGCCAAGTCACTGTCATAGTCATCTCACTGACTAGGTCATATTGCATATCACTGACCATGTCACTGTTATACACATGTCAATAACCAAGTCATTGGCCAGCCCAGGTCCCTAGTGACTGAAGTCACTAACCAAGTCATTGTTAACCTCAAGTAACTGGCTATGTTACTGGCCAAGTTACTAGCCATGTCACAGTTATGATCATGTCATTATTAACCTCAAGTCACTGGCCATGTCATTTATAGTGACATGACCAGTTACATGTTCAATTACTTGGTCAGTTACATACATTGTAAGTTACATGGTCATTTACATGATCAGTTACATACATTGTAAGTTACATGGTCAGTTATATGATCAGTTACATACATTGTAAGTGACATGGTCAGTTACATGGTCAGTTACATTGTCAGTTACATTGTCAGTTACATGATCAGTTACATGTTCAGTTACATACATTGTAAGCGACATGGTCAGTTACATGTTCAGTTGCATACATTGTAAGTTATAAGTAAAATTAAAACATGATTAAATTCATAAATCATAATTCAGTGGGTGCAAAAATCAAACACCATTAAAGTAAAAGTGCAACCATTAAAGTAAAGTAGTAAATGTATATATTTTTTATTTATATTATAAAAAATAAATTTATATATATATATATATATTATTGGAGCGGGTTTGAGGATGAAGATCATAATACCATATCCGCCCCATCCCAGATTTTAGATAGCGGGGATTGGGGATCCCCATCCCATTCCCCATTTGTCCTCGAATTTTCCCCCATTAGGGGTTGATATCCAATGGAGCTCCGCCCCGCTGGGGATTTTTGCCATCCCTACAAGTGTTTAAATATTTTTCCTTGTATGGAAGCAATTGAGACTTTAGAACCATTACCCAATATAGTGAATATACACTGGGCTAGCTTAGGTAGTGAGGTAAGATTTTAAGCCTATTATCTATACTGTTATTAAGAGAAGAGAGCTTGCTCTCCATAACTGAATTTTTTTACCAATTTACTATTTATATATTAAAAAAATTAAATCAGAAATAATCAATATGGATAATAAAGTTCATTTACAAAATAAAAATAAAAATAAAATAAAAAATAAAAATACAAAATAAAAATAAAAAAAAATAAAAAAAATAAAAATAAAATAAAAACAAAATAAAAATAAAAGTAGTGGAAACGGGGGAGGAAACTCCCCACTACTTTTAACTATCTCCTGCACACTTGAAAAATTATTATTTTAACTCATGTGTGTAGGCCCAATACTAGTTTAAATTATCTATAACAAATTACATATAAGTTATTGACAAAATATGACTTAACAAATACATCCTCTAAAGATTGAATTAAACAGCTCTCTACTTGCCACATGTCATGAGTTAATTTATTTTTTTTACCCTTAATTACTTCTTTTGACTTCTAATCCCCTTATGTTATTTTTTTTTTTTCTGAGAATAATTCTTTAGTTACTTTTTTAATTCTTTTATGTTATTTTTTTTTTTTCTGAAAATTAACCGTTTATGTTACTATTTTTTTTTCCTTGAGAATAATCCCTTTATATTACTTCACAAAACCTTACTCTCGTACTACTCTCATCTCATCATCTACTACTACTGCACTCATACTCGTCCAGTTCTGCTACTCGTTTTCTGCTACTGCACTCGTCAAATCCTGCTACTGCACTCGTCCAATCTTGCTACTGCACTCATACTCGTCCAGTTTTGCTACTCTTGTTATGCTATTGCACTCGTCATCGCTTAATCCTGCTACTGCACTCGTCCAATCCTGCTACTGCACTCATACTCGTCCAGTTCTATTACTACACTTGTACTCGTATTCTGCTACTGCACTCATAATCGTCTAATCCTGCTACTGCACTCGTTCAATCCTGCTACTGCACTCGCTGCACTCATACTCGTTCAGTTATGCTACTACACTTGTACTCGTGTTCTACTACTGCACTTGTCATCATCTAATCCTGCTATTGCACTCGTTTAATCCCGCTACTGCATTCGCTGCACTCATATTCATATAGTTCTGCTACGGCACTTGTACTCGTGTTCTGCTACTGCACTGATTATCGTCTAATCATGCTACTACACTCTTCATCATCTAATCCTACTACTGCACACATACTCATCTAGTTCTGCTATTGCATTCTTCCTGATCTTGATTTAAGAGTTTGATAATAAAGGACGCGACAAAACAAGTTTGTGGGAATTTTCGGAGAATTTTTCGGATACCCAAACTAATTTTTATGAATTTTAGCAGTTTTAGATTAAAGAAATTATTTCAGAAAATAAAAAAATTTCTGGCCCAATCTGGTCCATGTATTTTCTCCATAGCTTGATATCAACCATTGAGATCAAGAATATAGTGGCTAGAATAGGACCGAGCACACCAGATTTTACCAGAAGCTTCAATCTTCTTCGACCCGATCGACGACCAGTGACCCGAATCAAGATCCGACTGGAATTCTGCCCTCCGACCATCTCCGGCCTGGAAATCTATCGAGTTCGTTTCTTCACTCCGTTGCCTTCACGCCTGTGGTTGTGCTTCTTCTGATCATGCACCGTGGATGGAGTACGAAAGCTGGAAAGCGAATAGCAGCTCCGGTGGGTTTTGCATTTTCCAGAGTTTCGAGTTGGACTCGCCGAAATCTAACCTGAGATCGACCACGGGAACCGAGTTGTGGCAGCGTCCAAAGTTGGACGAGGCGACGTTGAACAAGAATTGAGAGATCTGTCCTTGAAGCCTTTCTGATGGAAGATGAGAGAAGAGAGACGAGAGAAGTTTCTGATAATGACATTGCAGTAATTTTAATGAAAAATTGTCTTAATTCGTAATTACACATAAAATTTCAGAGGTTTAAGTCTATTCCATTCTCCTTGAGTTTAGGCTTTGTATCCTTAATTGTATAAATCTAATACAAGATGATGTTTCTATTTTTGTAAATTTAGTCTGTTACTTATATGTAATTTTCTAAATTATAGAATCCATACCGGACCCTAAAATATATATCCAATCCAGCTAAACCAACCTCCTCAAATCCATCTCACTGTCACTCCCTATATAAGACTCACACTCCACAAGAACCACCCGTCTCCTCGTAACTGCCGCTCCTCCTCCGCTGTCTCTTAACGCCGTTAATCACCGCCACCGTTGATCAGAAGCTACCATGGCCCCGATTGCTGTCGGCGATTCAATTCCGGACGGTACTCTGTCCTACTTCGACGACCAAGACCAGATGCAAACGGTCAACATTCACTCCCTCGCCGCCGGCAAGAAGATCATCCTCTTCGGCGTCCCCGGCGCCTTCACCCCCACTTGCAGGTATATATGACTCTCCGTCTTCTAGGATTTGAGAATTTTGTTTTTGAGGCCGATACGGTGGCGTTTTTGAAGAGATAAAATTGATCGGTGTTTCCAAAGTTTGATTTTTTTGTTTAGTGTAGAGATGTGAATTTTATATGTGGTGAAATGTTGTTATTGTTACTGAGGTTGGAATTTTGGTTGGCCTTTACAGTTTGAAGCATGTTCCTGGATATATTGAGAAAGCAGATGAGCTGAAATCCAAGGGTGTTGACAATATTATCTGCCTCAGTGGTATGAGCTTAAATTGATGTTTTTTTTGCTAATTATAATTTACGAGCTTTGCGGTTTATATTTGTAGGTTTCGATTAGTAAGATACTAATATTTTATGATATAAGTAGGATATAATGGTATGGTCACATTTGGTTGCTGTATTGGAGGATTAGATTGAAGTTTGATTGAGGTGTGAATTCGTAGAATATCTGAGAATGCGTTTTGATTATGCGGTTAGTGAAGAGTTTATCTTTTCTGTCAAAGAACTTTACTTGAATAAAGGAAATGCTTCGTAGATATGCAGTTACTGACAGAAACTTGTTAAGTGGTTAGCATACGTGATAGATAGATAGATAGTGTGTTAGGAGTTGGGAGAATATAATGGGACTTAAAGTTTTTCTCTTTTTCACATGGTTCTTTCATACTGTGGTGTTTGTATTGTTGTATGTGATGTGGACGCCTGCTTTGTAATAACTAATCACTAAGGTCTGAGTAGATTCCTAATGTCTTGCTGATGGTTTCATGTTTTGACAAAGGTAAACTGGATTGGTAAAAGAACAAGAATTAATATATACAACTTGGTTCATTTCTTATGGACAAGGGAAAAATTTAACGATTTTAAGCTTTCAGTGGTGTACAATTTGTTATCTGTTGGTGTTTATATTCTGTTTTTCCTTTTTTTGTGGATTGAGATATCTAGCTCAAGGGTTTGATTCCTGTTTGCAGTGAATGACCCCTTTGTGATGAAGGCATGGGCCAAATCCTACCCTGAGAACAAGCATGTCCTTTTTGTTGCTGATGGCTCAGCGAAATACACCCATGCCCTTGGTCTTGAGCTTGACCTCTCGGAGAAAGGACTTGGAACTCGTTCCAGGAGGTTTGCTCTCTTGGTCGATGACCTCAAGGTGAAGGCTGCAAATGTTGAAGCTGGAGGAGAGTTCACCGTCTCTAGTGCTGATGACATCCTCAAGGCTCTTTGAAAAGTTTAAATTGTCTCACCTTTAGCTTTGCCTGATCCCTTTTGTATGAGTGTTGTCTATGTTGTCTCCAGTCTTCTAGTATAGTCTGGTTGCATATTATGTATGTGGATCTTTAAATCTCATGCTAAGCAGAATGGTCTAATGAAAATAAAGAGCTTTTGAATTTGCATAAGGTTACTCATTTTGAAGGCATTTTTTGGTGTTGACCTGCAAATGCAACACTAGGTATGACAGTAAACTAACCTTGAATATTTCCACGGATAACAGAGTCATTGCATATGGATGTGCAAAGCACGCTGTTAAGTATCTTGATTACGAACGCACTGCTTGTTTTCAGATTAGTCCTCCTGTTGTATATAAACTGTTAGTAGCCACAGGAAATTGCTTGCAGCATCATAGACAATATCAACAACCAACGCGTTTATGGTTGTCGATTTTGTGTCTGCATTTCTTGACCTCCTACCTTAGCAAGGTCATGTTCGAGTTCAATTGATTTTCTCACATGAATACGGCGCGATTATGCTTGTCGAGGTCGTGCTTTCATTTCTCCTCTTGGCTTAGTAAGCTTGTGTTGATTTTCACACGAAAATGAATACAACACGGCACAAGATCTCAAAAACGTGACTCTTTATATACTCGAATTTACGCAAATAAATAGGTGATTGGGTGCATGGCATGCCAGCTGCAAGATCATTCTAGCTGGCCACTAGGGTAAGCAAGATATGATTCACTCTCAAAACGCCATGAGATGTCCAAGTAAAGCTAAACATTTGAATCGAGAAAAATAAAAAATGTGAAGATGGCATGCATTTGTTTATACGCTCGATGCAGATCACCTAAGAAACCACAACGTATATAACTAAACTGGGATTGAGTCTAGATAATCATTAGAACTAATAAGAGGGCAGTTGGTTTTGTGTAATAGTTGAACTTGGCTCAATAAATGAAAAAGGGTCATGTTAGAGCTTCTAACCCAAGTTTCTAATTTTCTACAATCTCGAAACAGCTAGTCACCGAAGTTTATTTTTCAATCAACGACGTGTTATTTATATGGTTCGTTAGAGTTAACTAACATTAACAAAAATTTTGCTATTATAAATAGTGTTATTCATATATTCATATGATTTCTATCGATATCAAACTATCAAAAATGTTGACAACTTAACACTTTGAGCCTTTAATCTCCCCGATATAGCAAAAAAAAATCTGTAGTTCTACATAACAATTTATGGGAAACAACTTCAAAAGAATTTGAACAAGGTATTGTAGATTGGAGATGTGGGCCAAATCGGAAAACTTGGTCGTCAATCAACTAATCAAGCATGTGGGAAGCTCTTAATATTAAACGGTGGTTCCAGGTGTCGGCGGTGTCGCATGTGAATGAACAGAGCCAGTAGCTATAAGCTGTTAGTATTAGTGCCCGTTTTGTTTGGTCACAAAGTCCAATAAGTGCCCTAATCTGCCCAAAAGTTGGAAGCATTAACAAACCAGAAAGTCTCTGTAAAGTAATTTGACAGGTAAAATTAGCATGGATCATTAAAATAAATTATCCAAGTAAAAGATAAAAGAAAATTAAACTCTTGTACTACTGTTCTACGTGACAGACATTATATGGTTAACTATTGCCATTTCTTTGTTGTTTGTTTTTGTTGGTTTGTGCATTTAATTAAGCCTTCTACCAGAAGCCATCAAAAAGCGAGGACTCCATGTTCTAGCAAATCGGGGAAAACCCAGAAAAAGTTCACTAGCGTTTCATTTTTTTTTTTTGTCAATGAGGAGAAGGTTATGACTAGTTTCAAAACCCTTAATCCAAGCAGAACCTAGCAAATTAGAAATAAAGGTATGTCTTGCTCTATGAGAAATATTACGCTTTCAAATGCGATTATGGTATTTTAATTTTTTATTCCTATGTTAGAATAATACTATGTATGAAACAACGTAGAAACAAAAAACTTAGAAGAGAAAATATATTAATCAGGTCCTTGTTATTGTGATTGTACTCTTTCATTCGACATTGAGTGGGATTAAAACAAAACGAGAATCTGGTCCTATATTACTATGTCTTTATCCCCTCTTCCAAATTATCTGACAGAACATCAATGAGAACTTCAACTCTGGATATATAATTTGATTGATCAAACTGAATTATACCTTTAAACACAATAAAAATCTATTTTAAGCAAGACTTTTAAACATCAGAACCAAAACAAAAAGCAAGACCCTTTTTTTTTATCTGTTGAGGATACATATTGCTTTCCCCATAACCAAAGAAAGCAAACACAACGGTCACCTTAGCCAAGAACTAGCAAAGATGGAGAAAGTCTAACAGCAGTGATCCTGCTACAATTTCATGTGTAAAACTTAAACATAAAGCTATAATTATTACTATACCTACCAAAAAATTAAAAATCCATGCAGATGTTTTGTAAAAATTCAAACTTTTCTAATAGGAAAACTCATTTTACCATAAATAATGTGAGGCGAAGTTGGAAGCCAGCAATAAAGGTAGCCAAGATGGCCTATCAAGCTTATAGGTACCGTTTGAGAAGGGGGCCCATTTTATCAAATTTCAAAAAAATATTTTATGGTTTTGATTTGAAATTTATTTAGAGGGACTGCAAAGGTTCAGTTAGGACCCTTTGACTAGAAACAAGAGAAGAGCAACTCTCTCTCTCTCTCTCTCTCTCACATATGCTTCATTTTAAATCTTTCTTCTTGATATTAGAGTAAAACTTGGCCTATATAGCAGCACCTCACAGCTCAACATAAGCCAGTCACTGTTGTCTGTCTTAGCTCTACTTCTTCTTCTTCTTCTCTTCCACAAGCTATACTTCCTGTTCAACTTTTTGTTTGAATCGGCAGCCTCCTCTTCTGGGTTTCCTTAAAAGGACATAACTTTTATTGAAGATTATACAAGTCCCAGTGCTTTTAGCTAAAGAGCTACTGTTTTGAATTTGTGGGGTTGAAAGAATGAGTGCTTCAAAGTTCATTAAATGTGTTACTGTTGGGGATGGAGCTGTAGGGAAGACCTGCATGCTAATTTGCTACACCAGCAACAAGTTTCCTACTGTGAGTCCTTAAATACCCATCTAAGAAATTCTCTTTCTTTCTTTAATTCTTGCATTTATGGATATTTCATGAGATTTCTGTTGTGGGTTTGCCTCAACTCCCAAAGTGGTTTGTTTCTTTAATTCAAATTTCTTCTCTCTTTTTGCTTATTTGTCTTGGGTACTGAAGTTTTACTGTATACATTGAGCTAAAAACCACAAAGAAGGTGAAAAGTTAATTTTACTGTATGTAATGAATGTTGAGATTGGGCTCGTAATTTAGTGATCTCTGTAAATCTCTGTTCTTTGTTATGTGGCAGGATTACATACCCACAGTGTTTGACAATTTTAGTGCAAATGTGGCTGTGGATGGAAATATTGTCAATTTGGGGCTATGGGACACTGCAGGTATTTTGGTTCTTTCTTCTGTAGTGCTTATTCTTGTCTTCAAGATTTGGAGTTGGTGTTTCGGCTAATTTTTTCGGTTTTGACTAATTATATGTGTTTGGTTTAAAGGTCAGGAGGACTACAGCAGGTTGAGGCCACTAAGTTACAGAGGTGCAGATATATTTGTGTTGGCTTTCTCTCTAATTAGTAGAGCTAGCTATGAGAATGTTCTTAAGAAGGTACCGACTTCATGGCCAATATCTTTTCTTTTCTTTTCACTGCACTTTTTCTTTAAAAGGTTCACTGCGCTTTATATGATCTTGGATCAAGCTGTAAAAAAAGTAAAGCCATTTCATTTCAAACTACTTTACTTTTGCTCTGCAATTTAGGAGTTTTCAAATGGGGGAAATGCATCATTTTAAATCAATTATTGAATTGTGTTCTTCTGGTTTTAGTTTGATGTTCACTGACTAACTTCGTCCATTGTAATGTGCTTCTCAGTGGATGCCAGAACTTCGCCGATTTGCGCCTAATGTTCCAATTGTCCTTGTTGGGACAAAGCTTGGTAGGCAACAATTTAACTTGTGCAAATTTTTTTCCCAACAAGTAATGCATTTAGAATTCATATTCTTAATGCCAAGCTTATATTTTCTTTGTATTAGATCTTCGTGAGGACATGCGCTATCTAGCTGATCATATGGGATCGAACATCATAACTTCTGCTCAGGTACTGATTTGTGTGTATTGGTTCATTTTCGTATTGTATTTTCATAAAAGCGTTACATTTATGTATAAGAAGCTCATTATACTTATTATACAGGGAGAGGAGTTGAGAAAGCAAATAGGAGCCGCAGCTTATATTGAATGCAGCTCTAAGACCCAACAGGTAGAGTTAAAGCCTAAGTTCTGGGGTTATTTCATGTCTAATCTTTTTAAAGGATATTCTCGAATCTAAAACTGTTAAATAGTGTTAAGTTCTTGTTTGATAAGACCACTGAGTGATGAACTCTACTTGATTGATTAGAATGTCAAAGCGGTGTTTGACACTGCCATCAAAGCTGTTCTTCAACCTCCAAGAAGGAAGGATATAGTTAAGCAGAAAAGGCACCGAAGGTCTGGTTGCTCATTTGTGTAAGTATTTCTTGCATCCCTATGATGTTTTCTGTTGCTCCAATGTCTTTTTCTCTAGGATAATAAACATGACAAGTATCCCCACCAGACTGATTTGTTTCATCAACCAAGTAACAAAATCATGTAAGAACATGGAAGAAAAAGTAAAAATAACTTCATTTACAATATCAAATATGCCAAAAGACCTAATAGGACAAAAGTGGTTTGAATCTGTGTCTTTCCTTCCATTAAATGCTTGCATTTGTTAAAAAACAAAATTCCATTAAATGCTTTGCTTGCTTCAGTTCATTGCCGTAGTCTCTCCTGTGGTCCAAGGAACTAATATGAAAAGACATGAAGATACCAGGGTGTCAAATGTATGCGAGTAATGTCGGTGTCGTTAAATATGCTAAATTCTAGATCTTGGAAACACATGCAAATCTTCCCTAATCTAGGTTGAACACTTGTTGTTAGACACTTGATCTGTACTCTATTGCTGATACAGAAACTGCATTGAGAGGTTCTTTCTAGTTTATACTTCATACTCAATAGTACGTTGCAGATGCTTATCCTCTCCCAGAGTCACAAACCAAAAGATTTATAATCCCTTACATGAGTTCTTGAATGATAAGAAAGTATGACTGTAAATTTACCTCATATATAGTCTACTAAATTCACTGTAAGAAAAGTTCTGCTGTTTCCAATGCAGGAGCATTGTCTGTGGAGGATGTGACGCTTAGGATGAAGCCAGGCAAGCAAAGGAATTGAATGTTGTTTTGCAATTGCTGTAGGGGAGTTTACAGGCTTATTCCTGAAAGCTAATATATTCATTCTTATGTGTGTATTGTTCTAGTTTTGAGTATCATTGAATGGGATTTCTTTTGTCTACTTTGCCAACTACTGACTGGTGGGGAAAGCGGAGGGAATTGTTCATTCTCTCATGTATTTGGTGTATGGTTGATTCCTAAATTATAACTAATTTCCATTGCTACTCCCTCTTCCTAGATCATATGGCACTTTATATTGTTGTGGTTGTGTTGATGGACTTATAGTAGTCTGTTTTGTACCCCCTCTCCTAAGCGTGTGACAAAGCCATTGCATCACTCACCCATCAAAGAAGTGGTGATTGCATATGGAAGTGGCACATGCAATGCATTCATGTTTCATCGTCTTGAAAGACCCTAATGAATAAGAACAGAAGGAATTAGATGGATCATAATGGCTGGGGAGGCATCTTTTTCTGTTCTGTTCAGAGACCAGGTAACTGACATTATTAATGTGGCAGTGGTCCTAATATGTGTGATGATCTTACTAGAAACAAGGCAGGTGAGCCTGCATTGACTACTATTTACCCACAGGATTTAAGCTCGCCTTGTCAAGTCCAATGGCAGAGTGCCAGAGTATGTTGATGGCTTCACCAGTAGTAGGACCCTAAATTTCAGACGCTTCATAATTCACTAGGCTCCTACACAAGTTCCATACTTCCAACATAAAAGGACCAAGTGAAATCAAAATTGTGAGTTATTGCAAGATAACATACAATTTTTTTTATCATCATTTTGGTTTTTAGAGGCGCATAAAGGGGTATCAAAATTATACAATTTGCATAAATTTTTTTAATTTTTATTTTTTAAAATTTTCTCGAAACTATTTGAAGCAAGTGGGAAGCAAAAGAGAGCTTTTCACTCTCTTTCTTCATATTTTTGGAGTTGAAATTTTAAAATTAATTAAACAGGAAATTGTAGATCATCTTAAACACACACCGATCAAAATAATTCATTCCCTTCCCGTCTTCCCTTAGGTGCGTTAGGGTCAAAGGTCATCCACAAAACGGTGCGTTTTATTCTTTCATAGCCTGTTTTTTGGTTACATAGTCCTTCTATAGCTTTGGTCAAGGAAAAAATAGGAGACAGTTTGTGATGGATTCTCCACCGGCGAAGAGCTGGAGCATCCACACCCGACCCGAGATCATCGCCAAGTACCAGATCCTCGAGCGGGTCGGATCCGGCGCCTACTCCGACGTCTACCGCGCCCGCCGCCTCTCCGACAACCTCACCGTCGCCCTCAAGGAGGTCCACGACTACCAGTCGGCCTTCCGCGAAATCGAGGCGCTCCAGACGCTCCACGGCTGCCCCAACGTCGTCGTTTTGTACGAGTACTTCTGGCGCGAGGACGAGGACGCCGTGCTCGTCCTCGAGTTTCTGACCAGCGACTTGGAGACTGTCATCGGAGCGGCGAGGAAGAAGGAGGGCGGGATTCGCTGCGGCGAGGTCAAGAGGTGGATGATTCAGATGCTGTCTGGGATCGACGCCTGTCATCGGAATATGATCGTGCATCGGGATTTGAAGCCGAGCAATCTGTTGATCGGGGAGGATGGCGTGCTCAAGCTGGCTGATTTCGGACAGGTAAAAATCGTGAAATTTTTTGTGGTTTTGGTTTGAAAAGACTGAAATTTTATATTTACTGATGATGATGAAGTGAATATGGTGAAGTATAGCTATTTTGGTTTGATAACACAGGTGGTTTGCATTTAGGGGTTTGATGGTTTCATTTGTTTATGGCATGTCTGATAGAGTGCTCCTCTGGCTCTGTAAGGAATGCTTGGCGTAGTTGTATGTAACTGATCGAAGATTGATTTATTTGGATGTTTGATCAAAATGTTGTTTAGTTAGAATAGTATCAGAAACTTGTTTCTGCAAACATTGGCTAGGTTGGTATCAATTGTAATGAGAAGTCATAACTTATTAAGTGCTTTCAATAATACAATGATAAAAGGTGGGGCGAAAAAATGAGAACATTTGAACACTTGTGTACTTTATTACAGTATAACTGCGTTGGAATCCTATTTGTTATTTTCTCATTAGTATGTCTCCCTTTTTAGGCAAGGATACTGCTTGAGCCTGGATATGCTCCTGATGATGAAAACCGTGAAGCGTATGAGCAAAGCTCCCAAAGTCAAGCCAATGCCATTCAACCACCTGAAGCAATTCCTGTAGAAGACAATTCATTTCAAGAAGGGTACAGAATTCGGGATGGAAGTATGAGCAAAGAAGAATATTTTAGGGTCTTAGATGAGGTCAAGGCAAAAGATTTTGACAAGGATACAAATTTTCCTGATGGAGATACATCTTGTCTAGCAACGTGTACAGCAAGTGACGTAGACGAAGAGGTTTTCAAGGCTTCTTATTCATACGAGCCAGAGGATGGTGGAGATGATAGAGTTGGTATGACATCCTGTGTTGGAACTCGATGGTTCAGAGCCCCTGAACTTCTCTATGGGTCAGTAGACTATGGTTTAGAGGTAGATTTATGGTCATTGGGTTGCATTTTTGCTGAGCTTTTTACTCTGCAACCACTCTTTCCCGGGAGTTCTGATATCGATCAGCTCAGCAGAATCATCAGCGTTCTGGGAAATCTAACTGAGGAGATATGGCCCGAGTGTGATAAGCTTCCGGATTACAAGACAATTTCATTTAATAAAGTAGAAAATCCAATTGGTATAGGGGCCTGTCTCCCCAATCGTTCCCCTGGTGAAGTCGCTATGGTGAGCAGACTTGTTTGCTATGACCCAGCTAGAAGAGGTACGGCAATGGAACTGCTCCAAGACAAGTATTTCAATGAAGAGCCACTTCCAGTTCCCCTATCTGAGCTGCATGTTCCCCTCGAGAAGAGTGGGCCAGATGGGGTTTCTGGTGGCTGGCGTGATTACAATGATATGGGTTCAGACTCTGATTTTGATGAATTTGCCAATGCGGAAATTACCGCCACCAAAACTGGTTCTTTCATGCAGTTTTCTTGAGTGACATTAAGTGTTACTGGTATCTATTGTTTCTATTGTTTGAAAGCTTTTTGGAGAATTAATATTAAGGAAATCTTGATATCTACTTCAGTTGTCCAAACGAAAGCAGGGTAGTTCTACAAGTTTTTATTTTCACCCTCATTGAGGCCTTTTCTGGTGCCTTGATCTGGAAGTTCTGTGCCTTGATCACATTGAGCAATGCTTGTTGGCAAGTGCTATAGAGAGAACACGCAAAGACATGCTTACCAAGAAAAAGAAAGGGTCTAACTATTTGCACCCAACAAATATCTAAATAGACCCAGCAAAACAAATTTAAACTACAACTTTTCAATATTACCCTTCTTTTAACCCTAAATTAAAACACACAAGAAAAAAAAATTGTTTTCTTTCTGACGATGGTTTTATGGGCTTCTTGCTGTTATGCATATCTTGGCTTCGTCTCTTTCTTTTGGTCTTCCTTTGGAGGCTACCCATATAAAAAAAAAGAAAAATTCCAAGATTTTGAATTAGCAATATATAAATCTATTAGATGAAGCACCTTGAGTAATCTAAATCTACCTTCATCTTCCCCTCCATCTGTTGATTTATATCATATATAATATATATATATATATATATATATATAATTCTGCAATTTACCATATGATCCGTCCACATTCCACAATCATTCATGAATGATGATATTTTATTAGATGTTTCCATTACTTAAGAGAAATCTCTACCGTTTTGGAGAAGATCAAAGTTCTTGCTTAGTTGCTTTGGATTATTTAGTTGACGAAGACCGGTGATCTAAGGAGAATGGGTGAATTGTATGGTGGCAAGTCTGAGGAAGACGAATGAAGATTAATGTGTAGTTTTTTTGTTTTTGTTTTTTGAACAAGGGTAATATTAGTAAATAAAAAATTACTGGGTCTACATAGAAATTTGATGGATACAAATAGAAACACCCAAAAGAAAAAGAGTAGACAAAAGAAAACACATTAAAGTAGAATTTGAAATAAATATCCTCCCACTTTGCTTGAGTTCCCCACCATTTTGAGAGAGAATATATATGTTAGTTCCGAATCTTTAGATCGAATTTTAGTTAACCCTAACTATGATTACCGAAGAATATCATTAGTCCATCATTTTCGTTACAAAAACAAGCACAAACACGAATAATTCGAAGCACAAATAAAAATTCACCCAACTTGAAAATTTTTAAATGATCAATTCAACAAGAAACTTAGGGCTCGAAATTGCGATCCAAAGAAATTCACCTACTCTACGTTCCGATCATCCGATGGATATCAAACAGGTGCATTACCGATACGTGTTGGTGCAATGGTTAAGGGTGCATGTAACAGTAAAATGAGCTGGGGTATTCTAGTTTGAGCCACTTTTTTTATATTTTTTTTAATTTTTTTTTTACATATTTTTTAAATTTTTTTTTACCAAAAGAAATGAATCGTGGCTTTATGATCATTTCGTGAGGATTGTGCCAGGTGGCAGAGTGCATGGGATTGGAATGAGTCTGGTTGCAGAGGAAGATACTCTCTAACCCTACTAGTTTTGGCACAAAGAGCACAACGGTCGCTAAAACTCTTCAATTTCTAGCTTACATTTCTCATCACTTACCTCAACAATGGCTGGTGCTGCCATTAACGTTGCATTAAACGCATTTCAGGCTGTCCTACCTGACTTATTGGGTTCAGCCGAAGTGTTAACAAATGCCCAGGATTGGTTGGAGAGGATGAAAGCTATTCTAGAGGATTCATAAGATGAGGTTGAAGAAGGTAACAAGCAAGTTATACCTTATGTGAACGAGGTCGAGAATATAGCTGTTTCTGTTGGGAATGTTCTTGACAGCTTTTTGGCTCATGTGACTCGTCATCAACATCAACCAAACAGATTCGTGTAGAGGAAGATAGCAACCGTCTTACTGGGTAGTAAAATTAGATCTATTCAGACTAGTAGAATTGATCATCTTCCAGCATTCCTGCCAGCAAGTTCCAGCTCTAGCCGTTGGAGCTACAAAGATGTGCAAAATCTTACAGAATGTGATGGATTAGTGAGGTTTGAGAAGGTCGAAGAACAGCTTTTTAATGAGTTGCAGAAACCAAGTCTAGAACACTCATTTGTGTTGGTTGCAGGTCCTGCTGGTTCTAGGAAAACCGCTCTGGTATATAAATTGTACCAAAACGTACGACTAGAGGGTTAGAGCCTTTAGTGTCCGTGAATGGCTTCAAGCCTCAGAGACTCCGGAATCAAGCCTTCAAGGAGAGAAGTTTCTAGTTGTTTTAGATGATGTTTGGAGCAAATATTGTTGAATATATTTATAAAATTTTGATTGCTTCTACTTTGTATTTGAACAAAATATAATCGAAACCACAACTTGTTGATTTGATTAATTTACAGTAGCAAATGAAGCATGAACAGATCAACTTAACCCAGCAAACTTATGTACTTGAGTTTCTGAACTTGTTCACACTTTTTCATCAACCAACACCTCCCTTATATAGGGTACAAGATTAACCTACAAAATATCTAAGATGAAAGCATATTAAATTAGATTAAGAGTACTTTAGACACAAAATATCTAGCTTAATTTGAGTGGAGCAAATAGTAATGCAAGTGGCTGTAAAATATCTTTCACCGCAGCATGTTTTGCTACAGCGAACGGACTCAACCCTTTAGCGAACAGACTTAGTTATTTCGCGAACTGTTATTCGCGAATACTACTTCTCAGCGAACTCGCGACTTACTTTTCCCCGCAATGACAATATCTTCGCGAACGCACTTTTAGCAAACATTCGAATCTTTAGATCGAATTTTAGTTAACCCTAACTATGATTACCGAAGAATATCATTAGTCCATCATTTTCGTTACAAAAACAAGCACAAACACGAATAATTCGAAGCACAAATAAAAATTCACCCAACTTGAAAATTTTTAAATGATCAATTCAACAAAAAACTTAGGGCTCAAAATTGCGATCCAAAGAAATTCACCTACTCTACGTTCCGATCATCCGATGGATATCAAACAGGTGCATTACCGATACGTGTTGGTGCAATGGTTAAGGGTGCATGTAACAGTAAAATGAGCTGGGATATTCTAGTTTGAGCCACTTTTTTATATATATTTTTTAATTTTTTTTTACATATTTTTTTACCAAAAGAAATTAATCGTGGCTTTATGATCATTTCGTGAGGATTGTGCCAGGTGGCAGAGTGCATGGGATTGGAATGAGTCTGGTTGCAGAGGAAGATAATCTCTAACCCTATACTCTCTAACCCTACTAGTTTTGGCACAAAGAGCACAACGGTCGCTAAAACTCTTCAATTTCTAGCTTACATTTCTCATCACTTACCTCAACAATGGCTGGTGCTGCCATTAGCGTTGCATTAAACGCATTTCAGGCTGTCCTACCTGACTTATTGGGTTCAGGCGAAGTGTTAACAAATGCCCAGGATTGGTTGGAGAGGATGAAAGCTATTCTAGAGGATTCATAAGATGAGGTTGAAGAAGGTAACAAGCAATTTATATCTTATGTGAACGAGGTCGAGAATATAGCTGTTTCTGTTGGGAATGTTCTTGACAGCTTTTTGGCTCAAGTGACTCGTCATCAACATCAACCAAACAGATTCGTGTAGAGGAAGATAGCAACCGTCTTACTGGGTAGTAAAATTAGATCTATTCAGACTAGTAGAATTGATCATCTTCCAGCATTCCCGCCAGCAAGTTCCAGCTCTAGCCGTTGGAGCTACAAAGATGTGCAAAATCTTACAGAATGTGATGGATTAGTGAGGTTTGAGAAGGTCGAAGAACAGCTTTTTAATGAGTTGCAGAAACCAAGTCTAGAACGCTCATTTGTGTTGGTTGCAGGTCCTGCTGGTTCTAAGAAAACCGCTCTGGTATATAAATTGTACCAAAACGACTAGAGGGTTAGAGCCTTTAGTGTCCGTGAATGGCTTCAAGCCTCAGAGACTCTGCAATCAAGCCTTCAAGGAGAGAAGTTTTAGTTGTTTTAGATGATGTTTGGAGCAAATATTGTTGAATATATTTATAAAATTTTGATTGCTTCTACTTTGTATTTGAACAAAATATAATCGAAACCACAACTTGTTGATTTGATTAATTTACAGTAGCAAATGAAGCATGAACAGATCAACTTAACCCAGCAAACTTATGTACTTGAGTTTCTGAACTTGTTCACACTTTTTCATCAACCAACACCTCCCTTATATAGGGTACAAGATTAACCTACAAAATATCTAAGATGAAAGCATATTAAATTAGATTAAAAGTACTTTAGACACAAAATATCTAGCTTAATTTGAGTGGAGCAAATAGTAATGCAAGTGGCTGTAAAATATCTTTCACCGCAGCATGTTTTGCTACAGCGAACGGACTCAACCCTTTAGCGAACAGACTGAGTTATTCCGCGAATACTACTTCTCAGCGAACTCGCGACTTACTTTTCCCCGCAGTGACAATATCTTCGCGAACGCACTTTTAGCAAACATTCGAATCTTTAGATCGAATTTTAGTTAACCCTAACTATGATTACCGAAGAATATCATTAGTCCATCATTTTCGTTACAAAAACAAGCACAAACACGAATAATTCGAAGCACAAATAAAAATTCACCCAACTTGAAAATTTTTAAATGATCAATTCAACAAAACTTAGGGCTCAAAATTGCGATCCAAAGAAATTCACCTACTCTACGTTCCGATCATCCGATGGATATCAAACAGGTGCATTACCGATACGTGTTGGTGCAATGGTTAAGGGTGCATGTAACAGTAAAATGAGCTGGGGTATTCTAGTTTGAGCCACTTTTTTATATATATTTTTTAATTTTTTTTTACATATTTTTTTACCAAAAGAAATGAATCGTGGCTTTATGATCATTTCGTGAGGATTGTGCCAGGTGGCAGAGTGCATGGGATTGGAATGAGTCTGGTTGAAGAGGAAGATAATCTCTAACCCTACTAGTTTTGGCACAAAGAGCACAACGGTCGCTAAAACTCTTCAATTTCTAGCTTACATTTCTCATCACTTACCTCAACAATGGTTGGTGCTGCCATTAACGTTGCATTAAACGCATTTCAGGCTGTCCTACCTGACTTATTGGGTTCAGGCGAAGTGTTAACAAATGCCCAGGATTGGTTGGAGAGGATGAAAGCTATTCTAGAGGATTCATAAGATGAGGTTGAAGAAGGTAACAAGCAAGTTATACCTTATGTGAACGAGGTCGAGAATATAGCTGTTTCTGTTGGGAATGTTCTTGACAGCTTTTTGGCTCAAGTGACTCGTCATCAACATCAACCAAATAGATTCGTGTAGAGGAAGATAGCAACCGTCTTACTGGGTAGTAAAATTAGATCTATTCAGACTAGTAGAATTGATCATCTTCCAGCATTCCCGCCAGCAAGTTCCAGCTCTAGCCGTTGGAGCTACAAAGATGTGCAAAATCTTACAGAATGTGATGGATTAGTGAGGTTTGAGAAGGTCGAAGAACAGCTTTTTAATGAGTTGCAGAAACCAAGTCTAGAACGCTCATTTGTGTTGGTTGCAGGTCCTGCTGGTTCTAGGAAAACCGCTCTGGTATATAAATTGTACCAAAACGACTAGAGGGTTAGAGCCTTTAGTGTCCGTGAATGGCTTCAAACCTCAGAGACTCTGGAATCAAGCCTTCAAGTAGAGAAGTTTTAGTTGTTTTAGATGATGTTTGGAGCAAAGATTGTTGAATATATTTATAAAATTTTGATTGCTTCTACTTTGTATTTGAACAAAATATAATCGAAACCACAACTTGTTGATTTGATTAATTTACAGTAGCAAATGAAGCATGAACAGATCAACTTAACCCAGCAAACTTATGTACTTGAGTTTCTGAACTTGTTCATACTTTTTCATCAACCAACACCTCCCTTATATAGGGTACAAGATTAACCTACAAAATATCTAAGATGAAAGCATATTAAATTAGATTAAAAGTACTTTAGACACAAAATATCTAGCTTAATTTGAGTGGAGCAAATAGTAATGCAAGTGGCTGTAAAATATCTTTCACCGCAGCATGTTTTGCTACAGCGAACGGACTCAACCCTTTAGCGAACAGACTTAGTTATTCCGCGAACTGTTATTCGCGAATACTACTTCTCAGTGAACTCGCGACTTACTTTTCCCCGCAGTGACAATATCTTCGCGAACGCACTTTTAGCAAACATTCGTGGCGAACTCACTTGGCCAACTTTTCTCCGTGGTGACTTTATCTCGCGAGCGCACTCATCTTGCAAACGCACTTTAGCGAACATTCTGAATGGAGCAGGAAAACATTAATTCTATCATTCCTGAGATTGAAATGGTCCTAAAATCAAGTAAGTTTTTAAGGATTTTAGATTTGGAAGGTCTACCTGATTTGAAGGAGTTCCCCAAACATGTTTTTCATCTGATTCTGTTAAAATACTTGAGTCTAAGGAAGACCGGTGTTGAAATAGTTCCCAAGGACATCAGAAAGCTTGTGCTTTTAGAAACCTTTGATCTTAAAGACACTAAGGTGACTGAATTGCCTGTATTTATATTCTGTATTTGCTCCCAGCTTTGGGTAATCAATGAATTTACTTAACTTCCTTGTCTTTCTCCTCTGATCCTCTCTCTCTCTCTCTCTCCCAAGCTGAGTCTATCAACTAGTATTTGAGCATTTGACAGTTTTCATTTTTGACTAGTATCGATACATAAATGCAAAAATATATCACCATACTCGTTATATTTATGATGAGTCAAAGAGCAAGTGAAATCAGAACCATATTATAGGAGATGAATGAATCATAGAGTACAACTCCAAGGTATCATGAAAATTTCTTCACATTTATACATATGTGGTATATATGCACTAAATAAGCTACAATCCACATTAGAGAATAAAGACAATCTACTTGAAAACCATAAATTCTGCCAGAACAATCTACTTTACAAGCTGCAAACTAAACCAATCTGTGCTAGCTAAGCTAGATTCCATATATGGTTTGCCTACAGGCTTTATGCTATAGCAGAATCCAATACAACATACACCCTCCAATAATTTTCATCACCCTCCTTCTGCAACAGTGAAGGAGCATAAGCTACCATCACTGGGAATTGGCAATCCCCTACTGATGGATCTTTATCAGTTTCCATCGCCAAACAAGAGAAGTCACAGGTCCATATTTTCTGGTCATTCACTTGGTAATACATGTTAAAAGCATAAGAAGCATTTCTTTCCAGGCTAAGGTTATTGCAAGAAGAACCATAACCCAAGGCAGTACAATCTGAAAGGCTACAAGCATAGGCAATGCTACTTGGCAAACCATACAAATCTTTAGCATCTGGATTCAGCACACACCACCTTTTGGACATATAATCCACACCTTCCACAGCTAGTCCCTTATTCTGCACTGAAAATTTTAAAATAATTAGTCATTATAAACGGATCAGATTAGCAAATCGAGTATCCGCCAGGTAATCAGATCGGATAAACAAATTGAAAATTTTTATTACTAAACTTATTCAAATTTAAGTTTATCCACTCTAAATCCAGTCCATTCACAGATCTAGGCATCTAGCTGGCACAGCTAGAAACCTATTTATGGTTTGATTTGATTCAGTTTCGATGAAGTGATGAACTGAGTTGTCAACCCGCGTGAAGGTGTTACTTCGTCCCGTTCTCAGGGATCCATCAAGAGAAGAGATTGGAAGTACCTGTTAGAGCGTTGGATTATAGATGAGCAGTTGTAAGGAAAAAGATTGAGAAGATAAAACAATATATTTCCTTTTTCTTTTAAGTAAAACTAGTATCTTGTTGACGGTGAAGTTTGCAAAACCGCGTGAAGGTGTTACTTCGTCCCGTTCTCAGGGATCCATCAAGAGAAGAGATTGGAAGTACCTGTTAGAGCGTTGGATTATAGATGAGCAGTTGTAAGGAAAAAGATTGAGAAGATAAAACAATATATTTCCTTTTTCTTTTAAGTAAAACTAGTATCTTGTTGACGGTGAAGTTTGCAAAACCAGTTCCGTTCCCAATATTTATTTTTGCAACAAATTAACAAGAGTACAGAGTTCATATAGGAAAAAAGGTGAAAAAGGAAACAAAACCTAACAGTCTATAGTTGGCTTATCGCACCGGCTGCTGATTGTAGTGATTCTTCTCTTTTTTCTTTGCTGAAGCTAGCCTAGCATTCCTGGCAGCAGCTTCACTTGCAGCAGCTCGGGCTGCAGCATCCATTTCCTTGCTTGATTTCTTCTTCTTCATAGATGCCACTTTCTTTAGCCGCTCTTTAACATCACCAGTAGACGTATCTTCTACCTTCTCGGTTTCAGTGGTTTCTTCTGCTGCTGCATTTCCAACGCCATCAGGCTGGTCCTGAGATTCTCTCGACTCCTTTGATGACTTATCCTTCTTTTTCTTCTTTTTGGCACTTTTGCTCTCCCCAGAGGTTTCCTTCTTGTCTATGTCACCATTTAGGTTCTCTAATTTCTTCTCTTGGGCGCCATCTGCATGTAAAGGTAAGCCAAACCTTAGATCATTGAAGAACAAAACAACAACTGTATATGATAAAATCTGATGAAAGGGTCATTCTTCAGTGGAAGGACCAACTTTGATGACAGTCCCAAAATGGAGTTAAGACAGAAGCCAAATATATTGTTTGTCAACTTTAAATAAATGACAACTTATCATATATATAAAGGTAGAATCCAGATGGTAATTGTGTGTTTCAAGAATGTGGCGAAAAGTCAAACAAAGAAGAGACAAGATAGTAATAGACCAAAATTTCAATTTATTACAGGCAGTGAAAGGCAATCATTAATAATCTTTTTTATAACCACAAAACTTTAGCATGTTGAAGTGTCAAATGAAGTATTTAATCTTCTGGACATAGACACTCATTTTGACTACGAATCCACAGTTAAAAAACAAGAACCAACCAGCATGCAAAATGTTTAAGACTTTAGCATGTTAGTGTTAAATGACGTGTTTAACCTTCTGGAAAATAGACACTCATTTCTGACTACGAATCCACAGTTACAAAACAAGAACCAACCAGCATGCATAAAGTTCAAGACTTGAGCATGTTAGTGTTAAATGAAGTGTTTAATCTTCTGGAGAATAGACACTCATTTCCGACTACGAATCCACAGTTACAAAACAAGAACCAACCAGCATGCATAATGTTCAAGACTTCAGCATGTTAGTGTCAAATTAAGTGTTTAATCTTCTGGAAAATAGACGCTCATTTCTGACAACGAAACCACAGTTACAAAACAAGAACCAACCAGCATGCATAATGTTCCAAGACTACATACCTCCAGATTCAATGTGGCCACTGGTCTCATTTTTGCCAAGTCCTAGCTCAGCAAGAACTGCATCCAATTCTTCAAGTCCTTTTTTCTTCAGTTCCTTCTTAGAAAGCTGCCTTTCTGTATCCTTAGGAGCTGTAGAAGCTTCAGCTAGCTTCTTACCTGTCCCAGTTTCAACTGGTGCTTCAAGTTCGTTATCATGATCCTCGTCCACATCATCATCAACATCATCGAGACCTTCCTCTTCACTGTCACTTACCTGGAATCCAGGCTAAAAATTAAAATTACAGAATCTAACCAGTCTTAAAAGCAATATATATATATACTTGTGTATTTAGTAATATTAACTATACTGATAGTATATTTGGTAATACTTTCATTCTGTAATTTACAATAAAGTTGACTTGGTGTTAAAACAAAGATGGGCGTGACAACCAACTTTTATCTTACTTATAAAACCATCCTAACTATTGGTCAAAACAAAACTAAAACGTGGAGGAATTGGGCTGAGTTGGCATGAACAATTAACAGGCATACCACATTTAAAACAGATAGGCTTGACACTGCAAGATTTATGTTATGCAATGCCAACATCCAATAAGTCATGCCAAACAAGGATGGGCACATCACTGGTTCTGGCATGCATAAGTCTGTTTAATTTGCAACAGATTACGACAAAAAACGTTGAAGGCATGAACACAAAAACACAGCACAAGTAGAATTAGGAACAAGCACAACACAATCATGAATTTGCTAAATGCCTTTACCCATTTCGTGCCTAACACAACAGAACTTGAATGTTTCCATTTTAAATGATGATTTGAGAGTAAGACTTTCCTTTTCAGTTGTTTTCCATTGTCTAAACATCCTGATCCCAGATGTTATTCTGCCATGAAATGACATTATAATTCACAGACCAAAGACCAGCTAAGCTACTCGTAAGGCCGTCCCCAAGCTCAGACTATCAATTTTATTAATCCTACGACAAAATTATTACATATCATATATCCATGATCACAGAAACAAAAAATAAACGAGTACAAGGTGACATATGTTCATGTTAGGCAGGTAAATGTATTAGTTAATCGTTTCTGTCTTTTGATACAGGCAGAAGAACACATGTCACCCAGCTGCACTTTCCCCAATACCGAAAGATGATGTATGCTTGTTGAAATGACATCACAGGTAGAAAACTATGAGTCAATCATCGACATCTGCCTACTAAGACAATGTCTGCGTGTCGACGGGATACCTAATATGGACAATCCATGATACAGAAAAGATCTAGCTATTTCTAACAGCATAAGGAAATATAATTAAGCGAATTCAAGGTAGCAATAAAAACAAAAATAAATGTAACCATAAGGGCGGCAAACAACCTAGTCATAGCATCAATAATGCGATCAACTACCAGGGTAGACAAAATGTAGTTGATTGTATCCCTTTACAGAGAATGCAACTACATTTGAACTTTCAAAGATTCATTTCTACTACCATTAACTCGCATCTCTACAACCGTAAAACTTTTGTTTTATCCGACACTATCTTTAAACATAATAACCAAATGATCAAAACTAGGCAAGATATCCACAGAATCATCTGATACGAATATCCAATGAATTCCGTAACTCCTCTCAAATAATATCATCAAAATACTTTCATCAACCATCATGCTGTCCAAAACGAAAAACAACTACAATCAAGTGGTCTATTCATCGAATACCACTGACATAACAAACAACCTAATCCACACATCCTATCATGCATTTCCCCTCACCAAATCTCTATAACTGCAGTGCCATCTCAATTTGGCAAAATCAATTTCCTACCCTAAACACACAAATAAACCTTATATGCAGTGCATGTTTTCCATTACTACCATTCAAATTAAGATCATGAATAACCAAAAGCAACTGAAAGGGTAATTTACCAAATCACCGACCTCCACATGCTCAGGCTCCAGCTCACTCTCCTTGTGGTCCTTGGAGTCACCGCCGGCCCAGCCCAATTCCGGCGGCGCAGTAGTCGCAAAGTAGTCGTCATCATCCTCGTCATCGACATCGGCCCATGACTTGACGGTGAGCGGCGCCGGGGCCCAATAAACCTCCTTCTCCGGCTCGGCCTGACCGCTCTTCCCACTCTTTGACTTATCGGACTTCTTCTTCTTCTTCAAGCTCCCCAGCGCCGCAAACACGTTCGTGCTGTTCAGCACCACCGACTCGTCCTTCCTGCTCCCGCCTCCCGCCATTTCCTTCTCCCCGCTCCGGCCTTATCCGAACACCGGTGAGGTTCTGCAATCGGAAATGAGAGAGAGTGAGAGTGAAAAGCTAGGGTTTGGGGGATTTGGATTGTGAGGATCTGAAACGGCGAAACGGTGACGTTTTGGGAGGACTTAGGGGTGAAGGGTGAGAGACTCGGAAGAGTCTCAGAGAGAGAGAGAGAGAACGGTGGTGGTGGTAATGAGATTTTGAGAGCTGTGTCCTTGTGTGAATCTGTGATGGGCCTTATAAAACGGATCCAGGTGGTCACAGGAGTGTGGGATTTGGGCTGTGGGTGAAGCCTGGCCGTTGATGGCTTTGAGAGGAACGGCTGTGATGGGGTGGATCCTAGTGGGATCCTAGTAGAAGATGAGAGGCATTTGGCTTGCATGCAGGTGATCATGACCCCACTAGCTGAGTGTGTAACTGATCAAAACGATTTTTTTTAATCTTTTTTTTATGAAGGTTTTTATTTTTGGATTTTGTTATTAATGTGTTCATATTTGGGTCATTGAAAATTTTGGATATTATTTTACCCTAATATTTAATATTTAAGAAAGTCCATGTTAAAACAACGACACCTTATTCATTTCATTATTAAAGTTTAATTAATATCGAATTTAGCCGATAAAGTTATCAATATTAATTTAATATAATTTTTTATTCTAATTGGATAATATGATGTTTGTCATATGCTCACAACTTCCATACATATGCGAACACAAATTATTGCAGATTAAAAAACAAACATATATTGACTAATAGATTTTTCAAAGTTGGCTATTGAGGATCGCCACCTCTCATCAGAACTACTGTTATTACTGTACTATTTTTGAAATCTAGCACTCAATTAAGGAAGTGAAAGAAGTCAAGCAAATGGTAAATAATTTCAAACCAAGAGCTTTGAAATAATCTGACCAACTTAATAATCGAAGATTGTCACTTCCCTAATATATTCCAGGAAGACTAGAGCTTCATGCCCTCGAGCGAGAATTTCAAGGAGAATAAGGAAGGCATACGGTCCACAAGTAATTTTCTTCAATATGACTTTCGTTTATTTATGTTGGATTTTCTTTGTTCCAACCCACTGGCCCCCTTGGCATCTGAATGTTCCAAATACACCATGATACAATGGAATGAGTATCAAATAACATATATGTGAAAACGAAACACATGCTTTTGATTAGTTTCTTGAAATGATCGCATGTATATAACTTGTCCACTAAGTCAATATCAGATACTTGAGCAAATTCTTTACCATCAAGTATTCAAGTATAGCTAGCCTGATAATATGAAGATCACAACAAACTCAATCATCATCATCATCATTACTCTTTAAAAATAAAGAGAACAACTTTTTTTTTCCTTAATAATGTTGTGAATTCTGACATAATACTTCCACCAAGAAACTAATTGGTTTTCTAATTGTTTTGGTCACGATTACAAGACGGATGAGTAGAGGATGTGTTCGAGACCATCAATGTAAGAAGTCATAAAATTTGTTCCAAGACCAATCCAACTACAAATAATAAGAAAGAGCAAATTAGGATTTTGTTAAAGAAAAAAATTGAAATAATTTGATTATGATTTTACAAATGTCACAGTTATTAACGAGTTAATAAATAATTAGGCTCTTATTAAAGATTTCATTAAAATAATTATTCCTAAAACTCTCTCGAGAGAACACTAAGCTTGCAGCGGCAAAGGTAGATCCAGCCCTCGTCCGGTGGCTCTCTGGCGTCGCCCTGATGTTATGGTGATGCTTCCGGAAGGGTGACACAAGGGTGTAGCCCTCTGGGATCTTTGCTTATGGTTTTGACAGGTAACTGGGCCTATTCGGATTGAGACAGCTTGGGGCTGGAGGTTCGTGCGTACCGATTCAGATCGAATGTAGCGGTGGGTTTTCGTTTCAGATGGCAACGGCTAGGTTTCAATCCGGACAGCTGCAGCTGGTTTTTTATCTGGACGGCAGCAGCTGGGTTTCTCTCCAGACGATGGTGAGTGTGCGATCCATACCGAGTTGGGGTTGAGTTTCAATATGTGGTGTGGATCATCCCTCTCTTCTAGGTTGGGTGCGAGGTCAGAGGCAGTGGAGGGGTCATGGCGACAGTCTGCAGTTGTGCATGGAGCTTGAAGGCTTGGGGCTGTGGAGAGAAGATGGGCTAGGCTTCGCTGTTGGGCCTTGGTAGGATGTCCTTTTGGGGCTGCTGTTTATTGGCCTGAGCCTTCACTTTGTCATTTGGGCCAAGTGTGTGGACCTAGGGCTAAACCTGTAAATGGACCGGATTTAAAGCGGATCGACCTAAATCCAAATCCATTTACTAATAAAAAAATTCAACCTGAACCCGCTCCGTTAACCAGGAGAATCGTTAATAGCTCGATCCAAATCCATATCAGCCGGATTAACGGATACCCGATCCGCTAATCCGATCCGTTTATAGTTTTAAATATTTTTAAAATTTAAATAGTAATATTAAATTAATATCATGATACCTTATAAAATAATTAATAAAATATTAAAACAACATGAAGAGTATCACTGAAAGTAGAATTACATTATCAAAATATTTCCTACACCCGATAAATTAAGAGAGACGTCAAGAGATGTGTATGAGATTAATTGTGCTTCTACAACCTTCTTAGCTTTTTGGTAAACTAAACAAAGCCTTTATCAATAATGCCTCTTGGGTGATGGACTGGTGGACTCTGTTATGAAGACTGCCCTTTAGGTATTTGCAAAAAAAATGTATTAAGAAATTCTCAATATTTTATATTATATTTTTCAAAAAATAATAACGTATTAATAAAAAATAATATTTTATTATTATGAAAACGGATCAGATCATTAACGTATTAGATCGACCTAAATCCGCATTTGATCCATTAAATAAACGAGTTAACTGATTCAGATCACTAACGGGTCAACAGATCAAAATTTTCAATCCAAACCCGTCCAATAGCCACGGATCTGGAGCAGGTCCGGATCAAAATCTGGTCTATTTATAAGTCTATCTAGGGCTATAGATTGTTAGTAGTTTTGCTTTCAATAACTCTTTTCTAGGGACTATGCTTGTTAGATTTTCTTTCGGGCACTAATGAGTATAGTTTTACTCGGTCTATTACTATGTCCTAGGTTATCGTAGTAATAGGCTTGCTTTCTTAAATGAACACTGATTGTATAATGAATGGTCTAGTCCCTATGTACCATGTGGTAACCCCACAACTTCTTGTCTATCTGCAAATAATAGCGGAGGTATGTAATGGTCATTCTAGTATGAGATTTATAATAGCAATCATTTATCGATTAATTTTAGAGGTATTTAAATCAAGGTCCAATTTGCAACATCAATTTTCATTGTAGTCCGACCACTTTTTTATTTTTAATTGCAGTCCAACACTTTTTTCGTTGTCCATTTTGCCCTTCAAGGTAAATAAAGGAAACTAATCAAAACTCATATTTGGGGATCAGTAGAACATAGTGAGGGTCCTTTGGGTAGCCAACACATCATTTACGCTAGCTCATACGCGCCAAAAGTGAATGCATTCACCCATGAACCCAGATAACGCTTTTGTTTCAATTATTGCCCTGGATAGTTTGCTATTATTTACAAGAATGGCATCCTATTATGGCAAATTTGTAAATATGTGGGATACTATGGGCTTCATTTTGGGACATGAGCGCTTAGGTTGAAAATGGGCGGCGCCTCCCCTCCGTATAATTCACATTTTGTCTTTCACGGCAATATTTGACTACATCAACACGAAGAATCTCAATGAGCAAATCCAGACCAAAAAAAAAAACAAAAACAAAGCGGTTTAATGTTATTCTCTTCATCAAAACGAAAAAAACAAAAAGTCTCCATTTTCGAGCACTTGTTTCATTTGTTGCTTCTCATTGTGCTAGCTTAAGGAAGCCAAAATCCTTTTATGAACTAAAAACTAGTGGTTTTTAAAACAACAAATTAATCGTGGTTAAATGTACACTTTTTTATGAGATATTTTTGCTAACAAATAAGAGAAATTTTAAATACACACCTCTAATCACTTAATACACATCCCTTTTATTTTATATTTCAAATTAGATTTTGTAGGTAGGTTAAATGACCAAAACAGACATCTATGCATTAGAAAAAGAAAAAAAATAGTCATATTTTCCTTATATTATTCTATTTATGTATAAATAGTTAGATAAACACAACAAATTTCTATACATGGCCTCCCAATTTTGATACAAGAATAAAGTTAGAAACTATCTAATTTAATTTTTCCTCAAATAAATTGTAATTAGATGAGGTTAGAGACCATAATATTTAGAATTTCAAAATCAATGGCATTAAATATTTTTAAAACATATCGCTTTACTCCCATTTTTTAGTTAATTTCCTTTTTTGTTCTAAGAGTCATGATTAATCAATTTATTTTCTAATATAAAACATCACATGTGAAAAAACTTTGTAATTGTTAATTTGTTTGGTCCCTCTAATAACAACTATTTAGTTCCGCAACTATGGAGAAACTACTGGTATAGTTTTGGTTGAATGTTCAACTCATAATTTTATACTTGATTAACATGGTGTTTGGTGGATGAGAGCTCAAATAACACAAAGCCTATTTATATGCATCTATTTAAAGGGAACAATAATAAATCTTTATGGATTTCTCAATAACTAACACAAGCAATCAATATGGCCATTTACAAAATGTCAATATACTAGAATATACTAATCATATTAAATAGTAACCTAAATATAGTAAAAAAGTATGATATTTCATGATTTTTGGGATTAAGGGGTATTTTAGGTACTTTGGGTTGTGTATTTAGTAAATTATTAGAATGAGAAATTAAATGGGTGGTGTATTAAGTATGGAGTATGTATTAAGTAATTAGGGGTGTGTATTTAAAACTTCTCAACAAATAATTCATTGGAAGAAGTGTGACCATATTTATATTTAATATTTTATCACATTTGCTGATGAAATTTAGTTGATAATGACTCTCATCAAAATATTATAAAAAAGATACAATTTTAGTTCTATACCAATAATATTTCGGCTTACATAAAAAAATAAAATGGAAAACACCTATCCCTCTGACGCTTCGTCAGCAATTGCATGAAAACTATGATTTATATCTTATTTTCACTTTCTATAGCTACAGCTTATTCGATTCAGATTATAGACCATTACACAAAGAAATAACTAAAATTATAGAACTAACCAACTGCTTGCTGTTCTACTCCACTTTGGACTTGTTTCCCAGTTTCTTCCTAAAGGTATATAGCAGGAGAGAGGTAGGCTCAAGAAAACTCAATATAACAAGGAAAATCTTCCTATCTGATTCAGAATTGTAGCTTAATGGCCACTAGAATCTATTAGGAAAGAAATTCTCAATCCTAATACCTCTAGGAATAAGCATATACTAAGGACGGAAGATAATGCATTTGAAGACATGGTACAAAGATCGGAAGATAATGCATGAAAACCATCCAGGTTTAAAGGGCCAATTTGAGCAATAATTTACTAATCGCATGAGCGTAAAAAGGAGTTTAGAAGGCTTTTGATCATCTTCATGGGAATTGGGAAATACATGTGGGTAAAATCTTATTGAAAAATGTTGCTAGTGTCGGTGAACAAGTGTGCTCCACAGAATACCTAGGCCTATACTCATCTATAGTAGAAGCATATTTGGTGGTTAGACTATGCTCCTTTTCTGCATGTTTATAACCAAACACGCTGCTTATACTCATCCATTTCCTATGCTTTTGCTCTATATTTATGACAAAAAGAAATCCGAACTTTGTCTGGGAAAGAACAGACCTCTCTGTTCTTCTATTAAGAACCAAATTAGCAAGAGTCTCACAAAAAGAAAGAACACACGAGAAAAATGGCATTTGTTCTCAATCAATTATGCCCCATCTGTCATCACCCGTTGCGTCAAAATGAGGTCCTTTCTGTGGCCTGCGAGTTCCCACACTCGTGAAAATATTGCTACACATATGGCCATCAAGTGCATATATGTCTGCTCCGGAGATGGTGGAAGTGCCATGTACCTGTCACACCGGTTTCAAGCGGATCGCTGATGCTGACCTTCCTCCTGCTGCTCCGCATCCTATGCCGCTGGTTCTTCCCTCCTCCTCCGCCTATGCCGGTGGATGTAGCGCCCGAGGGTCCGGCCGCATAGCCAAATTCTATAGCTTTATGTAAAGCCTAAAAGGAAGCATGTTGTTAATCTGCATCATTTAGATATGTACCGTTTTATCAAAGTATTATTCGCATCTAAAAGTAAGCTTGATGTAAACCTCAATTAGAAGGTAGCAACTTCTAGTAAGGCTATTAGGCACTTCTGTGGTAGGGTTCTTCCAAGGGTTGTAACCTTTTAACTTTTTTACATTCACAGTGAAGGAAACTGCTTTGTGCTTTGTGTTCTTTCTTTGAGGGTATTGATTCTTGTGATTTGCGTTTATCCAATTTGAATGACAATGAGGATTGTGGGTTGTGCGTTTATTCAATATGGATCGAATTGGCAGTTCTTCACTTCAGTAAATACCATAATTCAAATCAAAAGTCGAATTAAATATTGCCAAGATAACTAGAGAACCATATCTTACAATTGGGACTCAATTCTACATACTCAAAGAGGAGTTGAAAATTAAATAAATCAATTGTAGTAGATCTTCAAATCTCAATCCATAAAGACCAAAATAAGCCTAAATGAAAATCAAGATGAAGCAAGAGGTGAGGAATTGTCAAATGTCGTCCCAACATGTTGAATAACAAAACCATAGATCTTTCTCTTGAGCCGATCAACCTTTTCATTCAGTAGATCATCCCTTTTGGATACGACTCGATCCAACCACTCATTAACTCGCTTCAACTGTGACAAGACAGCTGCAATGGAGCCACAGTCTAGAGGTAACTTAACACCATCTGCAGCGCACTCTCCAAACACCCGAAAACCGGCATCCATGGCTTTCTCAACAAACTGTAGAAACCACATTTGCATCTCCGACTGCAAGTTCTTTGCAAGCTCAACCGTCTCTCTCATTCCATTTCCCTTCTTCCAATCCCCAACATGAGCATTGGACTGCGGCGACAAAGAAGAAATCTTCAAATTAGCTTTGGCAGGTGCGTTGAGAGATTGTCGCTTTGACAAACTTTTCTGCAGAGTGGGTGGAGACTCATGATCTTGGGGGCTAAGAAGAGAGACAACTCCAAGATCAGTAGCCAAGGCAGCTTCAACCCAAAGAGAAACTGATTTTGATTGCTCAGTTGGAATGTTATCATGAGGTGCATCAGAACTGCGGTTGCAGGCAATTGATTCTAGAGTAGTTGTTGATTTAACAACATCATCATAAATCGAAAAGAACTGGTCAATGGCAGGTAAAGGGTTCCCAATCTTTGATGTGGTCGACAGTTCTGCAAACATGCTGAGATGGAAAGGAAAAGGGAAAGTAAAATTTTTGTTCACACCAGTAACTAATAATGGTATGATCATTCAGTAAATGCAATATGTTCATTAATTCAACAATGCACAACAGAAGACAATATGTGATATTAACTATCGATGCATACATGAATTCGTAATACCTTAATTTCCTAACCAGAGACTCCGTTGCAATCGCCTCCTCTAGTGCTTCGGCTGCAGCTGTGGCAGCAAGTGCCTTCCTTTGCATAGCTTCCTGCAATTTAGTGGATGTCAAGCTATTGATTTCTATAAACAATTCTCGCCCAATTTGCGTCCAATCCCAAATAAGCAACAAGATCAAATCCTTATCCATACCTTTCCAAGTCTTGCAAGGTCTGCAGAGACTCCATCTAATCGAACACTACCATCAGTCCATTTCCTTTCATGAACAGTGATCCCCAGAGCTGCATAGCTTGGCTTCTCTTGGACCGGGGAATCTTCATGTGAGCTAGCCTTCGATTTCACACTCAAACAATCATCACTTGTTGTTTTTGCATCACTTAATCTTCTCGAAAGGGCAGCCTGCAAAGACAGAATGACGAGTTCAGCAATCATATTAAGAAAAGCCTCAAACTAATATGCAGGGGAGCCAGTCAAATTCCCTACCTGAGTTCGCAAAATTGCTTGCACATCCGGTTTGTTCTTTGACACAGGCTTCTCCTTTTGCTGCACCGCAGGCGACTCATCTTCCCATCCCTTCCGGTTATTCTTACCAGACCCTGCAATTGAATCCGAAATCTTCGAAATTCCGGCAACAATTGTAGCCATTTTCTTCCTTGCAGCAGAGTCCTTCGCTCCCCCAACAGACAATCTCCTCCCCGGAGAAATCGAAGCTCTTCGGGGATTCGGCGACGCCTGCCTCCGCCCAATTGGCGACGGCTGCCGGTACCTCGACGGCACAATAATCGAGGGCTCCTTAGCCACCTTCCGATTCTCTTCACGCGCCACCATCAAGCTCGGAACCACACATTTCGACGGCGCAGGAGACGACGATCTCTTTCCTTTTCCGGCCGGCGATGGATCCCTCTCCGCCGGAGGAACGGTCCCATTCTTCTTCCCCGCTGAAGCAGACCTCTTTGCGGTGGCCGGAGATGAGAATCTCGCCGCCACCGGCCGATCCAAGACCTTCTTCGCCTCGTCGGAATTCACATTCCCTCCCACATTAACATTCTCTCTATTCGCAAAAGGCTGCCTCCGCTGCGGCGATCTTCCCTTCTCAATCTTCGCCTCCGTCCTGACGGCCGGTTGATCCTGCTTCTTGGACAGATAAATCGCCATGAAATCGGCGGACTGGTCGGAATCCGACACCGGCTTGATCACGAACTCCCTCTTAGACGCCGAGATCTGCGCCACCAGAGGCTCCGGCGAACCGACGAAGGGGTGGCGGCCGGCGATGGGGCGGATTCCGGAGACGCGCGGCACCGGAGAGTCGAAATCGAAGCGGTCGACGTAGACGAACTGGCCGAGCTGGAGGCGGTTGGCGAGGATGAGATCGGTGTCTTTCTCGGAGAGGGAAACGTAGGTGGAGTTGAGGGAGTCGGAGAGCTGGACGTAGAAGCCTTGGTTGGGCCAGAGGTCGTCGGAGCCGGCGAGGGCGGGGACGATGCCGATGACTTGGAGGAGGGCGGAGCGGTGGTCGCCGGTGACTTTGGTGGCGGAGTTCATGGACTGGAGGAGCCGGAGGAGGATTCCGGGAGTGGGCGACGCCATTAGGGATTAGAGAATCAAGAGAGAGAGAGAGAGAGAGAGAGGATTGGGATTTGTGTGAAGATGAGTTGTGAGAAAGAGAAGTTTGGATTTTTGAAAAAGGAGGAAGAAGAGCTCTCGTCGGGCCGTTAGGTTTTTTGAAATTCAAATTTCCCCGCCTCTGACTATTATTATTCGTTTATTGTAGTTTTTTTTTGAATTGAGACGTTACCGTTACGTTATCCCCGTTGATTGCGAGATGCTAGAATCACTGGGCCGTCCTAGAGGGGAGTTTTCACTGCCAGTTGCACCATGACACGTGGAATAGTAACAGCGACTTCAGCTGGAGAGCTCTTTTTGGAAGGAGAGAAGAAAGACAATATTCTCTCCGGCTTCAAGAATGAAAGGAAGCAACGTAGCTTCCATGGCTAGTTTCTGCAAGGGATGGTAGTCTAAACAGCACCAGAAGGAACTAAAGCAGACACATGTATACACAAATGACAAATCACTTCGGGGAGAATGGAATATGATGAATTTTATCCAATAATTTGTTCTGAGACACTATTCTGGTCAAAGTATTTGTGGTTCATACATGTAGATCACACTATCAAAAGATAAATAAGGGTGTTTGCCGTCAGATTTTGGAACAAATATATGACCTAAATTAACTAAATAATAATAATAATTTGAACTATCCATCACGAAAATACGTGTTTGGAATGTTGATAAAAATTTTGCTGTTGTGAGTTCCATAGATTCTACCAGAACAATCTTTTGCCAAGCAGGCAGCAAATTAACTAAACCAAATGCAACATGTTTCAATTTTTCCTAGCTGATTGAGCTAGGCTATTGCAGAACCCAATACAAAAATATAATCCATTCCCACACTTCCTTAAAATATATTATGCCAAAAGAGAAGAAAAGAATACTCAATGTCTTGCTTAGTGAAATGAAGATTTCTTTTTTCTCTTTGTAAACCCCACCTCTATTTGGGTTTTGATCGAGAACAAACACCAAAATCTGGAGAGAAATGTTTTTACTTTCCTTTTCCACTGTTGTTGTGTTCATATCAATTTCCAGTATTTTCATGGATTAGGTCCTTTATTTGTTTAAATAGGAGAGGCTATTTGTTTCTTGAACACTCTTTGCTGGCTGTTGGGTGGTTTTATTTTTGAAAGTTATGTCTATAATAAAAATCACCAAGGAAACCCATACCTAGCCTTCTGTTGGATTTCATAAAGTCTAGTATTATATATGAATAAGAAAAAAATGTAATTAATAAATTTTGGATGTAACGTTTTACATACATCATCTTTTTTTATGCGATACTTTATTATTATTGTTAAACAGCGATAAGCGTGGCCCGTGACCCACCATTGTACCGATATTATCCAAACTTAACCACTCGTTAGGTGTTGGGTTTTAATCACAAAAGGCCTCGGTACAATTGGATGAGATCCACCCACTTATAAGTTATATTTTATTTGTCACTTTTCCAATGTGGGATCTTCCTCTCCAACAATTATTATTATTAGAATTAATTTCAGTTTACCCCCCCTGAGGTTTGGGGGTGTCATCATTTCACCACATCTACTTTCAATTTTGAATTTTTACCCCCTAAACTTTCTAATTTCAATCAGCCGTGTCCAATTTCTACTATTGCGTGTCCAAATTGGCCGTTAAGTTTGACTTTTGAGGGCTAAAATTGTCATTTCAACATTAAAAAATAAAAAAATAAAAAAAAATCTATTTTTTAGTTTTTTTTTTGTCTTCAACCTATACACCATAAGGGGCCCACAAGGCCGTGGATGTAAAAGTAGCTGAGAAATGAGGATCACAGTATCAATGCAGCAATACCTAATAATATAAAGGGAATTCTTAGGTTCATTAATGATCAAATATAATGTAGCTAGCTAAAAGAGATAGTCAAATAGGGTTGTGATAGGTAAAATTAGGAGCCTGTTCCAAAACTAGAATTTGTTTGATGAAATTGGGAAGAAAAAAAAATTCAATAATAGGATTGAAATCTCTACAAACACATTTTTCTAACAAGTTTTGAATGGGCTAAAGTCATATGCCCGAAATATTAACAAAAAAGACCACACAACCCTAATATTATTGACTTATAACAAGTTCAATTCCAACACGAATACGGATTAAGGCATGTGTTTTGCAAGATAGCAGGACATGTGACCCTAGATTTTGGATTCGGATCCTCTAAAGTTAGAAAGCGTAAATTTACATGAATTTCATAAAATCTGTGTCACATAAACAATCAAATGATTCACAATGTGCCCCATCATATGCCTTCCTTTTTCTTATATTTTCATAACCCAAAATACTTGACACCATCACGTCCCTCCTTCTCCTATTTTACTTGGTTTTTCTTCTCACTGCTCGTACCACTTGCAAATAGATTGAAAGGAAGCAACACCGAATTCTGACTAAATCCATCTGCAGAATACAAAAACAACCTAGAGACTCAGGGAGAAAATTGATTTGGGGATTACGTATTTACGATTGCTGTGTTGTGGGATTGTATGATAAAGTGGTCGACGATAGGCTGCTTTGGTCTTGGTGAAATAGATTTTAAGATTCAGAATTTAGTCTTCTTCCTCATCTAATTTTCTGATCAAGCTCTCAAAAAATTACCCATAAATGTGAGATGTCATTTTATGTGATGAAAAGTGAAAATCATAACAATTGATTAAGAAGCCTTCACAGATTGGAGAGTGCTCCTAATCATGAAACAAATTTGAGTAAGAAGTTCAGAACCCATACCACGACACAAAGCTGGGATGAAAGCATTCTTCCATTGTCATTATGAAAATACTGTTTAGAAACATCCAAAAGTGATCAGAACCCAAACAATTTAGAGTCGACATCTTCCTCCTTAGAACCCAGAACCAGCAATATACAAGAAAATCAATTTTTCTGGATAAATTTGGAGATGAAGCAAGAGAGAGAAAAGTTTTGACGGCAAGAGTTGCAGACTTTGCCGTCAGTGGTGAAGGGACAAAACACCAATTGGTATGCAAGATGATGTGGCATAGTTCTAAACCATTGGATTCCATTGGTGGCGCAGATTTTATGAAATTCATAAAAACTGCAGAAAAGTCACAGCAGAGGAGCTCTATCCCAGATTTTTTATTAATCGTATCAACTTATTCTATGCGAGTTCAAATATTCAAGTGGTACTACAGAGTTATGCACAGGAATTGATAACGATACTACAAGTAGTTTTGTTAACCTACTGTGTGAGTCTATGACGACATAGGGTACTGGACAAAAAGAAAGAAAAAAAAATTGGGTAGTTTAGTTGTTAAGCTTATAAGAATCCCAGAGTCGGTGACCCGTTAGCCTAAGATCGAAGAAGAAAGTAACGTTCCCCACATTTTCAATATTCAAAACTACAACGGCAATATTCTCGACTCCCCCTTCTCACTTGTCCCTGAAACAAAAGCCCATCTTCTCTCTTTTGTCTCAAAACACATAACAACAGCTATGAAGAACAACGAATCTGTGCCAAATCGCGTTGTGGTATGTATTGATTTGTTCCTTTTTGTTATTCAATTTGGGTTTTATGTAAGAATCATGGTTTTGCTGTTAGTCTGAATTTTCATTCATATCTGGCTTCAAATTGGTTCTTTTCCTATTCTCTTCTTTGTTCCGTAATCGAAATGGAGTCTGTCAGTTTTGAATTCGAATTGGGTCTCTTCCAATTCTTATCTTTGTTTCGTAATCGAATTGGTTTTGAACAGGGCCCTGGCCAGGATGACCCATCTGCTATATGCTCAAAGCCGTTTCGATTCAGGGACATCGTATCTGTGGTAGGAAAGGAGCAGCAGCACATATTTCATTTTGATTGCTACTGCTATGGTGTGGAAGTGACGCGCAGGCTTGATGATTATGCCCATGGAAGAAGGGAGACATCAGCCCGTTGCCCTCTCTGCAGAAAAGAAATCAAGTATGGAGAATATCTTATTTACATCTCGAGGAGGGTTTAACACGGCTCCGCCTCGACCAGTATCCACTTCCACCACCACCACCGCGGCGTCTCCCACCAGTGCCTGCCAGAGATCAGCCTCCACCTCCACCTCTCCCGCCGCTGCTTGATGGAGACCAGGATGCTGACATGTTTGAAGATGCCTTTACGGGGCCAGCCTGGGGCGACAACCCAACAACCTCTTCCCACACGGTACTATCACTTCCTTTTAACTTTCTGTGTTTTTAGATTGCTTTTGGGATGTAGGTGGTTTAGGCAGTCATATGGTTTTAGGCAGTTGTTCTTTAGGATTTCTCTTGATTAGTATTACGGGTTCAAAAACAGTTCAATTGGACATAGTGCTCAGTAGGTGAATCTAAGGCTAAGACTTGTTTTGTTGGTATATATTCCTTCCTGCAGTTGGATGTAAGCGGGGGATTTGAATCTCCTATGTGCCCTAGTTGGCCATCAACAAGTCTTAACCTACTGAGCACTATGTCCAGTTGAACTGTTTTTGAACCCGTAATACTAATCAAGAGAAATCCTAAAGAACAACTGCCCAAAACCATATGACTACCTAAACCACCTACATCCCAGAAGCAATCTAAAAACACAGAAAGTTAAAAGGAAGTGACAGTACCGTGTGGGAAGAGGTTGTTGGGTTGTCGCCCCGGGCTGGCCCCGTAAAGGCATATTCAAACATGTCAGCATCCTGGTCTCCATCAGGCAGCGGGGGAGGTGGAGGTGGAGGCTGATCTCCCGCAGGCACTGGAGACGCCGCGGTGGTGGGTGGTGGAAGTGGATACTGGTCGAGGCGGAGCCGTGTTAAACCCTGCTCGAGATGTTCGGTTAGCAATATGTTATGCGCATGATTGATACTCTGATTCTCATTTCTCAGCTACTTTTGCATCCATGGCCTTTCTCAAATAGAGACATTTTCTCCACAATGAATTGGGAGCCCAAAACAAACTCTATTAATCCTAACTAGAATTAGGAAATATTATGTTTTTGATAACCAACTGTGTTAAAATTGGCATATAGAGTTAGATGATATATATAACTGCTATTATTTAAGATGTTCTTTATGAGGATTTTTGTAATGTGTCAACGGTAGTATGGGGTTCAAATTTTATACCCCATAGTGCATTCTTCTAATATTAATAATGAGCACGAAACCTGTCAGGCTGTGTTCTAAACTCCATATAAAAAATAAAACTGACATCTTACTTTAAGTCAAAACTAGAGCTAAATAATTAGGTAAGTACTGAAGAGTGACTACAATCAAAGCGCAAAAGCTAGATCAAGACTTTCGAATTGGCTTTAGCAGGTGCTTCGAGAGATTGTCATTTTGGCAAATTTTTTTTTTTTTTAGAAATTTCTATTTCCATTGAGTTCCAACGTTAAAACCATAACTAAGGGAGGGGGGGGGGGGGGGGGGGGCTATCGGGTTGTCCTTCTTAAATACCATTTCACGTTCTAAAATGATCGAATTAATAAGAACTCTTGCATGACAAAATTGATTATAAATAAATGAGCTTCTTAATCACAATCAGGCACTTTTTTTTGAAGAATGATGAATTTCTTTGTGGTTAAAGAGGCTATATATAGGCAATATAGCAAGGCTAGGCGCTCTCATGGTGGCTAATAATTGTTCTAAAAGTATTAACCATGGGTAGCTAGCTGGCTTTTACAACTTGAAGTGAAAAGTTTCAATCAATCAGCTAAAAGGATACTTTTGGGAATAAGGATTCTCAAAACCCTAGCTCAACTCTAAGTTAATGTACTTTTGACCAAAACGGGGAAGTTGGGAACCCAATTCAGGTCAATTATGTTCATTTTGGTGCTTGCTTTGAGTGGTCGTAGTATATAACGTTTCCCGAGCTCTCAGGGAAAGCTCAGCCTTTCAGAGTAGATGATAAGTGGCTTTCACGCTCACAGAGTTGAGTGCCTTGGTTAAAGTTGGAGAAAGGGAAACTTTCACCAATATGGCAACCCAATTCAATTCATCTATATTTCTTTTCCTCAGGCCCAAAAAACTCATTCACCAATACTACTTATGTTCTTGTTCCTCCAATCCCCAGTGATAATTGCTTAAATTACAGAGGATACCTTATACTTAATGCTGAATTGCTGATGCAAATAATTGGAGGATATATTATATATACCATGGAACCTACCTTAGCTTAGCTAGCAAACGATGAAAAAGTGTTACATTTTGGTTAATTAGTTTGAGCTTATACCTTAGATTGTTCTGGCAGGATGAACCGTTTCCAAAACCCTATATATCAATAACAACCTTAACAATAACTGTCTTATTTGATCTTATCCAATGTAATATCCATCATATATAGTTACTGTTTCTTCAAACCCTAGCTCCAAATTGGCAATAGACTGATAATTCAGTCCAACGAACACCTCTGTTACTGATCCATGTGTTTCCCTCCCTTGAATGAAAAACGAAGCATTAGTTTCATCATCAATATTCAATTCAAGGCTTGCAATATGCTTGGTGTTTTCAAGGAGCACAACTCAAGTTGTTTGGTACTGTTTCCAATAGATTGGGTTGAGATTTCTATTGTAAAATATTCTTCATCACATATCATTTCATCTATTTCCAGAATCCTGTGAAGTCCATTTCCAGATCCACAAGCAATTATATGTCACTATATGTAGTTCCCCATAAGCCAGCAATAAAGGTTGTCCTTCTTAAATACCATTTCAAGTTCTAAAATGATCGAATTAATAAGAACTCTTGCATGACAAAATTGATTATAAATAAATGAGCTTCTTAATCACAATCAGGCACTTTTTTTTGAAGAAGGATGAATTTCTTTGTGGTTAAAGAGGCTATATATAGGCAATATAGCAAGGCTAGGCGCTCTCATGGTGGCTAATAATTGTTCTAAAAGTATTAACCATGGGTAGCTAGCTGGCTTTTACAACTTGAAGTGAAAAGTTTCAATCAATCAGCTAAAAGGATACTTTTGGGAATAAGGATTCTCAAAACCCTAGCTCAACTCTAAGTTAATGTACTTTTGACCAAAACGGGGAAGTTGGGAACCCAATTCAGGTCAATTATGTTCATTTTGGTGCTTGCTTTGAGTGGTCGTAGTATATAACGTTTCCCGAGCTCTCAGGGAAAGCTCAGCCTTTCAGAGTAGATGATAAGTGGCTTTCACGCTCACAGAGTTGAGTGCCTTGGTTAAAGTTGGAGAAAGGGAAACTTTCACCAATATGGCAACCCAATTCAATTCATCTATATTTCTTTTCCTCAGGCCCAAAAAACTCATTCACCAATACTACTTATGTTTTGTTCCTCCAATCCCCAGTGATAATTGCTTAAATTACAGAGGATACCTTATACTTAATGCTGAATTGCTGATGCAAATAATTGGAGGAATATTATATATACCATGGAACCTACCTTAGCTTAGCTAGCAAACGATGAAAAAGTGTTACATTTTGGTTAATTAGTTTGAGCTTATACCTTAGATTGTTCTGGCAGGATGAACCGTTTCCAAAACCCTATATATCAATAACAACCTTAACGATAACTGTCTTATTTGATCTTATCCAATGTAATATCCATCATATATAGTTACTGTTTCTTCAAACCCTAGCTCCAAATTGGCAATAGACTGATAATTCAGTCCAACGAAAACCTCTGTTACTGATCCATGTGTTTCCCTCCCTTGAATGAAAAACGAAGCATTAGTTTCATCATCAATATTCAATTCAAGGCTTGCAATATGCTTGGTGTTTTCAAGGAGCACAACTCAAGTTGTTTGGTACTGTTTCCAATAGATTGGGTTGAGATTTCTATTGTAAAATATTCTTCATCACATATCATTTCATCTATTTCCAGAATCCTGTGAAGTCCATTTCCAGATCCACAAGCAATTATATGTCACTATATGTAGTTCCCCATAAGCCAGCAATAAAGGTTGTCCTTCTTAAATACCATTTCAAGTTCTAAAATGATCGAATTAATAAGAACTCTTGCATGACAAAATTGATTATAAATAAATGAGCTTCTTAATCACAATCAGGCACTTTTTTTTGAAGAAGGATGAATTTCTTTGTGGTTAAAGAGGCTATATATAGGCAATATAGCAAGGCTAGGCGCTCTCATGGTGGCTAATAATTGTTCTAAAAGTATTAACCATGGGTAGCTAGCTGGCTTTTACAACTTGAAGTGAAAAGTTTCAATCAATCAGCTAAAAGGATACTTTTGGGAATAAGGATTCTCAAAACCCTAGCTCAACTCTAAGTTAATGTACTTTTGACCAAAACGGGGAAGTTGGGAACCCAATTCAGGTCAATTATGTTCATTTTGGTGCTTGCTTTGAGTGGTCGTAGTATATAACGTTTCCCGAGCTCTCAGGGAAAGCTCAGCCTTTCAGAGTAGATGATAAGTGGCTTTCACGCTCACAGAGTTGAGTGCCTTGGTTAAAGTTGGAGAAAGGGAAACTTTCACCAATATGGCAACCCAATTCAATTCATCTATATTTCTTTTCCTCAGGCCCAAAAAACTCATTCACCAATACTACTTATGTTCTTGTTCCTCCAATCCCCAGTGATAATTGCTTAAATTACAGAGGATACCTTATACTTAATGCTGAATTGCTGATGCAAATAATTGGAGGATATATTATATATACCATGGAACCTACCTTAGCTTAGCTAGCAAACGATGAAAAAGTGTTACATTTTGGTTAATTAGTTTGAGCTTATACCTTAGATTGTTCTGGCAGGATGAACCGTTTCCAAAACCCTATATATCAATAACAACCTTAACGATAACTGTCTTATTTGATCTTATCCAATGTAATATCCATCATATATAGTTACTGTTTCTTCAAACCCTAGCTCCAAATTGGCAATAGACTGATAATTCAGTCCAACGAAAACCTCTGTTACTGATCCATGTGTTTCCCTCCCTTGAATGAAAAACGAAGCATTAGTTTCATCATCAATATTCAATTCAAGGCTTGCAATATGCTTGGTGTTTTCAAGGAGCACAACTCAAGTTGTTTGGTACTGTTTCCAATAGATTGGGTTGAGATTTCTATTGTAAAATATTCTTCATCACATATCATTTCATTTATTTCCAGAATCCTGTGAAGTCCATTTCCAGATCCACAAGCAATTATATGTCACTATATGTAGTTCCCCATAAGCCAGCAATAAAGGTTGATATGAACTGGCCACAGGGGCTTGATAGATAGAGACGTACTGATAGTGCATGAATCATGTAGCGGTTAAACTTCACATTACATTATTACACTGTCAGAAGCTGGCAGCTCGCAAAGTTTATCTAGCACCATATTTGTGTATTCACTTGCAAGCCTGGCAGCGTATATGTCACATAGAAGCTTTTGATCTTCATTTTTCAAAGTAAGTGACACATAAACGTGTCGTTGTACTGGAAGTGAAAACCATCTTTCGAGATGGCCAGTGATTCCAGTTGGAGGATACCATGGAACCTAGCTTAGCTTAGCTAGCAAACGATGAAACGTACATGTTACCAGTCATGTACATACTGCTTTCTTCATCACCCAAATTGCATTTCTCATTTTATTACTAGCCTTCTTGCATGACTTCCACCAACTTATTTTCATTGCAGCACTACAACACTAGATAATATTCAATTAGTAAAATCAAACGATAGCAGTAAGGGGTTTTGTGTATATGAGATGTTAGAGGTAACTGAAAGTATTAGATTTTTAATTCTTGGTTACAGTGATTTTGAGATCTGTGGTCTAATTATGGCGGCAGAATCAAGGAATTTGTTACTAGGACTTTTGGGGAAACAGGGGATTGGGAAGATATCTCTATTTCCTCATCATTGTTGGGTACTGCAGGGCTGAACAGAAATAAACGTGGGTTTTAAACTTTATTGATATATCATTAATTCATTATTGAGAGGTTAGAGGAGAGAACTACCCATTCTGTGAGAAGATAAACCAATGGACCAATAAACCCTCAATAAAACTCAATTTTATTTCATTCTAATTTGATTTTTTTTTTTTTGAGTCAAGCCCCAGGCAGTGGCGGATTCAGGATGTAAACTTGGGGTGGGCTAATCTAAGGCTTGCTACCAAGATTTTTTTTCCCCATCAATAATGCTTGTAAAAATTTTGAGACTAAATTGTAAAGAAATGTTAATAGAAATTGTTGTAAGAAAATCGGGAAAGAGAGAAAAAAAAAATAGGCAAGAAAATTTTTACAGGAAAGAAGAAGGGAGCCCTTCACGGGGAAAGAGAAAAAAAAAATAACAAAGGAACAAAAGAGGAAAATGGGGGAGGAAAATGATAAAACAATCGAGAAAACAAGCATTAATTGCTGTCAACAAGATTCGAACTAAGGTCACTAGGAAAAAAACCAACCACTTTGCCAACTGAACCAAACATGAATATAAGAAATGTTAACACTTACAATCGATCAAATATTGAAAGAATTATGGGTTGGGCTATAGCCTCCTACGTAGTTATGCCCCTAACCCCAAAGGCGAAATAATATATTCATCACAAGCCTGAATAGGCTATTACATACTCTTTCGCTGCCATTTAAAGACATAGACAGACAAGAAGCTAGTGGTAGTACCCACAGTAGTACATAGAAGTAGACATACTCGTTATACAATTAACTATGTAGAGGTAGCGGGGATCCTCCATTGGTACTACACTAGAGGCGCTAGAGATCTAGTTTCCTAATACAAAAAAAAAATTATTTTAATTAGACAAAAAGGTAAAAACATAGGGTTGGGCCAAGGGCCAAAACCCTAGCCCAAATTAACAATGGACTAGGGCAGAACCCCAGCCAAAAGTTGAGGCCCAATAGGGCACCAAGGAGATCACCTAGGCCTATCTTCTTGGTTTGGGCCAATTCATCGGCTGTTCCCATCACTCTCGTCGTACACCACAGTCCGGCCACGTTTCATCCAAACCACGTCGCGATTTGCAGCGCTACACCATCCCCGCATTTAAACCGTTCGAGCACCGCTGCAACCTTCATCACCACAGAACACCATCGCCATCCCCGATAGCCTCGCAATCCCCACTGCCATCGATCGACACCCATAACGCCGTCGATTCAAGAAACCATCAGCGGGGATAGAAAACCGACATGTATCCCACGACCACCGCCTTCACCACCACCACAGCCAAACCATCTGACAAACTCGAGAGAATCCCTTAGATGAAGTCCAATGGGCAGTACAACTCCCGTCCGACAGCAAACCCCAAGACGGCTTGGGCATTCTAGCCTATCCTCTGTTCATCAAAAAAAGATCCTTGAATACTTAAAGATTTAAAGCATCTTTAGTAGACTCTCTATTGTGGCTACTTAGCTATTTTGGAGAGCATGTTTAGCTTTTTATATATTTTAGCAGCTGCACCAGACTTCTAAGTGGCTCTCTATTATAACTTTTAGCTATCTTCCTCATAAATATAGAGAGCGGGATGAGGCTCTCTATAATTTAAAACATTCATTTTAAGTTATTTTATGTAATTTATAAATACATTTAAACTAATTAATATTTATTTAAAAAATAATATAAATTCAAAACTAACTAAAATAGAGAGCATTGATGAAGACGTAATTCTAAAGTAGCTAGCTAAACTAAAATGACTTTTTAGCTATTTTAGCTACATTTGACTGAAAAATAGCTAGCATTGCTAAAGACGCTCTTAAATAGACATAATGAAACATTCAAGACCCTTGAGTACTCACTCTAAGATTTAAATATATTCTTAAAGCTAGACTCATAAATATTCTTCACAAAATTGAAAAATGACTATTGCATGACCCTTAAACTACCACAGAGACTTTCCCTTGTACCAAAAAAGGTTGGGCTTAATCGTAGGCTTCCAAAAATGATATTTCTTTTCCAACCAATTTATGGCTGCTACATTACCTTGTGTTCAACATTAACTGGACTCTGTCAGAGTACTACAAACACATATGAGTCATATGTGTTCCAAGAACACAAATAATGATCAAATAAGAGATCACTAACTTCATGATGTTGACACCATTGTAATGCCGAAAGCACAAGACTTCTTTTTCTCTCCAATATTTTAGTTGTCTATGGTGGAAATATTGCTTGATGATTGTGAGAAACAGGGACCTAGCCTTATACAAGAGTTGATGATCCCTGAACATTAAACCTTCCCATAAACATTTCCGAGCTCATAGTGTCAACTCCTCTGCAAAACATACTTTACTTCATGTCAAAGTAGACTAATCATAGTCCACACAGGATTAACTTTTCATAAACTGCAAAAAGTATAACCTGAAGCTCATTATTCGATGTCCTTTCGTTGAACTTCAATCTTATTCAAACCATAGATAGAGGTCCATTGATCAGATTCAACTTCATTTTTTTTTTAAGGTAGATTCAACTTCTCATCTATGTTGCTAGTCAATTAGGTAGATTGAGAGTTTAAACATTATGCTTGGGAGGGATTGTGACATTAATGGCTGCCTGGAGAAGTCAAGGCCCAATACTACAAGGCTGCTCAATAGATACTATGTTGATGAGATTGAATCGGACATGTCCAAACCACTTGTTTTCTTATCATCAAGAGCTGATGAATTGTCTAATTGTCTTCGAAGTACTGGACTGCTGGAGACCCAGATTTGATTTGTGCCACTCACCAAGAGCAAATAAAATCCACCATGATGCTTTTACAGCTACTGCATATTTTCGTGGAAGATTTACAAGGGCTCAAAGTGCTGGAAAGTGAAATGGAGAAGTGCTGGATGATGGAAGCAATCGAAACCATTGAGGAAGGAAAGGTTCTCACTGAAACATATCAGAGAAGGTGGCTTTCTGTATTCACTAATTGGATGGGCAGGTGGAAGCTGGAGGACGACATAAAACACTTTGGCACTGGCATCTCTCACCTCCAGGACACAAAGGAAAGATTTAATATCAAATTCCTGAGGCGAGACTCATCAAAATCTGCCCAACAGCTAGCGTCTCAGTATGATACTTTGCATGATACTGATCTGTCATCTTTCATCAACAAGATTCATTTGAATTTGAATTTGAATTTGCGTCTCTGAGATATGAACATAGTAGATTAGTTTTCACGTTTCGAATTTGAATTCATTATTCAAAATTCGGGGTGTGACAAAAATGTTTCCTCTTTCCTTTTCCACTGTGTCGTGTTCACATCAATTTCATGGTTCAGGTCTTTTATTTGTTTAAATAGGAGAGTCTATTTGTTTCCTGAACACTCTTGCTGACTTTTGGGTGGTTTTATTTTTGAAAGTTATGTCCATAATAAAAATCACCAAGGAAAACCGAAAACCATACCTTTTGTTGGATTTCATAAAGTCTAATATTATATATAAATAAGAAAAAATGTAATTAATAAATTTTGGATGTAAAGTTTTACAAACACGATCTTTTTATTATTATTATCATTATTATTATTATTATTATTATTATTAGAAAGAATTTAATCTTTATTTTACCCTTAAATGTGAGGGAAAAAAAAAAAAAAGATCGAAGAACTAGAACTGGAGGATCAGGTCTCCCAACAGACGACACCATGTCCAACGATCTTCTCTGATCTTCCCTCCCGTCCAGAAAGCCTAGAAATTTTTGTGTTATAATGCAGCTTCATATCTTCGTCAAAGGGATAAACTTAGTTTTAGATTTTTTTTTTTCATCATACCAATTTATACGAGACTATAAATTTTGTGTAATTATGTATATATCAAGAAGAAAGTCTCTGGCTTATAATGCTTTAGAGCTCCCAAATCATACTTTTTAATATATTCCCTAAATATCCAAATTTTGTGTAATTATGTATATATCAAGAAGAAAGTCTCTGGCTTATACTGATGTACATACAGCACACTGTAAAAATTACTTTTGTCGCTACTGTGACAGTCATTTTTGTCACTGCAAGGTGAAAGTTTTATACTTCTTAACAAATGTCATTGTGAGTCAAGAGAAGTAAACGTATTTTGCTATTTTTGGGTAAGGTTGGGCATTGGTGATTGGTTTTTAATTACCTCCAACATCTCATACACAAAATCATCATACAAATCAATTGTTTTTACTAAATTATCAAGTGGCATGGTGCAGTGGTGTTTGAAAATATGTATGTGAAAGCCATGCAAGAAGGAAGCAGAAGGAGAATGCAATTAAGGTGAGAATGTGAGATACAGAGAGCTGTATGTACATCAGTACATGAGCAACAAAAGGCAATTAGATGAACAAAGTATTTGTTAGAGTTTTATGAAAAATAGAGAAAAGCAGGAAAAGTAGAAAGAAAGCTGAAGAACAAGATAGAATCCAAGGCTTCAATTGTATTGATAGAGTATCAAGTACATGTATTTATACTATCTAACTTGAGTTGGAAAATCACACTTTTACCCTTAACACCTTCCCTCAAGCTGATGGGAGAAAAGATACCATCAGATTGCATTAGAAAATACCCAAAGACTTCAGCAACACAGTAACCCACAATATTGGTTTCAAACTTTCAATCAGGATTAATGAGTGGCACTGATTGCCATAGCTTCAGAGGATAAGAGGCCTGCCTACAGTTCAACATAGTAGTAGTTGGAGGAGTTGCCATAAATGTGGTCACTGGAGCATAATTTAAAAGGCCATCAACTTCAGATGTAGTAGTAGTAAATGTACTGGGCACAATAGCCAATAACAGGGAAACAAGTAAGTCCATCTCAGCATTGTTTGAAGTAGTTGGAGCAGCTGAAACAGAGCCAAATGGACCACCCGAAACAGAACCACATGGAACAAATTCATCAAAAGGCTCTAATACCGGTTTTGCAGACGATACAAAAATAATTGGAGCATTGGTTGCTTGGCTTGGATTCTTGCTTACAGGTGGAGAAGAAGCTTTGGGAGCCGAAACTCTAACATCAACAACAGGGACACAAGCTTGTGCCTTTTGGTCATCCCTTATCTTGTGATCCCCCTTGACTTGATCAAATTTATTGACCGCTGCGACATATGGTTTTTCCGATGCACTATAACAAGAAACAACATCATGAAATGGAGAGAGCTCATTATTGCCTGCATTTGAGTTGAAGTTGCCACTGAAAGTTCTTGTATTCTGAGACTGCACTACATTGTGTTGTGACATAGGTCTATGAGAAAAGCTTCCAACATTATTTTCCTGTGTCATTCCATTGTCTGAAGTTGTACCAAATTGTTGTGTAAATGAAACATTAGAGCCATTAGTGTACTGAGCATTGGGGTACTGTAAGTATGCACCATTTCCATTATTATATTGAGCCATAAACCCACATGCAGAAGAAACACCATTGACAACTTGCTGCTGAGGTATAGTAGGCTGAAGCATGGGATATGAAGGATTCACATAACCAACAGTAGGTGAAGTACAATGCATGACATAAGGTGCCTGATTCATAGCAACACAACCATTTATGATTGGAGTACTCTGAAACATATGTTGCAATTCAAAAGGTCCATTATTCTTTATCATTGTAGCATCTTGAAAACTATGTTGAAAGTTGGTACTACCTAGTGTAGATGAGACAGGAGAACCTAAGAAACCCATTGATATATTCTGAGAGGAAGGAATTATGAATCTAGTAGATGCAGGTGGCTGAACATAACCCATATGACTCATAGGAACAACATTACGACCATTATAAGCATTTATATGGGTAGTTCTAGTGGATAGACCATAAGTTGCAGGATTGATAAATGCATTCCCATTAACAATTCCATTATGTGCAATCATGGCTGTAAGAAAGGGCAATGGTAGTGCTTTGTGCTTAAGCACAGGAGCAGAAGCAAATTATCTTGATTCTTGAACAATATCAGACTTAGCATCCAATAATATTGTGCAAAGCTCGGTTAGAGATATTGGCATCTGTTGAGCTCTGATGACAGTCTTTATGGTCACATATTCAACAGGCAATCCATTTAGGATCAGAAACACTATATCTTCATCAGGAATGAAAACTCCAGCAATAGAGAGTTGTTCCCGGATAGTTTTAAAACGTTCCATATACTTGTCTATACTATCTTTACCTTTATGAATTTTTTGCATTGAAGTCTGGAGCTCGAAAGTTTTGAACTTTGAAAGTTTAGCATACCTCTCATAAAGCGAAAACCAAACTTCTTCTGAGGTTTTGCTCCCAACAATAAAAGAAAGAGCATTAAGGGACAAAGTACCAACTAGTAACGTCATTAAAGCAGAGTCATTCTTCCTCCAAGCCTTATACTCTTGTGTAATCTCTGAGGTACGTAATACTACCCTCTTTTGTTATTTTGTATTGTGGAGGACACGGAATAGACCCATCAATGTATCCCATTAGATCACACCCTACCAACATTGACTGGAGCATAAATCTCCAAATTACATAATTAGTGTCATCCAATCGAACTGTGATTGCATTGCTGAAATTTGAGAGTAGAGAAAGTTGTATCTCATTGTTCTGATACATGATTCAAGGTGGCAAAGGCTGAAACTATGATTCCTTTAATGTAGAAAAGCATAGAAAATAGGAATTCCTATCTTGAATAAGCAGGAGGCAACCAACTCCAAAACCTGGGTAACTATAATATGGAAGTTACTGAAATATTCATCACAAAACTCAACAACCTTCAATAATTGGTAGCAAACTTTGTAATATCTGATGAGAGTTCTTCAATAGGAGTCCGAAATCAACATATACTCCTCTCACACAAAAATACCCAAATGCAGAATCAAAGAGAATTATCCCAGAATTTCTTCTTCAATCAAATTTCTACCATTATTCACTTAATATTTGCAAGAATCATCAAATTTCACTAATCTTGATTGGTGTCCTTGATGATAGTCTGAACGTCTAGAATTCTAGGTTTTTCACTTTTCTTCAACCTTTAACAAATCTCCATGAATAACTTGTTTCAATCAGTAATAGAGTGCTCAAAACACAAATCCAAAGCTTCGATGTAGAAATTATCAACAAATCTCAACAATCTTAACAAAATCCCAAACCAGATCCACGAAGATGAACTTATCTGAAAAAGCTTGAATCACACTTCTGATATGCTTGAATCATAAGCAGAATAGAGACTGAAAATATGAATTTCTTGAACAACTAGGTCGCTGGCGCGGATTTCCCATCCCAATCGAACCTGGCTCTGATACCATTTTAGAGTTTTATGAAAAATAGAGAAAAGCAGGAAAAGTAGAAAGAAAGCTGAAGAACAAGATAGAATCCAAGGCTTCAATTGTATTGATAGAGTATCAAGTACATGTATTTATACTATAGCACATATATCTAACTTGAATTGGAAAATCACACTTTTAGCCTTAACAGTATTTGCTTATTCTACTTGAGATTTCCTTCTCCTTTTGCCTATTGCGCGCGCGTCCTGAGGTCAAAATGAATTGCTAAAAGTTCATATACAAGTACAGCAACTTTACCATAGATCTTGTCTTTGTCGTCTTCTTCTTTTTCTTCTCTCTCTCTCCATTTTTTTCCCCTTCAATTTAGCATAGATCTTGTTGATGCCGAAGTTTTCACTATATAGGTTGGTTCTTCTTGGGGCTAATGGAGGCAATCTTCTACGTTAATTAAGGTAGAGGTGTAAACATAATCTATTGAAATTCCATACTGTCCTTTGTGATTTGAAAGCTGAACAATCAAAGTTTAAAATAAAATAATAAAACAAGAAAAATGTTCTGTAACGAAAGTTTTCATTTTTGACAAGTATCGATATTACATGCGAGGATATATCACCATACTCGTTATATATATTATGATTCAAAGAGCAAGTGAAATCAGAACCATATTATAGGAGATGAATGAATCATAGAGTACAACTCCAAGCTATCGTGAAAATTTCTTCAAATTTATACTTGTGTGGTATATATGCACTAAATAAGCTACAATCCACATTAGAGAACAAAGACAATTTACTTGAAAACCATAAATTCTGCCAGAACAATCTAATTTACAAGCTTTAAACTAAACCAATCTGTGGTAGCTAAGCTAGATTCCATATATGGTTTGCCTACAAGCTTTATGCTATAGCAGAATCCAATACAGCATACACCCTCCAATAATTTTCATCACCATGTGTAAAATCCCCCTATTCTGCAACAGTGAAGGAGCATAAGCTATCATCACTGGGAATTGGCAACCCCCTACTGATGGATCTTTATCTGTCACCATCGCCAAACCAGAGAAGTCACAGGTCCATATTTTCTGGTCATTCACTTGGTAATACATGTTAAAAGCATAAGAAGCATTCCCTTCCAGGCTAAGGTTATTGCAAGAAGAACCATAACCCAAGGCAGTACAATCTGAGAGGCTACAAGCATAGTCAATGCTACTTGGCAAACCATACAAATCTTTAGCCTCTGGATTCAGCACACACCACCTTTTGGACAGATAATCCACACCTTCCACAGCTACAAGTCCCTTATTCTGCACTGAACCCGACAAATCCAATTCGTACTTCGGCTTCCCATCAAACTCGAACAGCCCCCAATGCCTCTCAAAGCAGCCGGGAGCAATGCTTTTGGCATTTTCATCGATGAGGCTAAAAAGATAGACATCAATCATGCCTTTCCTAGCTGGAGTTCCATTTCCACTTAAGGCATGTTTAAGCATTCCCTGATTAAATCTTTTGGCATTTGGGATATTGGCATTTACAACTCCATCAGTTGGCCAACCCACCTCTCCGACTATGATCTTCATGTCAGGGAACCCAGCTTTGGTTAGAGACCAAACAAGGGTGTCAAAGTTTGCATCAAACACATTGGTGTAGAGCAGGTCACCATCTCTAATGGGCTTGCTTGTTCCATCAAAGAAAGCAAATTCGAAAGGGAAATAGGCATTTCCATAGAGGCTCAGAAAAGGGTAGATGTTGACTGTGAATGGAGCCTCATTGGTATATAGGTATTGGACTATCTCAATCACATTGTCTTTAAGTTCAGGCCGAAAGTCGCCTGTGGATGGAACTGGGTTTGAGTCAGGGGAGAAGTAGATGTCAGCATTGAAGGGCACTGTGGCTTTGACCTGTGAGCCAAGCCCGGCGCGGTTGAGAGCTTCCTGGATGTTCTTCAGGGCTGGTAATGTAGTCCTTAAATAGGTGCCATTGTACGCTTTGAGAAAGGGTTCATTGCCTACTGCGACATACCTGCCAAACCCCATTGCACAATATTAACCAAGCGTACACACAAACAAAGCTAGCTAGTCCAAAAAAAATCAATGGAAAAACTTGCTTGTATATATGGAGTGTATCCAGTACTAGTAAAAGTTGCTTGTATGCCACTCTATGCTCAACTATTGATTATCCAGAACTAAAAGACATGGACCACTAATTTCTTTAGGTTAATCTATGCACTATAGTCCCAATAATCCTTCATAGGGTCCTAGAATCAACTCAACCCGAAGTCTCACAAAGAAGAAAAAGGTGCTAGAAAAGGCTATTTCAATAGTAGAATTGACTCATTTGCACACTCAATAGTAGAATTGACTCATTTGCACATATTGGAAAGACTAACAGTCACAGTCACAGATGAAACAACACAAAGATATCAAGCAAAACAAGGACTATCAAGATCACAGGGCAAAAGCAATAAAACTGACCCATGATTTCACACAAATGAACATAATGCCAAGATGTCCAAATAGTACTCAAACATTGCAAACTTGGGTTTTCCTTATCAGTGTCATAGTGACCAAAAATAGGTTAAAATTCAAGAAAATGTGTGACTCAACTTGATATTCACTCCACCATCATAGCAATAAGAGGTGACATTGGCATCGACCCAAGAAAATGCAGCAACAGGGTCTATACTCATCTCCTGCAACATGAAATTGGGTATGGCCAACATGACCTCAATTTTAGTCCCAGTAAGAGCCTCTAAAATTTTCTGATCAGCTTCAAACAGCTTGAGCTTAGTAAACCCATTATCTTCAAGCATTTGAACCACTTTCTCAGGTGGGAGCTGGTGCGTTGCCATAGTCCCCCAGTTGACTCCAAAGCTCCAACCTTTATGGGCCATGAAAACAAGAACCAGCAGCATTGTGACCAAGAAAGACTTGGCCTTTGGGACTTTTTCATGCACCATTCTCATTTTGGTTGATGAATCTTCAAAAGGGTCTCTGGGAATCTGAGTCTTTTGTTGAATGAAGCAGAATCAAGAAAGATTTTGAGGGCTCCAATGGTTCAGGGGAAGCAAAGAGAGAGAGAAAGAGAGAGAGGGAAAGGGAATTCTTTTGGGTCTTGGTTTAGTATTTATAAGGCTAAAAATGAGAAGTTTGTGAGAAGTTGAGAGAAAAGTAGAAAAGGAATGTAAGATTCGTTGCTTAATTCGGTTAATCAGTTATGGCAGCCAGCCCATGTTAATTGTTTCCCAACTGATTAGTAGTACTATTATCTTATAACTAGAGTAATTAAGACTTAAAGAGTGTTGATTTGCCAAAAATGAATGTCCATTAAGCTAACCTTGCCAAAATAGATGAGGAGGGGAGTGGTAAGGTTCCTTTGCTCACGTTAGCTCGACTTTATGAAGGTTGATGTTGGTCGGTTACTTCACTCTATCTCTCGAGTCTTTTTTTTTTTAATCATACTAGTCTGCAATCACATGCTCTGCATGTGTAAGAAAAATTTTAATTGTAAAAAAAAAGTTATCTGCAAAAGAAAATGGATTTAGCGGGTAGTTATTGCAGAGAGAAAATGGGAGGTTGTGAGATAATTTCTTTTAAATTTTCTTAATAAAATTTATTTTATAATTGTCCTATTTACCCTTGTGATTTAATTTGTTGTCAAAGTTTTTTAATCTTTCAGAGTTAAATCTGTCAAAATTTTCAGTTTTGGCTAACAAAGCCTCTTCTCTTAATAATAGTATAGATTTATCGAGAGACTAATCAACTTGTCATCGTCACGTGTGATGGGCCCTTTGAGGGCTCGCATCCTTCTATTTATTTTGACGAACCACCGACTTTTCTAATTGATAACATTGTCGTTGCATTTGAAAAGAATAGGTTTGTGAGGATTTCTCTTGTTGCACAAGAAAGTGAATGAAAACATACTTATCCAAGACCAAAGAGCAAAGACTCAAGAAGAAAAACTATTGACTCCTTTTTGTTAGATTACTTAATGAGAATCCTTCAAAATGCAAACTTTCCAGCCAAAATCTACGTGTTAATTTTTTAAGCAATTGCAGGTAAGCAGGTTCTTCTTTTATGTATAGCTTTCTAAAAGATTGAACTTTCCCGTCAGAAAAGGCTAGCAACTAGAACTTATAGTGCATTTCCAAAGAAAAAGGATACATCTTTATCCTATGCTTCTCTTTAGTCCTTAGGTCTTTCATTTTGAGGGTCGTACATACTAGTGATACTACATAGGTTTCTAGGGCCTGTGGGCACCTCAATGGAGAATGACAGGCACACATTGCGCGAGAAGATCGATTAAAGTCGGTCGGGGTAGTTCGTTTGGCAGTGGGAAGCATAAACAAATGCAGATTTGCAGTGGTAGGTACTCTTTGTGGCAATAATTACACAAAAGGGGAAAGATTTGCCTCTGAATTATTCAGATTTTGTTGCCTGCCTACAGCTTGAGAGCAATGTAAGTTGTTGAAAACACAAGGAAAATGCTTGTTTTTACTACAGTCGCGAGCAGCTTCATAATGCTCAAATCATTTTTGCTTCATTTCTTTGGGTTCTTGTGGATACTTAGAGCAGTGAAAATGGTAATAAATCATTACTATCAGAGTCAAAAGATAAGTGAAACTGTCATAGTCATAGTCAAAACATAACTCAAACTGTGATACTGCGTTTTCACAGACACTCGTACTAAGTTGCAGGAATGGCATCAGATCTTTGCTGATATGGCTTGACCAAACAGACCAGAGTACAGGTGTAAGCACAGAAAACACTGAATGATGATAAATTGAAACATAATCACTAGTTACATTTTGTACAAGGTTGGTCCATAACGCCATATCACTTGTCTGTGATTGTCACCTTGATCTTGAATTCTTCAAGGTTAAATATTTGAAGTAACTTGTTTGGTCACTTGGTGCAGGGATGTGGCTTTCTTTTAGTTGGCCAGATTTCTGTATTAGCGGTGAACATGCAAAACCAGCTTCAGTTGGGGTATTTTCTCCATTAGCGAAATCCAAAATGAAGGCGATACAAGCCACCAGAAACAACGAGGCCCATCGGTGCTTATCTGTGGTCTTCCGAGACATCTTAATTAAGGCACGCTTCTGGCAGCCCAAAGCTTAAGCAAAACATTGCCTGAAGACAAGGAAAAGATTAGAAAGTAGTACAGCTATGAAGCAGTTTCATATACATGCATGCATTTTTGGAGATTTGGAGCTATAAAAGAAGTTCAAATAGTAATAATACCTTGTTTGGAGCAACATCCCTAACCCTATGAAATATTGGGTCTTTTATATGGGCCTTCAAAGCAGCCTCTGCCTCCTGCATATAATTGGAAAAGCAGTTTATGTTAGTCCACAACAGACCTAACTGAGCATAGGGAAAATAAGAATGAGATCAACTCGACACACCTATACCAAATACACAAGAAGCATAAGTGTGCATGCTACCAGTAGAGGTCAAAGACCTTAGACTTCATCAAATTAAAGGACTTGCTGTAGTTACCAGCAGATTAATTTAACAAAAGAAAGAAACAGAGTAAAATATGTTGACAGAGCTTACGGAAATAATATATTCTTGCGTTTCACTTGCTCGGATGAAGCAATAGCAGTGAATCAAAGGAAGAGTTTCCCTCCAATATTTTCTCTGGATCACCCCTCTAAATGCATCTGAATGCAAAGTGTAAACAATAACAGCAATTAGAATTTAAAAATTTGTACTATGAAGTAAACGATCATTGAAATAAAATCCCTTACAGCTTTCTAAGTAATTCTTGCAAATTGTCTATAATCAGACAAACAAGAACGTTTACTAAAAGGAAATCAAATGATTTTTAAAGAAAAGCAATTGTGCATAAGACATCTGTACCTAGAAATTCAAGAGCAGAAGCCGGAAGGTTCATTATCACATGATCAACATGCTCCCAAGTCTTGACATTGATCATCTCAGAGCCTCTTATTCTCTTATTCTTGTTTCCTTTGCTCCTACCAGCTACAAGAACGTTTGTACCATTAACACTTCCATTCTCTGCAAAGGGAAATGAAAAGATGCTAAATCTTAAAATATAACACAGAAAGCAGTAACCCAGGATCTTAAACATTGTTCAAGCACCTGTTTGTGGTGCCCTTGATACCTGATTGACAAACATCTGCAGGTCTTTTAACTGGAGGTACTGAAGCATCTGTATTCCTACTAGAACTTTGTAGACCGTCCACATTAGAAGTAACACTATCTAGTACCTCTTTTGCCTCAACTGCGAGAAATACAAAATAGAGATGAAGTTTCATACTAACAATCACCTGAACTGAATGGATACAAAAAGTTCACACATATTTTACCGTTTAGCATTCCATTGCCTGATTCTGATTCCTGACTACCCTGATTGGTACATGTCTCGCAAGATTTGAGCATGGACGCATCTGAATTCAATTCTTTCCCACAGTCAGGCACTGCCATCAATTGAGAAACAAATTCTCTCGCATCAAGATTGTATGTGTGAACATGGTCACCAACCTTGTTAATCTCTGCATTGATCTTCAGATAATGAATGCTATCCGGATTTAAGTCATTTGCATACACGATGCATCCTTTCTGTGCGGCAGGAATAGCAAACGGGCCAATACCAGCGAACATATCACATATGACTTCCCCAGCTCGAAACTGAGAAACCAACCTTATATGTTCATGTTCCAATCTTGAATTCCAATAGACCAAGCTGTAATCAAGCTTGAAAGTCGCTCCATATTGTTTCACTTCTGTAACCATATCTTTTTCTCCTGCTAAAACTTCAAACTTCGGCACGCGAAACTCATTTGAAATAGATCCAACTTTATTGACAATTGTCTTGATTCTTGGATAATTCTTCTGCTTTTACAAAAAAAATTCAAACAACACATAAATATGTATGTGTGTGTGTGTGTGTGTGTGTATATATATGATGCAGAAATAAAAATCAAATCTAGGTCTACATCGCCACCAGAAGTAAATGAAACATACATCATAAATAACTTTGGCAATCACATCCTTGTAGGGAATTAACTCATCATGTATATTCAGATGGGCAACGTGACCTGCATAAGAATGAAGCAGTGTCAGTTCAACATCAGATCATCAATTCAGCACGGTTATTGCTTGATCATACGCCAGGTAGAATCATGAGCTGAGTACTTAACTATTGTTTCAAAAGATGAAGGAACCTCCACTCCGGGGGGCAGAATCTGCTTCAAAATATGGTCTGAAATCATAACAATCGATCACACAGTTAAAAAATTTCAAATAAAACAGAGTTAAATTTCACATGCAACTTAGGTATCATCAATAAGAAACTTCCATTACCTACACCCCAATATGAGTACCCGAGAGTCAACGAATATGGAACTACTTCAATCTTGCATAAATCCTTCAGTTCATTGAGAATTGTATCCGGAATAATAGATAGGTCTACCACACACCCAAGATTATAAAATCCCAATTAGTGATAACTAACAAACACACATGCTCTGGAAAAATGGTTCCACATTCCACATTAACCAAATAACCAACACAAAGTTCCGGAATTTCTCACCGGAATCTTGCACCCTCTCCGATAATATCATGTAACGGTTTCTTTCACATGTTGGGTCCTCCGTAATCGGCTTAATGCGTGGTTTATCAAGCAAATATCTGCAAATCAAATGCCACCCAAATAATGTTTAACACTGTAGTACGCAAAACCACTGCATTGCAGCTGTACACAGAGAGAGAGAGAGAGAGAGTGAAGACTTAAAGTGTTTGAGAAGTACCCATTTAGTATTCGAGTGGCGACCTTGCAAAGCTCACGAGGAATCCGAAGCGCCCACAATTTCAAATGCACATCAAATTTACTCTCATCCAACATTTTCAAAGTCTGAAGAGTAATCAGAAGCAGAAAGTTAGAAGCTTTGGACCAAAATCAAAAGAGAAACGGCTCTAATTTTCAGTTGGGCATTTCGTCGAACACCATAAGGGCACATATAAACCCTAATTTTACAAAATATTTAACTAGAAAAGAGATAAAGTTTCTAACTTGAGGTGAAGTACTCACTGATCAATTTGATAAGAGTTGGAGTCGCTCTGTGTTTGGGGGAATGAGAAGAGATGGAGTCGTCTTTCCGATGGGTACTAGATTTTGCTTCGTGCAGAAACAAGAGGGATTTAGGGTTTAAGCAGTTGAGCGGGACAAGTAGAACGGCGTCGTTTGCTGGACGTGACTTGGATCATACTTATTTGGCCCAAATCAATATTACGTGAAGATTTGTTAACAAGTGCAAAAGGGTGGTTGGATATTAATCTCTTTATTCGACTTATTTTTTACAGCACATATGCGTGGTCGACTAGATAACCGATCACATTGATGAGTAACTGTCTGTTATAGTTTATCATATGGATGCGTGATTGTCTGTTATAGTTTATCATATCATCAGTAATTTTTAAATAACTTGGTTTACTGGAAGTGCTTCATTGAATGACTTATTTGCATCCATTTGTATTAGTCGAGTCTATTTTCTAATGGCTTGTGCCATTTTGAATGGTTTTCGTCAATTTTTGTTTTGATGTAGCTTCATTTTTGTAATTATTCATAATTTATCAGTGGACTAAGATATTTTTCTTTTTTAAAAAAATAGAAAAAGTAATAAAAAGTAAACAAAAATAAAAACATTTTAGCCCTAAGGGATCATTAGAAATCTCCTGCGACACAGTTCACGCATTTCACTTCGATTGTTATCACCATGGCCACGCTGTTAATCAGCTTAACTTGCTTGGCATTCTCTGTCTTCTGTGTCGTAGTGTGAGACCTAACAGCGACATCAACACATTTATCATATTGGAAACCGGCCTCACTGACCACGTTTTCACAATGCTTATGTAGTCAGCTGCACCAATCTAGTATACAGTTTATTATAACAATTAGTTTCCTCAAATATCTCTTAAGCACCTTACTACCACACCCATTTGAGGTGTAAGTCTAAAAGAGCAAATCAAATTCAGAATCATATTACACAAACATGTATACCTGGCCTCCAGGGACCCCTTCTGATAATATATCAACAGGTCACAAAACTATCACTTGCATACAATTCATATGAGTCCTTTATTCATTCAAAATAAAAGCAAGGTTAAAATCAATCATATTCTTTTGTTGACCAAACTCATCATATGGGAGGCCGAATTGAGAGACAATGATGCCCGCTTTGTGACCTACAATCACGGTCTTATGGGAAAGCTAATTCATCAGGCAACATTGGCAGCCTCAGATCACCAATTAATGTCATAGTTTTCTTGATTTTCAATTTTTGATACAATGACATAAGATAAACCCATAGACCCCAACGCTCATTACTATAGGCAAACACTATCTTCCTGTCATCCGCCAGCGGCAAGTCCACTAAGGATTGCTCATATAATGCATGCTCATATTTTGCAAGTCGATGATACTCTCATTTCATCAGCTTCAGCATATATATATATATCACTTAAATTCAACCTCTTTACTGAAGAATATAGAAAGAACGAATTAGTGATCACAATATTCATAGACTATTCTTCCATGTAGTATAATATGTCGCGATTCCAGGCATCGACTCAAGGTGTATATTCAAGCACACAAAATCATCCAATATCAACCCTTTCATTGTTGTAAACCAGTACTTTACGATTTTCAATGTCTACATAATTTTGTGTATTAAAACTTTCATACTCTTTACTGAAAGTTTAAAACATTTTTGTAAAAAATAAAAATAAATAAACTTGCGTGCTCAAATTACCCAAATGTGATGAAAAAAGTTGTCGATCGATAATTTATGATATTCAATGTCTAAGCAATTTCAATATAGACACCTAAACTTTCCCGGTCAAATTAAAAAGTAGATCTCATGTGCAATCTCTTCAAATATGCTAAAAAGATGGATGACTTAGTATGTTTCCTATCTGTAAATACATTTAGCCAATGAACACAAAATAAAAAAGATAACGAACTCCAGAAAAAGTAGCAACTTCTATTCCAAGACTTCTTTAACAATTTACAAACTTAACCAATGAAAATCGATCAATAAGTGTTTCTAAACTTATACAAGATATGGTTTGACTAGTATGCCCTTGCCTAAATGAAATAAAACACAAGGAATTATTACAATTTAAGAGAAATTGTCCATTTATCAAAATTTGAGCTACACTAACTTCATTTACCCAAATATTTATAATCTTTTAATTCTCAGTTAATTGTTCATCGGCTTAGTAACAGTGCCGGCTTGAGCCGAGCTGTTACTGTGAAATGACGGTTTTGCCCTCTATTCTTTGCGTAATTACGGTCTGTTGTTTGACCTAGGTATAAAAGATGTTGGAGTGAGAGACGCCATCTTCTCTCTCTTTCTCTCTTCGTTCTTAGCTCGGCTCTGCGCATTTGGAGGTATGTAGTTGTGGGGTTCTGCATGTCGTTGTTCTGTCTATTTCTATTTGATTTAGCACATATTTGTTGGGTTTTTGTGAAAGATTGTTGGGTGTTTGTCTGATTTGGTGTTTTTGTGACAGATTCTTGGTGTGCGACTAAGTTGGGCAAGGAGAAGGAGGCTGATTGTGGAGGAAATGGGAGAGGAATCACAGCGAAAGAGAGTGATAAAATTCCCTAGAGACTGAGGGTACGAAGATTCTGACTGTGAAGTTCGTTTTGTATGGCTTCAGTTATCAATTCGAATTACTTATGTGTTTCAGTTCGATTATTAGGGGTTGTTGATAGATTTTCGATTCGACCAAGAGGAGGAGCAAGGGGACGGGAGGAGCATGATTCTGGGTATTTGATTTTCGATTCCGTTTATTAAGATTTGGTTTAATAAGGGTGGTTTTTTAAGATTTGGTTTAATAAGGGGGGTTTTTAAGATTTGGTTTCCGAAAATTAAAAGAATTAAATCAAATAAAACTATACAAACACAAGTACAAGAATGAAACATAAGAAATAAAGATCAAAACCAATTCCATAATCAAATTCGATTCAACCCTACAATTGTTCTTCCAAGTCATGAGAAAGAAGTTGATCATGTAAAACATATGAAGCAAATGATTTTCCATTTTTTACTTTCCTTGCTAATTAATCTAAGTGAAAGCACCTAGATCAATCCTATCAAACATGCAATCAAAGTCTAGAAAGCTAGCTAATCATAACATGTTCAACGCAATACACATAGAGAAAGACTATCAACTTAAGTGAACAACTTAGTATGAAAAAGTTCATCTAATTGCAATCTTTTTCAATTAAACTCGATTCTTGTCCAAAACCTTTACTACTTTTGATTCAAGTTTACAAAACTATTAGGTGAATCACAAACTTAAATCTAGCATCAATTACATGCATATATCCTAAGTTGGCCACCAAAGAACATAAACATATAAAAGTTTTCTGTAAAGCAAATTTAATTGAACAATCTCACAAAAGTAACTTAGAATCACAATTATAGGAATCGAAAATTCATTCAATCATAAGAAATTCAGAATTAAACTTTGTTCAAATATTATTGTCAACTAGAAACAATTCCAACGAAATCAAACAAGGTTACAAAGAAAGAGGTTGAATTACACCATGAGATGGAGATGAGGATGGAGGGTTGACGTTTGGATGCTTGAATCTTGGAAGCAAGTCTTCAAGGTGGAGAATGGATGATGACGCTCACGGCTCCTTCTTCTTCTTCTTCTTCTTCCTTGCTTGAAACCGTGGATTGCACTAGAGGGTGGAGAGAGAGCCTGACGTTATGAAGAGAATTTTCTGAATTATGGGGTGTGTGGAGTGTGGAACTCTTAACGTCAAGAATAGGGGAGTATATATAGGGGACGGCCAAAGCTCTCCAAGCATTCAGAAAATTTCACATAGCTTCGACCAATCATAGAGTGCCATGTCACCTTTGGTGTGTCATCCATCCAATCAAAACTCTCCAAAATAAGTTTATAATCCCTTAATATATATTTGCCGAAATATCTATGAATTAAATCTGATTTATTTCCTTATTTTCGGCCAAAATTCCTTTAGGGAATGTAGGGATGAACCTAGACTTGTTTTGAGCATTCACCCTTCCTTAAAACTCTCCAAACCTTATCTCCAACGTCACCCTTGATTTCCTCTTGAGAATTTCACGTTAACTTCCTTATTTCCAAGGCAAAATCAGTTTTAATTCTCCAAGAATATCTTTTATTTGTTGCACACACTCCTCCTTTCCTTAAAACTCTCCCTCGATTTCCTCCAAGGCATATCATTCCTTGTATCATTCCTTGATTTTTCACGTTACTTCCTTCTTTTCCTCTTGGTATTTTATGGCAACAACACAATTAACTCCTCGAAGAATATTTCCTCCCTTAAAACTCTCCCTAGAAAATCTCCAAGGCATATCTTCAATTATATTTTTGATTTTCAATGTTGTCTCCTTCTTTTCCTCTTTGTATTTCACGGAAAACACATATAAATCCTCCAAAAATATCTCTCATGAGTCACAAACCCAAAATCCAATGGGCTTTCTTCATTTGCCTAAAATCCACATTAATCTAGAAGATTCTTAGGCCTCCATGTCATCTTCAAGCCATGAAGTCTCCTAGTGCCTCCAGGAATCTTCCTCCAACGTCAATTTCCTTTATTTTTCCGCTCATGCTTCCTTGTTTGCTCAGGAGTCTTGCTTTGACAAAGTTTCCTTTTCTGAACAGGGTTTCCTGTTTGAAACAGGATTTCCTGGTTGGACCAGGAAAACTTCATTTCTTCGTTTCAGCTCATTTATGCAGTCCTTGAGCTCCCTCCAACGTTCTCCAGCTTTTCTTTCCCTTTTTGAGCTTATTCCAGCTTGTTTGCTCCAAGGCCCTGAAAATAGAAACTATTACTAAAAATGGAAACTTTCTAAAAATAGTAACTTTCCTAAACAAGAAAGATTCATTTAAGGAAATAACTAAGTAAATATGAGGAAATAACAATTAAAACGTCGCATTAAAATGCTCCTATCACTTATGCTAAGATATTTCTAGACTTGTATAGAATTTTGTCCAATTTCTATAAAAAAGTGCAAGTAATAAGATATGGACTCCTATTTGTGTGTTAAGAATCTCATTGTAAATACTTAATATTTCTCAAATGGATTGACAATTATTTGATGAAAACTGATGTACATGTCTGTATATGACAAGCAATTAAAGGCATCTATTGGATATTCTGAAATCGTGTCTCTTGAATTAGTGATTGTACCAAATCTTCCGTTTTTGGTTTTGTGATTTTAAGAACGAGATTTTTGACAAAATGAGGGAAATTCAATGAGATTCTATAATCAAATTATAGAATTCATGTTTATTAAGGAGAAGAAACCAAAAACTTCTTCTTCTTTTTTTGTTGAAAAGGAATTGATTACTTTAGTAATCAAGCCATGAACATAGACCAAAGTCTAACAGCACTTACATAAGAAATCAAAAACTTTGTTCAAGAGGATCAAGCATAAACGGTTGGTTATAATCCCCCCAAAACACATTGATTCCTTAATCTTCACAAGGATTTGAGAAAGAAAAAATGACATTGGTTCTGAATCAGTCATGCGACATTTTGTCTTAAGTTGAGTCGATATTAGATTGTTTCGGATGAACTTAATTTGATAGTAATGGTTGGTAGCATATATGGTCTTGACAGCGAAAGGAGATACCATGCTAAGTAACTAAGCTATAGACTAAACTTGAAATCATTCTGCAACAAACATTTTTATAACAATATTTGAAAGTAAATTATCCGAGTACATTTTTATAGCATATATGGTCTTTCCTTTTCTTGTCTTGTCTGTGTGAGTTTGAGACTGTGAGTTTCAATTTTTGAGTGTCAATGTTGGGAATGAGAATGTTGGGGATGGAGTGTCTGCTGCTGAGGTTGAGGGGCTTATTCGCTGGAGCCGTCCGCCGGTGGGAGCGGTGAAAATCAATCTGCATGCTGAATTTCCGAAGGGGAGTGGGACAGGTTGTATCGTGGTGGTTGCTAGAAATAGGGCCGGGCAACTTTTGGGTGGTGTCACGCTCAAGTCTCTAGCCTCAACCCTGGTGTCGACCAAAGTCCTCGCTGCCGAACAAGCGGTGGAGCTCGCAAGAGGATTATATTTGTTAAAATTGAGTTTGTGTAATTGTTAAAAAAAAACACTAAAAAAAAAATATAACAACATGTATGCATAGGAAGTTTTAACTATTTTGTTTGAAGATTAAACTACTATTTACGGATGTTTGATTTGTTGATAAAAACTCACCCAAACATTTCCTCAATTCTCATTGTTCTCTTCCTAAACATACGTACTAGGCAAAATTAAGATGAAGGATACCAAGCAATTTTGCATTCTAAACTGGAGTAATATGTAGTTTGAAGTTTCTTAAATTGGCAAAGTTTATGATCACCAAATATGAATGAACGTAGATTATCATAATCTAAGATAGACATATATTAATGTTTAACAACTGATACTATAATATAAATGTATGATAAAAAAATATAATATTACAACTAATTAGTTAACTGATAAGAACTTTCTCTTGCATGGACAATCACATCAAAGGTTGGCTTTCATGGATCAAACCTAAATGCAAACCCACTCCAAGTTCTTCAAGATTTGCCCAATCCCAATCTTATTGAGCTCAATTTGGTGTGATATTACAGAAGAAAAAAACTGGTAAGTTCAAGAAACTAACTACATTGATCATAGAAGAATTTGATCGGCTGAACTCATCGGAGGTTGAGGATGGAGCATTGACTATGCTTAGGGAGCTGAAAGTGTGTAGATGCTCTAATCTCAAGTCTATTCCATAAGGTATTAGATGTCTGACAAGTTTTTGCTAGTGAAAAAAGGTTTACATGTGTTTTTGCTAGCTGTGGCAGACTTAGTGACAACTTTTGTAATAGTGAAGAAGGTATTAGTGACAACTTATATCTTATTAGCAGTATTTTCTGTTGTATAATGGAACTATATTTTCTTTAAATTTGGATGGAACTATACAATTTGAGGCCTTTCCAACGACGTTCAAAATTGGCAACACCCAACCCACCCGCCCACTCCACCATATCTTTCTTAGAACTTTGTCCCATTACCGAAAGATCCCATAATATCACCGGAGTTTGACATTATTGATGAGTTGCAGGCCAAAATGTTTCAGACATAACTGACACTAGGTGGCAGAGCAATTGAATATGGGGAGTACTGTGGATGCTTTTTTTTTTTTTTTTTGTAAAAATTTATATAAAAGATAAGATTTATCAAAAAAGACATGTTCTTTCAAAAAATATATATATATTCAATATGATAACAACGGTGGTGTTCACCTGGTCAGTTGCTGACCAAAAAATTCATGTTCAATAACCTTTAGATTTACATCCAAGGGTGGAAAATAAAACACCTCAACTTAATAATAATTCTCTCTGCCCTTAGATTTACATCCAATGGTGGTTGAACATTATTTTCTTGGTTAATAACTGATCATGTGAACATTTTTTACGATCACAATTCAATAAGAAGTTTTAACTATTTCGTTTGAGGATTAAGCTACTGTTTACGGATGTTTGATTTGTTGATAAATGCTCACCCAAACATTTTCTCAATTCTCATGGTTCTCTTCCTACACATTCTAGGAAAAATTAAGATGAAGGATGCCGAGCAATTTTGCATTCTAAACTGGAGTAATATATAGTTTGCAAGCTTCTTGAATTGGCTAAGTTTATGATCACCAAATATAAATAAACATAAATCATTATAATCTAATATAGACATATATTAATGTTTAACAACTGATACTAGAAATATAAGTGTATGATAGAAAAGAAGAGGTCAGTGAAGAGGAGGCCGGTCTCCGCAGTTTATGGAGCAACCTCGAGAGGTGAAACCCTAGGGTTTCGTGTGGCGGCGGTGGAGACCTTCCGGTCCCCGGATCGTGTAGTGGCGGGATGGCGACGACGAGGGTGTGGAGAGGCACTGCGTCTGCTTTCTTCGTGTTCTGCGACGTTGGTGTTCCGTTGTAGGGCTCGAAGGTTTAGTCTGCGGCAGTGGAGGCTCCGATCGCTGCGGTGATAGCGGCAGTTGAGGGTGCGAGCTCGAGTGGGTAGCTATTGTGTTGTCGGTGGTTGTAGAGGCAACTACGACGGCTTCTCTCTTGGGCTGTTTCGGATTTTGATTCAAGCCAGATCTTCAGCGGAGTGGGCGCAGTTCTTCGTCAGTGGCATTTGATTGTCTTTTTGGTAGCAGGCGCTTGGGTCTACCTCCAGGTGGCCCCAGTGATGGTGGAGGAGCGATGGAGGCTGCTGGAGCCGTGAATGATGGGGCTGCCTTTCGAGAAGGCTGGTCTGGTCCGCCTGGTGTGAGGAAAGCTAGATCGTGGTAGTGGGCTTCGGCCTCTGCCTTGCTGGGTTGTGCGCAACCTAGTGATCTGGGCCTAGTTTTGGCCCAGTTCTCCTATTTCCTTTTCACTTGGTTTGGGTTGGGCTGGGCTTTTGGGGAGGTAGCCAGTTTTTTTACTAGTTCTATTCTGTCTCCTGGATGGTATCGTGAGGCTATGTTGATTTGTTGCAACGTACACCATTTGAGGTCTTAGGCGTCAAGATGTTTCAAGACAGTGGTTCCATTTTCAGATAGGGTAGGGTTAGGGAAATTTTATTTTTTTGCTTTTCTTTTCTGCAGTTCCTTTAGGTTTTGAGAACTATTTGGCTAGTAATAATTTGGCTGCTTTCGGCAGTTGGTTAGGAGATTTTGGCTGTTTTGCGCAGTCTGCATTGTGCTTGTACTTATATTATGAGTGGTTTCTTGGAACCCTCTAGCTTGACGCAGTGACATCGTAATATATTGGAACACGATTCCATTTCCCTAAAAAAAAAAGTGTATGATAGAAAGACATAACATTACAACTAATTAGTTAACTGATAAAAACTTTCACTCGCATGGACAATCACATCAAAGGATTATGCAGCACACTCCGATCAGATTAATGATCATCGCTGGTAATATGCGTTCCCAACTTTTCAACAATCTTGCTGCACTCATTCGGATTTTGATCATATATCCCAATAAGGAAGATTATCCATCTCTTATCAATAGTAATTACAGTATTTGAGGTCTACATATTCCACACATTTGAAGTTGATCATCACAAGGGATACATATTAATGACAAACAAATTAAGAAAACATCTCTATCGCCCTACTACAAGCAATACATCATGGTTGATTAACTCAATTGCTACCTTCCTTCTGACAGAATAACATGTACGTATTATATAGCCATCATCAATAATAATAATAATAATTAATAAAGAAAAAATCTCATCGGATCAATCTTGCCTGAATAACAAAAATACCTACATGTTGGATATCCAAATATGTTTTTCCCGCAAATGATAATCTTTAAGCCAAAAGGGCAAAGGCTAGCTATGAAATCTCTCATTCATCTCTAATTTTTTGTTTTCTTTATGTCTTCCACTCAATCATTCATATAATGTGGATCGATCGAGCTCTAGACATAAGTCTCTTCCCCAACCATTTATTTCCATTAATACGATCAGGCAATAAGAGATTACTCTTAAAACAGAAAAGAAAAAACTAAATGAAGATGAGGCAAATGATGAAGATGAGAAGGCACATGCATGTCTCTGTTGCAATTTATGAAGATGATGGATGGAAATCATTGTAGGAGAGTGCATATTTTTCTGGTGCAAGTAAGAGCTAACACAAGGGTAAAATTGTTGCCTTCTCCAAAGTGGGAAAGAGGACTGATGGCATTGCTTGCTTATTACAGATGATGATGTAATATCTAGTGCATGTTTTTTTCCGGAAATATGAAAGTGATAGGATGAGAGCTCGCTACTCTTTAAATTGCCAACTTCCTCATCAATTTTTCACATTTTCAAATTCTCATCAATTTTTCATAGTTTCAAACTTCATGGAAAACTATTTGAAGCCTTCTCTTGCTGCTAACTCCAACAATGGAGCACCAACTCGTCATCCATCACCACCACAAGGACCACTGCAACAGGGCCTTGGAGCTGGTAGCAGAGGAATACGTTGGATCAATGAGTTGGCAGAGCCTCGTCAACCAGCTGTTTGAGTTGAACCGTCTATCAACCGCAATCAATCTAAGAGATTTCATTAGGAGAGAATGACATTCTGAGTGAAGAAGGCCGCAAAAGTACCCCTGCCTCACTTATCCCATCTTTCTTCGTTGCTGCGGTTGCAACAATACCCACATCGTTTGCAACTGCCTCACCGGAAGTGGGAGAGTACAAGGGTGATAAGTCTTGTGAGGAGGCGCTTGGAGATGGCGAGAGGAATTATCTACAAGGGCGCTTAGGTTTTGCCTTTTTTAGATTGCTTTCTGTACTGACTTAGATTGTAATCTTTCCTTTGTTCTGCGCCCGGCTTTGCCATTTTAATGAAACATTTCAGTTCCAAAAAAAAAAAAAAAAACAATTTATTTCCGTTCGGAGTTCTAACAAATATGCTCATTCGGAGTTCTCTAGTTTTTCTTCTCCTATGCTTCGTAAAAGGTGGGTGTTTAAGTATGCGCTTGTATTATGTGCATTCTAAGTAATGACTCTTTCTGACAGCATCTCAATTACATGTCATTATTGTATTGTTTGCTAAACTACATAAAAACTTATTCAATTAAAAAAAATGTCTATCTTTCACGGAGATTTTGAAGGATACAAGTGATTAAACTTTAAGGGAGCAGATTTTCGTCTTGAGCTACGAGCCAACCCTAAAATATGAGACTGAACGGTACTCATCCCTCGCTAACAACACATGAGAAGGCCCTATGTGATATCTTAATTAAGGCACGGTTCTGGCTTTTATGGGAAGATTTTACCCACGAATTATACCGTTGCCAATATGTATCACTTTGTAAATATAATTTCTCTTGGGACTCATTAGGGTGGGATTCATTGGTCCAGTAAATCCTTCTAAGCCTAAAACCGGCCCTACATACTTTCATCGACATACGTATTTTTTTCATATGTTACAAGCATGATTATAGTTTTACTTACCCATATTTTGGGTCTTTTATAGTTTTATTAATTCGACCATGAAATAGATTGCATTTTGTTCGTGGTGAAACTAACTTCTTGTGCAAACTCTTGCAGTTTTTAGTAAATAATGAGAAGATCTAATGCCATTCTTTACTTGATATATATGTCTGCCTTTTCAGTGTTTGGTATACAGCTGCTCAACCAATCTATCTGATATTGACTTGATGCTACCAAGGTAGACTCTGCATTTCGGATCAAATACTTTGATTTTTAGCTGAAATAGAAAAAAGCAGAGGACCCAGATATGGGTTCAACCAACACAAATCAAATAGTTATTGAGGATCACTGTGTATGAAGCTCTATCCTTTGACTTTCTGAATATTTACATGTTTCATTGCAGAGCAATTCCCTTGAAACAAAAGGGATATAGAGGCCACATGAAGCAAAAGAGGCAAAACTAAAGTCACTATTACAAATTAGAGTCATATTTTAGCTTAGTTTTGGTATATCATTCTCTCCTAAGTGGAAGCAAAACAAGCCTCATATGCCTACGCGCCATTTCTTGGCCTGCAAACCTTGGCTTGACGCAGAACTGACCTCTATCACCAACCCTCTCTAATCTCTATCACATGACCTGATTCCTGAACTTGCACTTTTCGCAATTTCTAATCCGATATGGAGTGATCGTGCCAGCAGAGGAGCATCGAAACGCAGCGTCCGAGGATGTAGAACCTTGTTTTCTGGTGCTTTGCCATCATCACACATCGCTTTCGGAACCCGATTTTCCGGTGGCTTTTGGGGCGGCTCTGGTGTGACCGTGCTTGAGATAAATAAGAAACTGACGACATAGTTGCAGCCGGCAAAGATTGGTGGGAAACAAAAACAAAATGGATTTTGATAGTTTAGTGCTGAAGAACTCAACTTCAAGAGGTTCTGGTTTTGTCCACGCACATTTATAGGCACATCCCTCTTGGACATCGATGTCACACCATCCGTATCTCCTTTCCCCAAGTTTACATTCCTATCCCTCACGCATCTTGTACCTACTTCAGGGTCACTATGCAACTGTAAAGGGCATATAGGCCATTGTGCAACAGAACAATATTCTGGTCAAAAGGATGGTGGGAGAAGAAGACTAGCAGAAAGCGAATAGAAGCCGTGTGGGAATACACAACATACACAGTTGGGGCCAAAAGGGTCCCCAATTGGCCATGTTCAGCCCCTAAAACTCACACAATACGACTATCCATCGTGGCATATTTTGTCCTTGTTTAACACCACGTTTTCTTTTTGGCCTTTTAAGGCTTCTAGAGGCAGAAAGAGGTTGGCGCCTGCGGCTAGATAGATCAGATGGAAAGGGGCTCTAATGGTATATGTTTTAAGACAGTGACATTCAGGTCGGCCAGCGCGGCATTAGATATATCGGATTGCGACGTAAACAGAGCAAGTTTATCTGCCCGACTTGGTTATAATATTTTTTAGGTTCGTGGACTAAATAACTAGTTGTATATACAACTAGAGCTGGACTGTACTGAATTATAGACATTACAATAAACACGTAGCCTGATAGTTTTCAGTGAGCAAGATAATGATAGGAGAACTAGCAATCCCAACAGAAACTAATAATGCAACTGTACATGGTCATGATGAAAGTATTGTGGTAAGCGTTCTTCGGCGGTATAATTTGCATAGAGATTAGGTTTTGAGGTGGTAGTATTTGTCGAGGAGCTTCTCTGTGTACTCTCCAAAGGTGAGAGCACCATTTGGTGGGATCAACTGAAAGAGAAGATTGAAAATGAGAACTAAAGAAATGAAAAGAGGAAAATTCTAAATCGACGAACTATGCTCAATGATAAATAATTTTTGTCACAAGATTAAAAAATTTAGGCTTGGAAAGAAAAAGACTGATTTTTACTTTATAAGAAACTAAATAAATTACCTCTTTATGGATATGAACTTCTTCAGGAAAATTAAGCTTTTCATCCCTACAAAAGAATTCATACTTAACTATCAACCACAATGCTTTAGTTATCTGATGTGTGACAGTCAGTGTACATACCAGTCTGGTTGCATAAAGAAAGCAAATGTTGAACGGTCAAGGCCAGAAGCTTCCTCTCCCATGGGTGCCTAACAAACAACCACTTGATCAAAACAAACGCAACTGGTGCATATACATGCAAATGAGAGGATGAGAGGAGAGGAATAGAAGACACCAACGTAGGATAGGAAAAGGTACCCGGACACAATGAGGTGTTGCACAAAGATAGCCTCTGGACATAACTTCTGTGGTTTCACCAATTTGGTATGCTATTTCATCTTCTCCAAAGACAACCTAATACATAAGAAACCAAGTTAAAGCCCATACCATTGATGATAGTAATACAACTTCAACGTGTGAGGATTCTGTAGAGAACTTAATTACTCTTTACATTGCATTCATCACTAGGAGACTGCTCAACAGAAGGAACGGTATAACTTTAAGATTTCAAGTTGAGCAAGGCAACTTTTTAGGCCAGATCAAGTAATTTTATTGGAATTCACAGTATAAGTTACTGTGTTTTTCTTTCCAAGAATCTAGCAGACATATCGAAGGAGGTGGATTACGCCTTAGTTTCTACTATTTGGCAAGATCAACTGTTTTATGAATATACTAGTGTGGAGAAGAAAAATAACTTATGATTTTCACAATATGCCTGATTGCCTGCAGGTACACAATAAAGATAGGAATGCAAGAAGTCCAATGACAGGGGAAATAAGGAAGGAAAATCATTATTGTGAGCTTTGTCTCGCACAAGTAGTGGTTGAGAACTTGAAAAAACGTACTCTGACAATCTGATCAGTTCTTGTCCTAATATAAAGGCCAGCAGCACTATCAGGGCAAGGTATCTCAACAGCATCTCTCATGAACATGGCACAGGTCAGACCTACATGTTAAAGTGAAGCAGAAATTAGACATACCGAAAGAGGCCAACTAACAATCAAGATGTTCTGCAGAAACTACTGATTTTGTATGAAGGGTTGCGAGATATTGCCTTGCATAAATAACATTTACAAGCAATAAGACATGAATGCATTAATATAAGACGATAAGAGATACAATTATCACCTGTCAGTGAACCATGGTCTGTATGCCATCCACACCAAGAAGACATGTTTTCGCCATCTTGAGTAGGAGTGCTGCAAGTCATAATTTACTTCTTCATACATAACAATCGAAATATAGCAGAGCTATGCCCATCAAAACCTTGGTATCTATCTAAAGCAAAACTTTTTTACTTTAAATAGAGTTTATCTTGATTATTTCCCATACAAAACTAGTATTCCATCTCTTCCATATACTCACATCACCATATGATTTTCTACTTCCTAGAAGCATGGCCAGTTTCCTTATTTTTATTTCCCAATAAAAAGAACGGTTGATTAAACTTAAGACAAGCCAGAAATACTATGATGACTGGAGAAGAACTTGAGCTTTACAAGTACTGAAGTAATCAGCCATGGAATGTAAACATACAAATGTACTCACCTCTCTTTTGTGGGAAAGTAATAAAGCAGACGCCCTTTATGACACCGAGAATGAAAAAGTACTTGTTCAAGGCCTTCATCCTCACCCATTTCAATTGCTTTTGATACTGTTCAACCACTCATGAGAATTATTGAAATGGTTACCATTGATCAAACAGCTATATAACACGCAAAAGATTTGAAGCCAAAGAAGCTGGAGCAACAATCTAACAATTTGGAGTACTGTGTAGACAAGGTCAGTATCATTTAGTTCTGAGTCATAAACTCAACATGGGAAGGCAGAAAATTTAGGGTTCCTGATGTAAAACATTCAGAAATCTTTATCCAAATTCAGTAAGAATCATTTCCCAAGATTATAGATTCAGTCATCTCAATATCTTATTAACCTCACACAAGTGCTCATCAAATGTTGCTTTCTTGTCTGGGCAGAAACTGCCTATGCAGAAAAGTGCTGGCAAAAGTTTATAGAATAGGACTTAAAAATCAGTATAGTTCTGATCCACTGTAGTAAAAACTATAACACATTTGACATTACCATATCTATCACAGTGAAATGCCACCATAAGCCCAACTTCAAGGATCAGCTTTCCCAGAGCTTTGAAGGCTACAAAGCAGTACTTGATATTAATAAGACTTTATTCAGTACATAAATCAAGAAAGCCAAAGTATCTCAAATCAGTATAAGACCCATAAGGTGAGCCAATAATGTTCTACCAACGGGCAATAGGAAACTACATACCCACTTCAAGTTCTGGCAACTCACGCTTAGGCCATATATTTGATCCACAATACGATGGGTACCTACAAAATTATGAATGAAAAACTGAGCAGATTGAGGTATCATGTTCTATCTGCTGAATCTGAAAGTTTACATCTAGGTTTGACACTGCTTAAGATATTGCAGCATAAAAACAAATGGCCAATATAACAATCTTGTCCGAGATTTATGAAGTTGGTCATTTACTGACTATAACAGTCCTAATTTAGCCATCTATTTTGCTCAATCATCAGTGGTCTGAGTCATATACTAAGATACCTCAGACAAATTCCATGAGCACTCATTTTATGAGTAATGTTCCTAGAGCATTTACCTTTGAATTAGAGCCTCATCTGTTGTTGGTCTATCTAATATAGGATTAGCATAGAAAGATCCTTTTAACATATCTGCAAAATCAAAACAGAAATCACATATCAGTAACTTGATCAAGTAATTGTTCAACAGTTTCCAAAATCTAAACAGAAAAAGTTAACCTGGCTTTCCAGATTCCAACTTCTCCTTTCCATGACTCCATCCAAAATTATACCTGCAAATGGATGGAGATAAAGAGTACTCAAGTCATATATCTCTGACAAAAAAACAAAGAGTTGAGATGATCAGATGAAACTTCATTTTGCTTGCAGGAGGTCTATGTAAAGAAGGTAGGAATGAAAGCACAATTAATATGCGATCAAATTATGGCTCTAATATGCATTACCTACTATGAGGATCTTCGAGTTCCTTCTTCACCTCTTCAGGAAGATTGGCCAACCTGATGAAAGACAAGACAGAGTCCTTATAAGAAATGCTAATGTCTCAAATGACCTCCTAATCCATAGAGAGAATGACAGTTCATATATAATTTCAGTAGGGAGATTACACCTAGGTGACAGATGTAGAAGATTTTGGCGCAAGGATGAAAATCCCGGAACCTACACAATTCACACAAAAAGGAAAGTAATGAGGAGAAACTGATCAATACAACATAGTTTAACAGCTAGCTACTAAGTAATCGTTGGCTCCGGAGCTACACCCATGTCCAGATCACACCAACTACATGTGAAATCTACAAGATGGACAAAGTAGATTCCTATAATTTATGGTGATCTTTTGTTCTTTTAAAACCTGCCCATCGCAAACTTGGCAATTCTGTTGTGAAAACACAATTCAATCAGCATAGAGTGGATATGTGATGACTGATGAAAATGGAGAATTACCGACCATCCAACCTATCATGGAAAATAATATGATAATAAAAACAAACAGTTGATGATATGCGTCACGCAACCGAGCAACTTACATCAGTGACGGATAGAATCCCTAACCCATTCGGCCCAAATCCTTCTTCAATCTTCCTCGACAAGTCCGTCTTCTTGTCCTGTAATCACAAAATCAAATTCCGCAACCTGATTTCGCTGAATTTAACCCCAGCTTTTTCAATTTTTTTTTTTGTTTTCTCAGTAACCAAATCCGCAATCAATAAAAACTCTTGTGCTCAGTTTTCTCGGCGACCGAGCAAACAGTAACTGGTAGAGAGAGAGAGAGAGAATTACTTGGAGCTCCGTGTATGATATGGTGACGGCCGTGAGAGTGGGGACGGCGGTGGTCGGCGGCATGGCTTCGGGAAGAAATTTGGCGGGAAAGACGGCGAAATTGGACTCTGACGGTGAGAGAGAGAGAGAGAGATTTTATATAGGAGGAGGTGGGAGTTTGGTTGTCAATTCAAATTCGTTGACTAACGAATAGAGAAAGACAGAGATGCCTCCCTTCGAGGGGGGAATAAAGCTCCCGTAAAATTGACGCGCCTTCTAATGTAAATATCTAATCTAAGTAATTTTTTTTCCATAAATAATGTATTTAAACACTCATGAAAATGAGGTTAATGATGTCTATATGCTCTAATGATTTTCATACTCAAATCTATATAAATGGGGTTAATGGTATTCGCGCAAGTGAGGATAACATGTTATATGATTTTATAACTTCGTGACAATTAACTTCCAAATTTTCTTTTAAAAAAAAATTATCGTCCGAAATTATGATTTTTCACTCAAATTTCAAAAATATTCTTTAGAATAAAATTGAAATTATAATATTGATTGATTTTATTTTTATTTTTATTTTTTAGAGATAAATTTGATTCGTTAAATTGGTTGGTACAGGTGTAAAAAGTGGGTACCCGCTGTGATGGCCTTCGTCCACTCCTTCACCTTCCCCATCACCGCCAAACCTTTTCGCGCCTTCCCCAACCCCCGAACGCCGTCGTTTCCCACACGCTCCACCCTCCCTTTTCACAACCTCCTCACTCGCCGCCACTCCGATGTCTTTTTCACCTGGGACGACGTCGTCCGGATATCCCAACCGGAATCCCACCCCGACGACGACCCTTCCGATCTCAAATGCTACTCCGACAAGATCAAATTCTGCAACCGCGGCCACGTAAGTCTCACACCGATCGCTCTCTCAGTAAGTCTAATCTTAAACCCTAAACCCTAGGCTGCTTGCAGGAAATGCAATCGGAGTTCCGTTCCTTCGTAATTGAGGACCAAATCGTTGGGTACATTCACAACGGGTGAGCTTGAATTCATCGAGTTTCAGACTCTTTCATGGTTTAGAATAGATTACTGGTGAGTAATTAGTTGAAGCTTTGCAGATTTGCCGAGAATTTACGGAGTTACCAGGACGTTTTTACTTTTCCACCAGGCCAGGTAACCCTGCATTCTTCGCTGAGCTCACCCGAGGATAGGAACAAGAGCTGTTGGGGATGTGGTCAAGAGCTTAGGGGAAGAATTGATTCCAGGTATAAGAAATGAGGTACTGCTTGTGCTAACTGAATCGGATTCTGTTATATGTGGTGGCGTGCTTATATTCTCGGATTGTGTGTTGAAAAAGTTGAAGATATTTGAAGGTTTTGTTAGTTTGGCTAACTATATAATCACTGTGTTTTGATGGTCAGTTTTACCCGGTGACGTCGGCTTTTGGGGCTCCAATATATTTCTCTCTTGAACGTGCAGCCGCTCCTTACTTTGGAATAAAGGTATGTTCTTGCTCTCTTAGATTATCATTGTTTCAACTTTTTGAAGCATTGATTGCAAGTCATTGGTTGTATTAATAATCATGATCAAAGGGCCTGGCTAATGAAAGTAAGTGGATATTACCTAGAAGTGTGCCAATGAGTTGTTATTGGATAGTCATGGAGGTTTTGTGGAAAGATTTGATGAGGAGGTCTGGGAGGCAACTACTTTTTGATTACTTTTTTTCGCGTTCTTAGTTTTTTCTTAAATCGTGAATAGGTTTATGGAGTGCATATGTGTGGCTATGTTGAGAAAGATGGGAAGGAATTTCTATGGATAGGGAAGAGAAGTCAACAGAAACAGACCTATCCAGGGATGCTTGATCATCTTGTTGCTGGTGGACTGGTTTGTAACAAACTATCAATTCACTTTTTAACACAATTTACTTTACTTTCTTTCAGTATTTAGGCTGTTAGAGAGCCTCAATGTAGTCTGCTTTTGGCAGCCAGAATGACTTTTAGTCATCAAGTTTGTCCTATAAATAAGACAGTGCAGTTGCTGCTAATCGAATGATAATGAGCATTTGGGTTTGTAATATGAAGCAAGTGGAAGATCTGAGTACTTCTTACTTGCCTGATATTTAGAGGTTTACTAGCATACCAAATTAATGTGCTGGTTTCTTGATGATCATCTTGAAGAAAGCTAATAATAAAACAATGTTTATACATTCCTTTCTGCAGTCGGCCTATTATTTAGTTGACCTCATTACTTTTTGAGATAGTTGTAATTATAAACCCAAAGTTGTTAACTGCAGCCTCATGGGGTAGCTTGTGGGGACAATGTTGTGAAGGAATGTGAAGAGGAAGCCGGAATACCAAGCTCCATTTCCAAGGGGTAATTTCTTATTAACTGATGAATTGCCGGTTATGATTTCTAGATATTGGACATGCCTTGTTTCGGCTAGAAAACTGAACGTTATTCGGCTCATCTCTCTCTTGGAAATTCTCTTATACAGTGCTGTACCAGTTGGTGCTGTTTCGTATATGGACATTGATGGGTATAGTTACAAAAGGGATGTCTTGTTTTGCTATGATTTAAAACTCCCTGAGAGCTTCATGCCTAAGAATCAAGGTGACACCCTCGTCTATTGTAGTTGTAGAATATGCTTTAAACCTTCATTGTTTTCTCATCAGTCAAGTATTGCATGTCAGCATTTTCACTTTCCATTCATTCAAACATCTGCAACTTTTCCTTGAAAGAGAGTAATTTCAAATTCGATTATTAACATGTGACAGATGGAGAGGTGGAGAGTTTCAAGTTGATCCCTGTGACGCATGTTGCGAACATCATCCGGAGGACACCATTTTTCAAGCCAAATTGTTCACTTGTCATCATTGATTTCCTGTTTCGACATGGGTATTTCTCTTTTTCTGTCATCATGCTTACATTCGAGTAATCGGTTAAACAAACTTTTTTTTTTTGCACTCTCACTCTTCTGCTTAGCTGACAACTATCAATGCTGCTGCCCTGAACCCCTGATGATGTATGGTCACCCTCAAGATCTGCCTATAGTCTACTCACTTACAATTGTTCCCACTTTGATCAATCTATATCTCAGTTCATTTTCATGTACAACCATAATTCTTATATATAACCTCAGATGCACTACTATCTGATTCTCCCTAACAATCTGTTAATGTCTATAATCAATGCAGGTACATTAGTCCCGAATGCTTCGGATACCTGGATCTATTACAAAGTTTGAGAAGCGGTAGTTGTTCCTAATATTATTTTGTACGTACTTTCGTAGAAGACTATAAGCTATCTTAAAATCTGTGTAAGTAATACATTGCTTGGAAGAACACTAGTTAATGTTCAAAATGTTGCTGTTCCTGCTTTCTTATTTTACTAGTTAAGTATCAAAAACCGAACACTAGTGTTTCTCGAGACAGGAAAAGGGAGACCACAGTTAATGTACTTGGAATTCTTCCTCCACCAACACCGTAGTTGGGTCCTTGGCCGGAGCTTCACTCGTGTCCTTCTTGGTCCTTTACTTGCAGTAAATGACTCAACCAAGTAGAGGTAGGAGGAGATGAAGGCTATCGATTTGTTTGGGGTTAAACACATGTAGTCTTCCATTTTTTATGTTTCTTTTTCAGGGTGTGTGTGTGTAATATGTACTGTAATAAATGAATTAAAATACTTTGTTCGCCCGAATTTGGATGGTTCTTGAAAATTATTTTTCAGTCCCTACGATTCACGAAATAATCACACATAACATTGAACTATGCGCACAAAATGAGTGAATTTATATCTTGATCATTCTTCTCTTGTGACTGATCATTGGGATGGAGGTGTTATTTGTTAGCAAACTATGTGTGAAATGTCAAGGTAAAATAGGAAAGAAGTTGGTGAATTGAAAAATTGATTGATTAGTAATGTACCATCGATAATTGATTGATTAGAAATTTTCAGCAAATCAATTGGGCTATTGAAGAAAATTAAATTGAATTTTAAGGAGTGATGTTCATAATAAAAAGTCGAAGATTGAGAAGGCGACAATGAATGAAATGAAAATGCTAATCTAAGTGTTCATTTCTATCCAACTTGGTCATCTCACCAAAAGACACGTAAAAGGGCCGCATATACAGTTGCTGATGCCTTTATTAAGTAGAAAAGATAAAGTTAAATATGTGCATATACATTGTTAAATATGTGTATATTATACACTAACAGTTAACGATGTGCATGATGAAACAAAAGATAAAATTACGTGTTTGAAACAAGGATAAAATTAGGTCTTTGCCTGGTGTGTTGTACCAGTTGCTGCAATGTTGTAATGGTTGCTATCTTCTGTATCTCTTTCTATTTTTGGGCCTTTTATTCAAAGCATTCAGACCCAAAAAAAAAAAAGGATTTTGAAACAATATGAATTACTGCAGTGTTAGCTTCTTAACTAAACACTAGTTAATGTAATTGAAATTCTTCAATTGAAGAGAGTCCACGGAAGCATCAAGAATCCTTTGTCCCCGCAACCAGTTAATGTAATTGAGAATTTTAGCGATGAATTTGTAAAGTTTAAAAATAAATAAGACTTTTACACGAGTAATCTGTTGGTAAAATTTTAACAGAGATAACACTATATTCGTCGGCATCAAGCCAACAACACTATTAGTACCATATTTCATCGGCAGTGATCTCAAAAATTACATGAAGAACGCACTACACAATAGCATTAAAAGCACCGAAGTGAAATGCTTTTTATCGTGTAATGTAACTTATTTGCATCATTGTTCAATACATTCCAATGGCATGCACAACCAGTCAAATGTTTACTGCTGAAGCAAGATAATACATTTTCAAATGCTAGTCACACGCTCAACTCCTCCACATTTGGGCTCAATGGTTCAAACAGAGCTTCCACTTCGTTCTCATTAACTTCCTCCAACCTTGACGGGTTCCACTTTGGATTCTGCATGGGCAACAATAGAGATTCAATGAACTACTTCTGTTCTTTGGCCATTACAGAAGGGAATCTAGATTAACGAACCTGATCCTTGTCCACCAACACTGCCCGCACACCTTCAGCAAAGTCATTACGCAAGGATGATCTTACAGCAATGCGATATTCAGTTTTCATAACACCAGTCAGCTGGATTTGGCCAAGTACAGAATCATTATTCATGTTACTTCAACAAAAAGTGAGCTAGCAAAGACCATGTGATGAAAGAATGAAAAGTGTACACTCCAGACTCACTGTGGATAATTGATTGTCATTCTTCCCAAGGGCAGATGCAACTTTGGAGAAATACTTCTGTGTCAAGAAAAGTGAAAAAGGAGCACCCTTTCCAAGACCTTGAAGAGCTTCATTAGCCCACTCCACCACTGCGACAGAAACAATAAATCATTAAATCAGCAAGAACAAGATTCAAGGGATATCAGAGTGAAATCCAATACTTTTAAGGTAAATTCAATCTCTCTAATAGCAGAAGTATAAATGATCATTTCATTACCGATAAGTGAGTGGCATTCACAAACTTACCAGTAGCATCTGAACTCGATTGATGCTTTTTGAGTTCTTCAATTGTCCCAATAACTGACTTATTTGCACCAAATGATGAGGCTATTTGAGGTAAAAGCTGCTTCAGTTGGGATTCGGAATCAGGTTTACTGCTGAACTTCGCCAAAATCGTTTTGATGTCCTCATGAGGATCCTGGGAACTGTATCAACAATGGAGTTACTTTTATCTAAACAAGCATATTTGACAGAGTCACGGTGCCAACTAAATTCAACCCCACATGTACATCAGAAGTATGGAAAAGGAGAATGTATAAAGAGGATAAGAAAACTTTCTCCAAAAGAAAAAAGAGGATAAGATAACGTACAAGTTAGTTGACAAAAGGGCCTCCTTTACTGAACCTAAGTTTTGAGATGGCACAAAATGTGTCCCAAGACCTACATAGAGTGCATCCGATGGCGTCGAAATTCTTTTCCCAGTGATTCCAAGATAAGCACCTAAAACATATATAACTGTTAGTCTACTACATAACCAAGAACTGATCATTGTAGCAAAGGGCAAACTCTGTAAACCTTAATCAGATGGTTTAAATAACTTTTTTGCACTTTGAGTTAAAACAGCTCAATTGAGATAGAAACGACATTCTCTGGATAGAAAAAGCATACCAACTGATCCTCCTCCTGGACTCTGTGCCGCTATATGTGAAAAGCCAACGTCTGGAAACAATCCAATACCATTTTCTGGCATAGCAAGAAGAGTCCTCTGAAATGTACCCGTACAAGCAAGAGAATATGAATAAACAAAAGCTGAAAGCCATTGGAATGTAATGACAAGATTGACAATATCAATATGACAAGGCAATTATACCTCTGTAATGATCCGGTAGCGACCATGACCTGATAGGCCAATTCCAAAGCCCATTGTTATGCCATCCATGAAACTTACATACGGCTTCATGTAGTTAGATATTTTGCATATTAACGAATACTCAGCAGTGAATACCTGAATAATGAGCAGCCCCATGAGATAATATTATTTTGGTGACCTCAGTCTTAAAAGCACTACAAATGGCAGTTCAATTGACCCACATAAACAGAAGCAATGCACAATTTGGCTGCAATCTATACTATTTAGATGAGACTGAAATACCGGATCATTTAAAAACACGAGAAGAACTCATCCTAGTGAATTTCATACAATTTTGATTTTCAGAAACACTCAACATTTTAAATGTAATCAGTAACAAAAATAAAAAGGAGACAGCCTAAACCTACTAAACGCTGAAGCTTTTGATCAAAACAACAAGACCAGTGGCAATATATTAGTAAGAGCTAAATTACTTTTCATCCAGATTAATAATTATATAGCTAAAGTTCAAGTGTTGTTGTAAGGGGCTGTTATTAAGTTTTAGTCATAAATGGTTTTGCAAGAGTTAATGATGTTAGTAGTTGTGAAGTCCATCCACACAAAAAAGTATCACAATCACATGCAGTAAAGGAGACAAGGGGTCGTCTTATATTAGCTGGATTTTAGCAAACTGTATCGATGTATAAAGTCTTCTACTCTATGGTTAAAGGACACAACAAGACCTCAATCACATCGGATAGTTGGTTTTTGGCCGTGATCTGCTTCACATCACCGCCTGCAGGTAAACTATGATCCAGTTCATCAACCAGACAATAAGTCCATTCAAATGTCACCCGACATTGTACAAAAATGCAGCATAAATAGAAAAATAGAATGACAGAAAACAATAAACAATATAAAACGAAACAGCATGTGCGACTAAAACCAACACTCTATCCCACGCAAAGGAACAAATTCTCTAGTTCAAAGCAAGCAGTAATGTAAAACCTTGGGCACAAGAGGTGTGTTCTTGTCCTTTTGAATTTCAGCAACAACCCCTTTAATATCCATTCCTGCATTTACCGCGATTTCGTAACTCTCAAAATCTTGCCTAACACTCAAAATAACCTCCAAAAACATAAACATTTCTAGCAAAAACTTCTACAGCTACCTAAAATCAACACCAAAAAAAACTACACCATTAACAAGTAAAGCCTAAAACTCAATCTCCATTGTTACCTGCACAAAAAGCACGAGCTGAGGTGCTATCGACCAAAACACACTTCACATTCGGGTCCGATTCCCACTGATCCAGATAGCTCTTGAATTTCAAATCCATATCTGCGAATTGAAACCAAGTTTCGGTTAAAAAATTGTACACAAATTTCTACAATTAGTTAAACAAAAGCAACAATCTTTACCTATGTTCATGGCGTTGAGAGCTTTGGGGCGATCGAGGGTGATCACAGCGACGCCGTTTGGGTGAACGGCGCCCTTGACGAGCTCGTCGGCGGCGGTGGCCATGATCGCGAAGGTTCGGAGGAAGATGGGGGTTTTGGAGAAGGAGAGGTTGGGATTTGTGGGTAGGAAGAAAGATGAAGACTTGCTCAGAATTTGGGTCGCTCCGAAAAAGCTTCGCATGCTTTGGATTTTTATCTGAGAAAGTGAGAGAGCCGGAGAGTGAGACTTGTCACTCACTGAGAAAAAGGTTTGGTGGCTGTTCTTGACCGGATTGCCCCTGGGTTTTTGGTTAAATTACGGGAAGAGAGAGAGAGGAGAGAGGAAGGAGGGGATAGTGGGAGGGTGTTAATGGTATTTTGAATTTATGTGATTGGGCCTCATGACATGGATCAACCATATTCAAAATCATTTTTCTTTTTAATAATTAAGGGTGACTGTGTGGTTTCAATGAATGAGTCTCGTTCTCCTGATCAGCTAATAATTCCTGGTCAGCCAGCTATTGGGGATCCTATTTCCGTACCAACCCAAGATATGCTTATCGGGCTCTATGTATTAACGAGCGGGAATCGCCGAGGTATTTGTGCAAATAGGTATAATCCATATAATCGCACAAATTCGAAAAATGAAAGAATTGCCGATAATAATTATAAATATACGAAAGAACCTTTTTTTTGTAATTCCTATGATGCAATTGGAGCTTATCGGCAGAAAAGAGTCAATTTAGATAGCCCCTTGTGGCTCCGGTGGCGGCTAGATCAACGTGTTATTACTTCAAGAGAAACTCCCATCGAAGTTCACTATGAGTCTTTGGGTACCTCTCATGAGATTTATGGGCACTATGTAATAGTAAGAAGTATAAAAAAAGAAGTTCTTTGTATATATGTTCGAACCACAGTTGGTCATATTTCTCTTTATCGAGAAATCTGACCAGGGGAACATCAGCGTTCAATGAATAGTAGTGTTTTCCTGGTCAAATAAGGAAATGGCAAGATTACCGTGGTTGTTTAAGGTTTTCATCATGTATAATATAATCATGATTCACGACTCGTGATGACAAAAAACCAAAACTCCGAATTTTTCTTCTTTTGCACAAGGTATGTAGTATGTTTCATCAAATTGATCAACCAGGATGGCAATATAAGTTCGCTGGCAGAAACTAGGATATAAGATGAGATTATTTAGCACAACTGATTGCACATACCATTCTCTTTACCAATTTAATGATAGAAGATGGTTTTTGAGAATCTATCACATAAAAGAAGAAGAATCTACCATTAGGATTCATAATTCGACTAGGAACAAGAAAGAATTAGTTATTCATAGTAGTGTGCCCTAAACAAAATCTTATAAAGGGACAACATAAAGAGCTCGATCATATCCGAGCCTGTAATACTTGTAAGAGAATCCTCTCCATATGCTCTTTAAGGTGATTAGATAGATGATGTTGCGATGCAAGACTCATGGCGGATATATTCCCTTGGATGATGATGGTGATCATTCTATCAACAATAATACTGGTTCTGAATGGGAAACTCTTCATATAGATGTTGCCTTTTTTGTTTCGGAAAAGCTGTTGGAACCCATTGATCATGTTTGTTTCGCTACCGTCTGTAAACACTAGAGTTATGTTGCAAAAGATTATAATCACATAATTCAGTGTTGGTGTAAGCAAGGATTTCCCATGCTCATGATCCCTCCTCTTGGACTATCCCTAGGACTACTGTACAGCCAAGGTTCTAAAAATCACTAGGCGCTAGTCGGGCGGTGACCAAGAGCATAGCGCCTAGGCAGGAGCCTAGGCGGGGACTAGGCGGTTTTTATTTATTTATTAATTTTTAATAAATACAAATAGATGAGGTAAAAAATATTATAATTTAATTGAGTAATTACATTTAGAACACTGATACCATTATCAAATAGTATGATATTATTATTTTTTTAATAATAATATAAACGGGTAATTGTGAATTGGTGTACAACTTATAACTCCCAAGGACCCAAACCTTATCCCAAAAACTAATAATGCTAAAGTGGTCAATGTTATCAAACTATACGAACAGCAAAAATCATGGGTGGTTAGTTATCCCTAGAAAAGTCGCCGTCTTCTCTAACTTCTACTTTCTGCTTCTCTTCTCTCTCTGACCCTTCTTCACATATGGATAGCGGCGACCCTCTCTCTCTCTCTCTCTCTCTCTCTCTCTCTCTCTCTCTCTCTCTCTCTCTCTCTCTCTCTCTCTCTCTCTCTCTCTCTCTCTCTCTCTCTCTCTCTTCTTTCTCTATGGGGTCCTCAAGTCTCCTTCCCTCTTACCCAGATAAGAAACACCCAAAAAATTAAGAAAAAAGAAAAATGAGAAGCAGCGAGAGTCGAGGAAAGAGAGATGATCTTCCGGCTGCTAAGATCGGCGTCAGAAAAGAGAGGAAGAAGAGATGGGGGGGCAAGAGAAGAGAAGATAAGAGAGAGATGGGGTCGAATAACCAGACCGCCCAACGAATTTTCGTAGCCGCCCAGATCGCCTAGCTCCCGCCCAGAGCCCCTAACCCCCCGCCCAAATCTCAAAACGATTTTCTCACCGTTTAAGCATTAATCCGGGCGGCCATGCACCTTCCAGCGCCTAGTCGGCTGCCCAGACCGATTTTTAGAACACTGTGTACAGCGTTTCTGAAAGAACAATGTATAAGAACATTCAGTTACCAGTGCCTGGTAATGAAAAGTATTGTGGCTTTGGCCATGGTTGGTTGGCCATAATAGACATATCTCTGACTAACATAACTCTTCAAAAGTTCCCTGCCTGAAACGGCCGCTGAAGGTCATCCATCTTCCTCCTCTCTTATATGACTTCACATATTACAAAACGAAGTCCCTCCCAAAGGTTATCTTGTCTGTCGATCCCCGTCCGGACAGTTATGCGGTCTTTGCAATCTTCTATCATAGTCATGGTGCAACTTTCATTGCAGGGGGACAAAATCATTGGTCTGTTGCATGTGTGGATCTGATTCCACATAGGATAAGGATTTGTTAATCCTTGATCAAAGAGGAGTTTTGATTGTTTCCTACCTGCTTACATAATCCTACTTGGTAATGGTTTCTATGTCTATTGGGAATAGGTTTCCAATGTCTTATAGGGGTCTGGTTAGATATCTATAAATAGAAGCATAAGTTGTAGTAGTAGATCAAGTCTTTGAAGTATTAAACAGAGAGAGCAAGTGAGGTCTTGAGAGTTTGTGAGAACTTCTTGTGAGAGACCCTTGTATTATTGTTCGTGTATTCTTCTTCTTTTATAGTGAAACCTAAGCAACCCGGGGACGTAGGCAAAGTTCTTTGTTGAATCTCGTTAACAAGTCGTGTTTGTTTTCTCGATCGTTTATCTATATTGTTTTGCACTTGTTCTGCTTCCGCAAGAGGAATTTTAGGTCAAATTCCTAACAAAGTGGTATCAGAGCTTAGGCTCTAGAGTGGAAACAATGAGCATAGAAGACGTTGAGAAGAGGGTCGATAAGTTCAACGGTAATGACTTTAGCCTATGGAGGTCACAAATCGAGGACCACTTGAATATGAAGAAGCTAGCTAAGACTTTAGAGGGAAAGCTCCCAAAAGATATGAAGGAGGAAGAATTTGTCAAGATGGATATGATGGCCCTTGGAGCCTTTTGACTATCGTTTTCGAATGATGTACGGCGATTTGTTATCAATGAGACTACGTTGAAGGGGATGATGGATAGTTTGTCCAACATGTATGAGAAGCCAAATGTCGTTCAACAGTTGTACTTGATGAGGCGGCTGTTCACTTTGAAGATGGGTAAGGGTATATCTGTTCGCTAGCAAGTTGGGATAGTTGGTGATATTATCGAGCAACTAGCATCGGTGGATGTTAAATTCGACGAACACATCAAAGCTTTGGTGTTGTTGACTTCCATGCCTTCATATTGGGATGTGATTGTGAACTCAATTTGTAGTGGAGCTGGGACTACGATGAAGCTGAAGTTTAATGATGTGCGTGACATTCTTCTGAATGAAGAGACGCGAAGACAAAATAACCTTGAAGATCCTTCAAGTTCTGCACTCTTTATAGAAAATAGAGGCAAACGTTCAACAAGAACTCAAAAAAATCATGGAAGGTCCAAGTCTAGGGCACCTGGAAAAGGCCGAAGCTTGTCCAAGTCAGGAAAGTGGTCCAATGGGTGTTGGCATTGTGGGAAATCTGGACATGTCAAGAGAGACTGTAACCAGTGGAAGGAGACAATGAAGATAGCAAACACAACTGAGTTTGATTCGGATGCACTTGTATTAAGCGTTACTGAAGCACCATTGGAGTCATGGATCATATACTCTGGAGCGTCATTTCACTCAACTTCACAACAAGAGCTCATGGTGAATTACCGACGTGGTAATTTTGGCAAAGTGTTTCTTGCTGATGGTGGAGCCTTGGAGATTGTGGGAAGGGGTGATGTGAAGATTTCGCTGACAAATGGTGGAACATGGACCTTGACCAATGTTACATACCGCGGTTGAAGAGGAATTTGATTTCTGTGGGTCAGTTGGATGATGAAGGATGTCGCACTACCTTTGAGAAAGGTACGTGGTAGGTGTGTAAAGAAGCTATGGTGTTAGCTCGTGGCCGGAATCAAGACAGGGACACTTTATACTACCTTGAATATTGTTGCTATTGTTGAGAACAATGAAGGCACTGCTATCGTTGAGAAAAATGAAGATGCATACTTATGTCATCGTAGACTTGGGCACATCAGTGAGAAAGGTATGGGTGTACTTCAGTCGAAGGGTAAACTACATGGTGTGGACTCAGTGAAGATTGGGCTTTGTGAAGACTGCATATTTGGGAAGCAAAAGGTTGTTAGTTTCTCAAAGGGTGGCAAGGCACCAAAAGATACAAAACTAGAGTTAGTTCATACTGACGTGTGGGGACCTGCACCGGAGCTTTCGTTAGGTGGCTCAAAGTACTATGTGACTTATATTAATGACTCCACAAGGAAAGTATGGATTTATTTCTTGAAAAATAACTGGGAAGTATTTGATACTTTCAAGAAGTGGAAGGCGATCGTAGAGAATGAGACCGGGTCGAAGATCAAATGTCTGAGGTCGGATAATGGGGGTGAATACTGTGGTAATGATTTCAAAGAGTATTGTGCAGAGAATGGGATTAGGATGGAGAAGACAATTCCCGAAACTCCATAGCAGAATGGAGTGGCTGAACGCATGAATAGGACTCTGAATGAGCGCGTAAGGAGTATGAGGATACACGCAGGATTGCCAGACATGTTTTGGGCTGATGCGGTTAATATTGCTGCTTATTTAATTAACCGTGGACCATCAGTACCATTGAATCATCTCCTACCTGAGGAAAAATGGAGTGGAAAAAAGATAGGCCTATCGCATTTAAGAGTGTTTGGTTGCGTGGCATATGTTCACATTGAGTCTGGTGCGAGAAGCAAGTTGGATCCTAAGTCTCAAAAGTGCATATTCATAGGCTATGGCGATGACGAGCTTGGCTATAGGTTTTGGGATATGCAGAATAAGAAAGTTGTAAGGAGCAGGAATGTCATCTTTAATGAAGAGGTGATGTACAAGAATAGGCAAGCAGCAGAGCCTAAAAGTCCTATAAGAAAAGATCAGCAGTTTGCAAGGTTGGAAGAATTGTCCAATGAAGATATGTCTAAGGGCAATCATGGGGAGGAAAGACAACAACAAAAGCTCCTAAGGTCGCACAACCTGAAGAATAAGTTCCTAGTGATGAGCCAGTGACACCTCCTTTTGCCAAGAGTATCGTCAAGAAGTACTAAAGGAATACCAGCTGATAGATACTCGCCTTGTGCTAACTATTTGTTGTTAACTGACTGTGGTGAACCTGTTAGTTATGATGAGGCAATGCAACATAAAGATTCTGCTAAGTGGAAGGGTGCCATGCAAGATGAGATGGACTCTCTCATGTCCAACAATACTTGGAGTTAGCTAAGTTACCAACAGGCAAGAAAGCATTGCATAACGAATGGATTTACAAGATTAAGCAAGAAGTTGATGGGAGCAAACGTTACAAGGCAAGGTTGGTTGTGAAAGGTTTTCAGCAAAGGGAGGGAATTGATTTTGATGAGATCTTTTCGCCGGTTGTGAAACATACCACAATCCGGGTGGTGCTTGGTTTAGTGGAAGCTGAAGGTCTGTATTTGGAGCAACTAGACGTCAAGAGTGCTTTTCTTCATGGTGATTTGAAGGAGGTCATATACATGAAGCAACCACAAGGTTTTATAGCACCTGGTAAGGAGGACTTGGTATGCAAACTGCAAAAGAGCCTTTATGGCTTGAAACAAGCCCCAAGACAGTGGTATAAGAAGTTTGATACTTTCATGTGTGGAAGTGGCTACACAAGATGTCAATCCGATCACTGTTGTTACTTCAAGAGGTTTGACAAATCTTATATCATTCTTTTACTGTATGTGATGATATGATAGCTGGGGAAGACTTCAATGAGATTGAGAAGTTGAAGAGAGAGATGTCAAACCAGTTCGCGATGAAGGATTTGGGTGAGGCGAAGAAAATCTTAGGTATAAAGATTATTCGTGATAAAGTGGTTGGTACTCTGAAGCTTTCACAAGCAGAGTATGTTGAGAAGGTGCTTAAGCGATTTAATATGGATGAATCGAAGGCTCTAGGAACACCGTTGGCGACTCACTTTAAATTGTCCAAGAAACAATCACCCAAGAGTGAAAAAGAGAAAGAATATATGAAGAATGTACCTTATGGATCGGCAGTTGGATGCTTAATGTAGCTATGGTGTGTACTAGACCTGATATTGCTCATGCAGTTGGAGTTGTAAGTACGTACACGAGTAATCCAAGGAAAGCAACATTGGGAGGCTATGAAGTGGATCATGAGGTATCTTCGGGGTACTACTGATATGTCTCTTTGTTTCAAGAGAGGTAGTGCTAAACTACAAGGATATATTGATGCAGACTTGGCAGGAGATCATGATACTTGTCAGAGTACTACTGGTTATGCCTATACTGTGGGTGGTGCTGCCGTATCTTGGGTCTCAAATTTGCAAGGGCAAGTGGCCCTATCTACAACGGAGTCCGAGTATGTACGTAGCAGTCTCAGAGGCTGGTAAGGAGATGGTATGGCTAAAGGGTCTGTTGGAGGAATTGGGTAAAAAGCAAGAGAATTGTGCATTGCACAGTGATAGTCAAAGTGCAATTCACTTGGCAAAGAACCCTGCTTTTCATTCAAGGACTAAACACATTCCTATGAAGTATCACTACATACGAGAACTCGTGGAGAATGAAGTGCTGCAATTGTTGAAGATTCAAGGAAGTGAGAATCCTACTGATATGTTGACTAAGTCTGTGTCAATAAGTAAATTGAAGCTGTGCTTGGCTTCAGTTGGTCTCAAAGTTTGAAGAAAGAGATGTTGGCTGTGATAATGGGTTTTGTGTTGGCTATGATTGAAGAGTATTGAAGAAAGTTAGCTACTGGCTTAATCGGCTCCAAGTGGAAGATTGTTGGGTGTGTGGATCCGATTCCACATAGGATAAGGATTTGTTAATCCTTGATCAAAGAGGAGTTTTGATTGTTTCCTACCTACTTACATAATCCTATTTAGTAATGATTTATATGTCTATTGGGAATAGGTTTCCAATGTCTTATAGGGTCTGGTTAGATATCTATAAATAGGGGAGGTTGTAGTAGTAGATCAAGTCTTTGAACCATTAAACAGAGAGAGCAAGTGAGGTCTTGAGAGTTGGTGAGAACTTCTTGTGAGAGACCCTTGTATTCTTGTTCGTGTATTCTCTTGTTCTATAGTGAAACCCAAGCAACCCGGGGAAGTAGGCAAAGTTATTTGCTGAACCTCGTTAACAAGTTGTGTTTGTTTTCTTGATGGTTTATCTATATTGTTTTGCACTTATCTGCTTCCGCAAGAGAAATTCTATGTCGAATTCCGAACATGGTTGACCATCAATTTAAAGCCGTGTTGTTATCCCAAGTTTGTTCATGCTATATTTTATAGAAACGATGTCTGCCTAGTCAATACCTGGGGAAGTAATCTGTGGAGATTGAATGCTAATCGGGGTTTAGAGTGTTCAGAAGTATTGAATACTCAACCTCAATTTAGTCTTAAAAGGTGTACATATCTTGTTGAATCAAGCAAAGGAAACCTATTGCTTGTTGAAAAAGTTTCGGCACATAAGGAAGTGTCTGCTACAACCTTCAAGGTTTACCGGTTGGTAACTGACGAATCATATATAGATCCCGTAATGCACAACTGCTTGAGGTGAATAGCATTGGAGATGATGCTCTATTCGTAGGTGAGAGTCATTCAATGTCCGTTTTGGCTTCGAACTTTCGTGGATGCCAGCCGAATTCTATCTACTATGCTTATTACAGTGGCTCAACATGGGAGATAGGTATCTTCAATTTAGAGAACAAAAGCACCACACCACTTTACTCTCTGAATCATTGTGAATCGGACTACATGCCATTTTGGATCACACCATCGTTTGAAGGACTCTGCTGATCGATGGTAACTTAATTTCTTGTGATTTTCAATTGAATGTTTATATTGTCCTGGTTCAGTTGGGTCTATCAACTTCATGTAACTTTGGATCACTTTCACAAAATGTTTAAGACATGCATATCTGTTGATTATATGCAACTTTTATACATTAATTGAGAAGAATGGGCTGAGTGTTCATTAGTGTTCAAGCTAGCTAGCTCACGAGAAACCTAATAAAATCCTCGGATACTATAATCATACTCACAAGTCACAACTACATTAGTTCAGTGAATCTCTTTATGTAGCCACTCTGAAATTAGAAATATAAACCAAACACAATTTCTATTTCATGAAATGATGATTAACATACGATAACATAAAGGACGAGGCCGTCTGAAATAGGCATATATATATATGTCTGGCCTTCATATTATTCTAGCTAGCTATAGTGCTATGCTACATTTCCACAAGAAAAGCTAAAACAAAGAGGACAGGAGTACGAGAAATTACTCATCTAATACATAATCAGCATGATAATTTGCCCAATCTTGGTTTAAGATCAAGATCAAGATCCAATTCAACCCCCAAGATGAGTCCTAGCACATCAAGAAGCTGAATGTGTGCAGTCAACTGTGGGAAATGGCCATTAGTATTCATAATCTCCACTTTGGGGTTTTCCTTGATTTTCTTTTGCATGTAAAACGCGACCGATTTTGGAGAGACAATGTCACTGCTGGTGTGGATGATAGTGCATGGAGTTGAGACCTTGTCGAGAGTGTCTCTTTCGTCGCTGTAAAAGACGATTTTTCCTACAGCAAGTGCAAATTCAGGTCTCATTTTTTGCAGGCACTTGGTAAACTTGTCAACAGAGAGAGGGTCATTTGAGTCCACAGCAAGGGGAGCAAAGTGAGCAGCCCAGTTGTGAAAGTTGGATTCTATGCTTGAGAGGATTTGTTTAATGTCTGAACTCCCAAACCCACCTTCATAGTCATCTGTATTCATATACCTACATATGGATGTAGCAGAGAATTTCAGTTACACACACACACACATATAGCTGATATAGGAATTGTATTAAAAGAAAAAGTGGACCTAAGCCCTGGTCACTTCTGGATTAAGTGGTTGTATAGACCAATCCATAATAACTAATTACTTTGTGGTCACAGTCACATGTATTTAATATCTCATGACATTATGATTTCATATAAAAAATGAAGACTGATATTATGATTTCATATCAAAAATGAAGACTACACAATCAAAAACGTTTTCTTATGATACTTTATATAAAGCCCACAGCATATATATGTCTGTCAGATATTCCACTTGAATGTAGCCCCAAAAACTAATTTTCCTTTTCAGCACCCTTGTTCTGATAGTTGGTTCATACATGAACTTCCAATATAATAAGAAGCCAAATATATATGAGCTTGAACAGTACTATAGCTCTACAGCTGATGCATATGCTTGAACAGTAGAAAGAGCTACAACCAAATAAAAGACTGAATTCTATTTAAGATGAACTAGGTGAGTTTTCGACTTGCAAGAGGCTAGGCAAGTTTTGGAAGATAGTATATCTAGAACAAAATGAACTAGTTGAGTTTTCGGCTAGCAAGAAGAAAGTACACCTAGGGAGAAGAGTAGTATAGTATACCTAGGAGAAGCTCCAAGAAGTATGAGGCTGCTAAAGAGGTCAGGTCTCTTGATGGAAGCAATGCATCCAACCATACCAGACATGGAGTGGCCAACATAGACTGAGGATTTCAAGTTAAGTTCATCCAATAGAGCAATCAAGTCATGAGCAAAATCATCGTAGCTCGAATATTTGGCAGGATCAAAGAGGTTGGGGTCCTTAGAAGCACCCGAAAAGGTCCAGTCGAAAACAAGAACACTGTAATGTTGAGCCAAGTAGGGAAGGATTTTGTCCCACACAGACTGGTCTCCCCCATAGCCATGTGCTAAGACTATGGACTCACTCCCCGTGCCCACGATTTTAGCGTTCATGGCTGATGAAAGGCTCTTAGTTTCTAACACCATTGAGCTTAAGTTGGGATGAAACAGATGGCTAGAGAAACAAAGAGAGAAAAATGAAGTTATGAACTTATGAAGATCAGGAAGGAGCTACAAGCCTACAACTGTGTCTGGTATTGTTGGTTAGCTATGTGCTGGTCCTATGCTCCTATTTATAGTTATTATCTTACAATAACCAGGAATGGATTAATATGAAATAAATTAAAAATAAAAGAAGAAAGTTGAGTGTCGTCAGTGATAAACTATTCCTACTTTTTATATGCCGACATTTTGTGGCTCTAGTATCACCATCGTTTGGTTTTTCGAATATGGAAATTATTCTATGCTGTCGGTTTAAATGACCCAACACTTATAAGATGATCTCAACCATTGATATTTATAATTAATATTTTTATTAATAAACTAATAGTGTATTTAATATAATCTAACTATCCATTTATGTCGGTGTAAGTGCACGTCGGTGAACTAAATCCTCCTCATTTGGAATAACTCCAAACAAGCTAGATGGACTTCTTGACTGTGTTAAGTAGGTACATACTGTAAATGTGTGTGTGTGTGTGTACAAGTATATATACGTGTACAGGAGCGGGTCAATCTCTTATAGCAGAAGAGTAAAGTGAGTAGTTAATTCTATCAAGTAGGGTGCAGGTTTGAGTGCACCAAGAACAAGATGATGGAATTTATAATGGTCGTTGTGGTCATTTAGTACCCTTGACTTGTTGTTGCTGGCTGGAAAGGTCTAGGGGATAAGCCTACCAGCACCAGAAAGAAGATTAATTATTACGCAAATGCTGATATCACTCTGGCTTAATTGTCTTTTGAGATGCTAATTATAATTATAAGAGAGGAAGAAGAAGAAGAGGAGGGAACCATCAACCAGTTTCTGGGGCACGGCTTCATGGTTGCGTTCAGACCAAATTAAAAGGCAAAAGGACCCATTTGTCTTCTTGTGCTGATTGTATGCGTTGTGACTTGACATTGCTAGTTGCTTAGCTAGAGATCAGATTAGATATTTTCTCCCTTTCAATTTCTGCAATATGAGTCCAAGGCCTACCTTTTTCTGCAATCAAAGCTGCCACACCCCACCACCATGTGTTTCTTCCTTTATCGATATTTATTATCAGGATCACAACTATTCAAACCAGAAGATGCTGGATCACATCTATTTTAAACCAAAAGATTCAGACTGTCTCGTTGTGTTTTGCATATATACTAGTCCTTTGGTTGCAACTTGCAACCAATCACATGCGCTCATTTCTTGAGTTTCAATGAGTCTTGTTCTTTGTGTATATATGTTTATAATATAGTATTGCTCTTGCCGAACACTGTTGGTGATTATTACATTGTTCATTTGTCAAATTCCAAAATTGACAAATAAATATGATACACTGTATTTGTACTTGGAATCTCTTTAATCCTTATAAAATACTAGGATCATCAGAATATGTAAACCAAATTCATGATTCTCTATAGGAAAAATTTCACAAATGATCACTCAATTATGACTCATTCGACACTTTGGTCACTCAACTATTACACTGTCAATCACTTAAGTCATTTTGTTAATTTTTTTCATTAAAAAAAAATTCTAAAAAATATTCTTTGGGTGACTTAAGTAATTGACAGTGTAATAGTTGAGTGATTAAAATGATATATTTGAAACTTCAGTAACTAAAGTGTCGAATGAGTCATAATTGAGTGACCATTTATGAAATTCTTTATTCTCTGTATTAAATACATATATTTCTAGATATGCCAACTTATTCTCATAAAGCTAAAAGTTAGTGGTGATCAACTTTCTAAAAGCTAAAAAGTTAGTTTCTTAATTCTTTTCAGGGGCAGAGAAAAAAGTCTTTTGGAAGATTATCGATGTTTGAAGATTAAAGTATATAAGGCCACTGATAAAAGATTTGCAAAAGATCTTTTGGTCAAATTATTTGGTAAAAAGGAATTTATAAGAAAAGAAAAGCCAAAAGGAGAGGGACAAAATAGAAACCTAATCATGGAGATCATTGTACTCATGTGAATGTCTTGCTACAGGCTGGTTTGTGCGTGTGTGTACTCAATATAGATATATTAAATCAGACCGATGAGCAAACAAAGGCTCACAAGTTAGACACAGAACCATCAATCCTGTCTTAAAGTGGAAAATTATCAAATAAAACCAAAGAAGAGACTTATCATTTTAGGCGATGATCAGTATTTGTCTGAACCATTTAGAATATGAAAATAAGACCAACTAGATGACTCATATCATTATCCATGTTACATGTGTATCACATAAACGTTGAGATCAAGCGGCGAGAATAGGGAATCATATGAACCCTATTCTTCATCAGAAACATAGGCCACAACAGTACTAGCTAAGCTTAGGGCTCAGGACAGTAGTTAAAGCAATTATTAATCAATCTGGAATAATCTATTTTGGATATGTAGCTTTCTCATGGTCCAGTCGCTTTTGGTTGAAACTACCAACTTGTTTCGATTCAATTTTTGTGTGGTGTTCGTAACGTTGTGTTTATATCAGTATTATCAACTCAAGGAATTCATTATAGTGAGCAAAAAATCTGTCCAACTTGTCTTACATATTTAAACAATACATAAACAGAACGAAGTATGTTGTCGGATTTCATTTATTTCTTGTCAAATCTCCTTGTTAATGGCTAGGATTTTGTTTCAAGCAATGAAAAATGTGTATCTATTCAAGAAAATTTATACAAAAGAAACTAATGTGAGAACCATGAGCTCTCTATTTGTTACCGTGTATGAACTCATGATGCTGCTGCAGGTCCCAGTTGGTATAAGCCATGTGAAGTAAGGCCTAGTTTGCTAAACATGATATCCAGCAATTTAATGACAAGATTTCTCTAAAATGACACATTTGTCTAATGACTAATGACTGATTAACAATATTTTGTTGACTATTCATCAATCAAATGGCTTGTTTGACTTGAACTTGGAATCTAAGAATAAGGCCAAAGCTTCCCTTTTTACAGCGATATTTAATCAAGTTTACTGCTACTCATTTCCCAACAAAAAGTTGGTGCAAAGTGACATCCACCAGCAGAGCCTGCATCATAGGGTCAAAATAATCAATCCATGTGGGTGGCGAGGCAATAATGTAAAGCACTACACAAATTTGAAATTTCTAACGTGTAATTCTTTCTTCTCATCGGTTGTATACAACTACGTGTCGATTTTTCCTATCACTCCATCTATTATGTGATGATATCAAGAAAAGATAGAACTAACATTTATATACAATCGTGATAGACACAATTACGTGTCTACTTTTCTCATCACTCGATTTAGCAAGTGATGAGATCATGAGATAGATAGGGTAGGTCGTACATGACCCGGTGATAGGGAAGAAAACTGAATACCGTCACAGGCTTAACCATGGATACATCAACTTATTGCGGGTTATTACATGTCATATGCATTTCTGCAAGAACTCCTTTATTGCGGTTGCTATTAAAGCCAAAAGTTGCAACTCTCGTTCAATAAGGAGCATTGACTGTTGAAAAATGACAAGAAGTTTGTTTGAAAATTAAAAGCTAGAAAAGACTGCCAAAAAAAAAAAAGTACGATGGTGAATGGTGGAGGCAACAAATGCAAAAAGGTCCCATTTTTAATACAGTTGAGGAAGACATTGTAGTTGCTTATGGCATTCAAACACTGAATGTTTCTGAAATATCATGAAGCAGATAGCCTCATTAATTGGGCGGTTCCTAATTTTGCTTAATATTACTTCTGCAGAAAGGAACCAGCAAACCCTTTGGCCACTAATGTGTTCGTCAGCTGCCTTTGTATTAAATTTTGAGGCTGGTAGGAGATGGAGATGGCATTAATCTGTGGTCCTTGTGTGAATTTTAACATTTCTGTGTTTGATCTGGTGTTTCAAAGTGGTCCATTTTGATCTGTGAATGGCTTTAGATAAACTGACTTCATTTTCTTCTCTGAAAGGCAGAATGAATGACCTAGATTACAAATCTGAAATGATTTCTTAACCGACTTGTCGATAGAATCCATTACGATTTGTGCAGAATTTTACAGACCAGATCATATGAATATGGGAAGTGCAAACAGTGACTTGTTGAAATAGTGATACGTATGCTATCTTTGATGATGAGAGAGTTCAGGATCCTAACTTTGGAGCTTGAACAAGCCGAAGTGGGGTGACAGTTTGAATCATGGAGGCCAAGTGCACCAGATATAGTAAAACTTCTATTACTGGAATGGTCTTATACAAATATGCCCCAAATCAGGAGCATTAGAACCCCAGTCTAATTTTACAGAGCAAACTATCTGTGTGTATAAGGATTTGACACCCTAATATCCATTAGTGTCTCTTGATGCTATCATACCTGCACAATGAGAGAAAGAACAAAAAAAGTAAGTATTTTAACAATGAAGGCTGCTGATGCAGTTAAAAGAAAAACAGGAAGAATGTTATCATGCCTGGGAAGGAATCGGGGGAAGGAATCGGGGGAAGGAATTGATTAAATTCATCAACTAACCGCTCCATTGTCTGCAGCTGATCATAGGGTGCGATCTGCACGATAAAACAGAAATTCATAAATTAAATTGACCATGGATTTATTCCCAGACTGTATCACATTAGGCCAAGTAGGTGATGTAGCAAATAGACATACTGGTACATCATGCATGATTCCTTTTATCTAATTCGAGTAGAAGATTATTCATACTTAGTCAAAGAACAGAATACAATAGAAAAACACAGCAGCCATATGAATGCTTTGTAGCTGCACTGGTGTGCATGTGCCAAATCACCAGTCATAATCAGCCAATTCAATGATCTACTTCGACAGCTAAAATGAACAAAAAAGTCCTAGTCCAAGATCAGCCAATTCAATACTTTTGAAATTTTCTGGTATTTGCAATATGATGAAAGTTCACCAGCATTAGTGGCATGGATTCAGCATGCTTTACACTTCAGTCAAAAGGAGTAAGATCATGATTCACATCAAGTTGACACTATACCGTCGCACTGTCACTTTGTCTAGTATCCCAGCAATGAAATGATCCCTGATGCCATTTTCTTTTGTTTGTTTTGTATGACTAAATCAAACAAAACATATTTTACCTGACTAAATCCGTCTGGCCATGTTATTGACACGGCATAATTTCCCATGGGCCGAATTTCTTCAGGTTCAATATCTTCTGGAACATCATTATACTGCAATTTTTGCTCCCCTGTCCACTCATCCTGATTTTGAATAAAATTAGCCACTCAAAAGTCAAATTATACATGTAGATCAATGGGAAGTTACGACAACAAAACCAAATTTCTACAGCAAAGAAGGATGTAGAAATAAGGATATTGGCCTTAGTTTCTTCCTAGAAAGTAACATTTTGTTTGCTCTGGACCTAGACCATTGAAAAGGTCCAGTGTGAAATTTAGCCACCTCTACTATATTTCCCCATCAACTAGTATCTCTTCAAAGTCTTGTTTTGCTCCCCTGTCCACTCATCCTGATTTTGAATAAAATTAGCCACTCAAAAGTCAAACTATACATGTAGATAAATGGGAAGTTATGACAACAAAAGAAGGATGTAGAAATAAGGATATATGGCCCTAGTTTCTTCCTAGAAAGTAACATTTTGTTTGCTCTGGACCTTGACCATTGAAAAGGTCCAGTGTGAAATTTAGCCACCTCTACTATATTTCCCCATCAACTAGTATCTCTTCAAAGTCTTGTTTTACATGGACAACAATTTCCAACCCTAGACTAATCTTCCAAATTAAATAGAAAAAAAAAAAAAAAAAGCTTAATGAAACAGGTAAAATTCAACAGCTGGATTCTTACTTCTCTCTGCTTTAAAATAAGTTATGAAGTGACATAGTACTGATGTGAAAATGACGGAACTCACAGAAGCAATATTCTTGAAGGATCAGTGTCATAAATCTAAACATTATATCATTTATATGCACGTCAATTTGCAGTAATAGTCTGCTACTCTGAAAACAGAAAAAATAAATAAATAAATAAAAACTCTATACTTGGTGCTTTTAAATAAATCTAGTCATACCACACTTTGGGCAGAGCGGTCATTCCGTCTCACAGTTGCGGGATGGAGAAGAAATTCATCATCTGAATCTGGTACCTTCACTCTTATTGCCTTGAGAGATTTATCATAGGTCACTGCTGTTGAGACTACAATAGAAAAACATAATATTTCATCAGAAAGAGGCCAGTTCAGTAAAAGAATAAAAGGAATTTAACTTGCAAGGTTTTAAAGTTTGGAAAAACACAACTTTTTAAAACTAAAATTTGATTTCAAAGCTTTGGCGACACCAATATGGCACCTTCTATACCCAGCTACTCCCTTACTTTTACTAGGGTAATTTACCAGAAAACTTTGTTAACCTGAATAGGTACTGGTACTGCAGGTCTAAGATAGCATACCTTGTTGGCGAATCTTAGCACACTGTTGCACAACACATATTCCGAGCTCCTGAAACGTCTTAGAAACTTCTCCTAGAGGATCAGCTACCACTTCAGGTACCCCACTATCTCCAGAAGCAGATAGCTGCCAGATAAATGTAATCAAAATTTTACACAGTTTTTGCCTGTGGCAAATATGCATATTGACAAAGATTTTACAACATGATATAATAATACAAGCAAATCATGATCAGTGTGTGCTCTGAAACAAAAACTTGAACAGTGTAGAGAATGTTTGGCCCTTATTGTCAACCAAGCTAGTCTCAAGCATAGGACTTACAGTTGGTCTAATGGGAAGATCAAATAGATTTGGGATACCAAACTGCTTTACAACCTGCAAACATGTGAATCAAACTATTTCAAATACTTGGAAATGCTTGAACTGCAGCACTGCGATTGATTAAGATATCCTATGTAGCAAGAAAGTAAATTATGTATGTACATACCTCTGAGCCTGAGCCTTTACCAAATGGGTAATGACGCTTCCCATCAGCATCAAAATGGCTCATATTCTCAACTACAGCAACACATGGCACCTAAATAGATGAAAATTACAATATGTATGTGTTAGATGAGAAACCTTAAATGAACTCAGCATAAACATGACTGAGTAAACTTTCCATTACTGGTTAAGAAATAATCACAAGTTTGTCAGTTTTGAACACTGTTAAAGATCTATTATATGCCATTGACATGTTAATTTATAATCGAATGGATGCTTGTGTGGAGAAAAATACGCGCACCTTCAACTTTGAAAACATGCGAACTCCTTTTGCGACATCAATAAACGCTAGCTTTTGAGGCGTGGTGACAATAACAGCAGCAGTCAATGGAACTACCTGAAAATCCAGTACTTTGTCCAAATCAAAACATAGAAATATTGAATAGAAAAAGATTTGGGTAGAATATCTACACATAACATACTAGATATAAAATGATAGTTAATCACACAAATACAAAGGAGAAGGCATAATTAATGGAATTCTCTTAATCTGGACCCCTAAAATAAAAAGGAAAAAAATAAAGTGCATATGGAAAGGAAGCAGGACCTGGCACAAAGTAAGCTGAATATCACCAGTTCCAGGGGGCATGTCAACAACAAGATAATCCAGTTCTCCCCTACATAATTAAATGAACACAATTAGCACTGAAAGTACCATCTTTTAGCACTGAATTATGTACGGGCCTTTGGACTCAAATCTTAGTCGAATTTTCGAGATTCATCAGAGAAAACTGATTGAGATAGAAGCTTCATTAACATAAGCTTCACAAGAATTTCATTGGTGATAATGGACATTAGATCAACTGTAAGATATAACTTGTTCAATTGGTTATAATTGACAGTATTTCAGCATACAACTAATCTGTGTCTGATATTTATCATTCCCTCAAAGCTTCCTTCTTAAGTTAATAAAAACAAAGATAATATCAAGTGCATTTAATGTATAAGGAGCCTTCCTACAAATGTCCACAACTTGTGGGGGTACAGTACTTAGCTCATGAAATGTAGATACTGATCAAACGAATTTGCATAATTTATTTTTGGAAGCATGCCATACCACTCTGTTGTAGTTAGAAGCTGATCAATGACCCCAGAGACCATTGGACCTCTCATTATTGCACGACCTTGTCCGGCAAATCCAAAAGACACCAATTTCACTCCCAAGTATTCAGTAGGAATAATGGTTTTCTTCTCTGGGTTCTAAAGGAAACTTTCAGTGTCAGAACTGCAGAACTTGACAAATTGCAAGAAAAATCCTTTATTTATTACATTACCATTACTAGTATTCGGTTTTCAGGGGAGACCATCGTTGGTAGACTAGGACCATAGACATCAGCATCAAATATACCAACTCTAGCACCCATACCAGCCAAAGTATATGCTAAAGTTTACTGCTACAGTTGATTTTCCCACGCCTCCCTGCACATATTTCACAATCAAGAGAAATAGTACAAGATTAGCCATCTAATTTTCTAGCCAAAAATTCAAATAAAAAAGATATGCCACCATCAGAAGTGTTAATAACAACAATCAAACCCTACAATATACTGAAACCATGAAGTTCAGCATGTAGCTCAAAAGCAAAATACCAGCTAAGAAAGCACAAAACGAAAATGGAAAGTCTACCTTGCAACTAGAAACTGCCACAATATTTGAAATTGTCCGTAACCCTGCTGGAAGTTGCCCGGCATAAAGGGGTTTTGCAGGTTGTGCTGACATAGTCACATTGACATTCTTGACCCAAGAAAGCTCGTTCACCACCTCATTTGCCTTTTGCTCAAACTGTAATGCAATTAAAGCTTATTATGGTTGCTATTTCTTTCGACCGACAAAAAGAAAAGAAATGGTTGCTATTTCAGTATTTCTAAATTCTTGATGATTGATTTATTGGATCCCAACTATCTCAATTGTTCATTCAATGTTACAAGTAGAAGCTAATAAAGTCATAATTTTTCTCGTCAATGGTAAAAGGTGAGAATCATGAAGCTAATAGTAACGGTTGCATCTTTTCATTAGATATAATTCATTCAAAGGACAAGAAAGAAATCAAAGAAAGAAAACGAGAAGCATTCACACACACACACACATATATAGATATATAATTCAAAAGTCTACCAAATCAAGTATATGCGAGTTCTTGATAAAACAACGGTGATTGTGTTAATTACCATGTCTTAACCTGGACATGCTGGTGTAGTGAGCTCTAACCGAAATGAAACCTGAGATGAAAAATCAATATATTCTGGTAAGGACATCATTCTTTATATGTCTGTCATTGAAAATCTTCACATACACGCTCTAAATGACCTCTCCCAAAGCCTCATTGATTTGCAGGTCTTTCACAAATCCACATGAGACAATGTCAGTCCCGAAGTCTGGATCAATGATTTGAGACAATGCTTTCAGTACATCACTCTCAGCTTTCCCATCTGATACTGCAGCAGCGCCAGCTACATTTGACAAAAAGCAATAGAATAAATAAAAACTACTAGAAAACAAAATCATCAGATGAATCTAGTGTAACAAAATCATTCAAGGATAAGTATACCCACTACCCAACTCAATTTCTAATATTGTTAAGTAATTCAAGGCTTCCTCCTATCTGATTTGATAGAAAATTAGCAATGCTGCCCAAGTTCCAATCTCGAATGCTAATGCTTAAGTTTCACAACATAAAGTATGATTCTTTTGTAAAAGTTTCATTCTTAAATGTCATGGCATTGGCTATATGGGATTCTGAACAATTTCCAGTTCATCAAAAAAATCAAAATCCCTCCAAAGACAGGCAATGGGTTCTTTCAGAAGCAAATCAAAGACTCTTGTTAAACTGAATTATGCAATTTCAGAAACCGGGTTTAATCCAGAAGTAGCTAAAAGCTGCTGGGTTTGCTCAAAGAAGGTAGAGAAAGCTTTACCTTCCAAAGAAGCAGCTTTAGTTGTGAAGGAGCTTAACACAGAGCCTCTACGTGATACCCATTTAGACCTTTCAACTCTTTCTTGCTGAAGAGAACAAAATATAGAAGATGATGATAGAAGAGGCTTCTCATATAAAGCCAGTCCTACAAGTACAAGAAGCAGAGCAGAACGGAGTCAGTGAGAGTTGAAATGAAACATAAGCAGAAGGAACATATTATATATATATATATATATATATATATATGAGAGAGAGAGAGAGAGAGAGAGAGAGAGAATCATCACCTGCTGCTTCTGAATGTGTTTTTAGGGTTTGAAAAGAGAGGTATGGTGAAGAAGGAACGTGAAGAAGTTGCATATTTTTGAGAGGGAAAAGATGTGAGAAATGGGAGGTGACAAAGAAGCAGGAAGTGATCAGTGGCCTGTGTCAAGTGTGAACCTCATGTTATTACTTCTATGGCGTCATGCCATGCCAGGTCTCTATTTTGTAATCTCATTTAGATTTCACAATCCAATCCCCTTAGGGTCAACTAAACGACCTGTCGTTTATTCATGAACATTGTTTCCAATACGGTATTATTGATCTTCCAAAAAGTTACCCATCACGGAATCAAAAGAAAAGACAGATCAAAAGGAAAATGAGGAATGACAACTGCAATTATGAAAATTTCATGATAAATATTGGGTACTCTTCTTTGAATTTATGAAGGCAATGATAACAGTGAATATGAAAATATCTCCAATGATTAAATTCTACAGCTTGAATAACTAGGATAACATCGGGAATGACAAATGCGTCCTACGGCCAGAAACCTTGCCTCCAAAGGCCTTCCCGAGACAAATCAGAGTCTTCTCAATCAGTGACCGAAGTCTTATAGCCGGACGAATCTTGTCCGAGATATAATTAAATCGCTTGTGACAATGACTAAGAAAAAATGCCTGTACAAAGACGGCAAAATTAATCAGAGGCCATTTATCGATTCTCAGGAGTAATATAAATGCAATGTGAAGCATATGGTAAGTCATATCAGCATGCCTCGCCCTTATTTAATGCCACAGCTTACTGCAGAACCCGTTCCGTTGCCTCTTGCGGGATATGATATCTGCAAAGGAGTCAACTAACTGTCCTGCCAAGCTACTTGGATCATCAATCATAGTTTGAATAAAGGTGTTGACCACCCTACGCTCTTGCTCAGTTGATCTCAAACTGAACCATGTTAGCAACTTCAATCTGAATTCCTCCGTAAGGTGACCCTCGCATTCCAGCCACCTGATTATTTTCACACAGTACTCAAAGTTCTCGTCCAAGCAACAAGAACCATTTTGCAATGGTGGCCCATTTATCAGGGTGCTGTCACAATCATGGGTCTCTTCGTTTGAGTTTCCTTTCCTCTTCCTGCAAATTTCGGCCCGAGAATCAACAGCAGGGACATCTCCAGTAATCCCATGAGTCCAGGTCTGTGAATCACCACTACCATGTGATCTTGCTAGGCCGTTCTTCACCATGTCATGAGAAGCAGCATCATCATCTGCCTCCACAGCCTGCTGCAAAGTGCATCCATTATCTTCATCTCTGGAGGACTCAAAGGGCGGGGTTAGCTCTTCATTCAGATCGGGCATTGAAAGAACATTTAAGTCAAGCCCCCGTGGAACAGAAGGCAACTCTTCTTGTAGAGTTTCAGTTTTTATCGGGTTGCTTGGTCCACAACATTTTTCTTTGTTGGCACTACAAAAGCCCTCCAAGGAGCCTTTTGTTGAGCCTGAGCCAGACGAAGTATCTTTCCAAGATCACGAACTTTAAATTCAGAAGAAGGCACAACTGCTGTTGTAGTTTCAGACTCCCTCATGGCACTAGAATTTGCCTCAATGACAGGATTCTCTTTCTTATGATTCCTGCAGACTGGTGAATCCGGGTTTTTGTGAATTATCTCAACACTTTTGGTGAAACACTTTGCCTCAGAGTGACCCAAGTCACCAGCCTCAGTATAAGATATTATCCTAAATGTATACTCTGTGCAAGGCTGCAGATTAGAGATCAAAATTCTTCTCTGAGATCTTGAAAAGGTACAAGTAGGCTCTTTTGTGTGTGATTCTTCTCTGCTCTTGTAATACCAGAGCTTGTATCCCTTGATGTCATCAGATGACGCATTAGACAGTTCGATCAATATAATCACAACAGATGAAGGTGTTACTTCCTCAAAGAGAAACTTGCAGGCAGCTGGAAGTGAACCCTCTGCAAAGGATGGAAAAGAAACAGAAGCAATCATTCAGGTTTCCAATGCATGATGGTGATCAAAGAGCAAGTAAAAGGAGAACAGTTTCCTACCTCTGTTTGGGTCTGCACTAGAAACATTGGCCAACCATTCATCAGCTTTCTCAATTGCAAGAGAGCAGAGTTTTAGCACATCACCAGCGATAGATAGTCTGCTGACTATCCCACGTACCATTGTTCCTGAATCTCCATTAATTGGACCCAGTTCAGTCTCGAGTTTAGTCTTCGCTTCCTTCACAATATCATGAAGTTCTTTAAACCTTGAAGTCCCATCCAGAAGCCTATAACTCAAGCATATCCTGTCCCAAAGAACATCAACGTCGAGCATCCTTGGCTACGAGTAGCTGCTTCTTCCAAATCCTGTCAGTATTGATAGAACCACATGAGTCTCATCAGCGGCTAGAAAAACTATTAGCAAAACACAGATTTACATGCTATAGTTGCTTGCTTTCTCTTGTTATTTTTGGTAATGTATAATAGGAACTATGTTTTGCAAAAGGTACCTGTTTAAAGAGGGGACAGAAATGTTCTTTTCTCAAATTCTTTTCTCAAAAAATAAAATAAATAATAAATAAAAACGACAAATTGACAAAGACATTATCAGATTATATACACTACAAACATGAGCAAAATGTAAATTGAAAAAAGATTTACTAAATCAGAAAAGCAAAAAGAAAACATGATCATTCCAATTGGAAGTGATCTATGAGATGCCTAGATGCCTGACTATAGCACAACTCAGTGCTTAAATCAATTTGTCAAAGTGATAGCCTGTCAATGTGAGGACTACTGCTTCAACCTACACTAACATATGCAAGAGAATTACTTACCCAAGTATCCCAGAAACTTTACCACATGAAGCACAACAATAACTACCATCTAGCTGCATCAATTGCCCAAGATCAACAACTCCCACCTTTTCACGTCTAAGCGCACAGTCAATGTGACAAGATAACCCACAGGAATCTCCCTCACCAGATTCAGATGTGCATACTAACCAAAGACTTGGGTCCTTGTTGTCATCAAACAAATGACAAATACAGCAGGAGCATCTCTTGCAGAATGTGTTGTCTATGGATAGAACAGCTCTACAAGCAGAGTTTTTACAGATCCATGAGTTCGAACATCCAAAATCTGGAGACTGCTCAGATGTCGGTGATAGTCGGATGGGATTTTCCCCCTTTCTGGATTGCTTTTTAGGAGGATGATTATTTGGACTAGAAGAAGCTTTTTTTGACTCCTGCTTCTTATTTGTCTTGTTAGTAGTCTTCAAAAGTTCGGCCATCTTGTTTTTTGAGGAAGTCAAATTTTTCTTGTCCTTGTCAACACATGCCCGAAGAAGTTCCTTCCTGGGACCAGATTTCAGAAACTGTTGAAGGAGCTCTGGACTTCTTGAAGCATCATCTGAATGCCCATTCTTCTCAGGAGTGCTTTGCACACTGGAAGAGAGACTTTGAACTCCAGAAACTGGAAAGAGGAAAAGAAAATGACAAAACAAAATTATGAAGTGAAGGAACAGATATTAAGGCACCATTATAGTAGAAGTCTACAACTCAGTAATTAGAAAGGCACAAAAAAATTTAACAATGCTTGTAAGAAACTCAGATAGGTTCGGTAACGAGAGAGACAAAAGGGGCAATTCAGATCAATGGTGAGGCGCAACCCAATCAAATTCTGCTTTATCCTTCTTTCTACCTTCAATGCCTACTATATTTATTTGCATATAAACTAAATCCTTTTTCTCTGAACATTCCAATGGTCTAAATTGGTGCATGCTTATATCTCTTTATATTTTTAACAAGTTCTAACATCCTACATCTCAGGGCTTGCCACATTCCTTACCTTCCTAATCAGTTTACTCAACAACCTATCAGCAGCACTTCCATGATTCCATCTACAATAATATAAGTGAAAGATCATCTACATCTTGTCTGAACATCTAGTCCCACTTCACAGCAGTAGAGCTCTATGCGTCTATCTGAATAGTCCAACCTGAACCTGTCCTTCCTCAGGAACTCTTAAGCAAGAAAGAAAGAAATATTCAACACGTACGCTTTTCAGTGTTGTCAGATCTACATAAAGACAGACCACAAGATTTGAAAATTTTCAAAATCAATTTTTTTGATTCTCAAAATCTAAGTTACTATTAAGAAGTATTTTATATCCCAGAAGAAATAACTGCAGTTACAAAGATTGATAGAATGAAATTGGCTCAAGTACTATCCTGTTCGTAATATTTTGATATTTTAATAGACAAAGAAAATGAAGATCAATGACCAACACTAGCAGAACAGAGGGTGCATTTGATTCTAAGGAGAAGCAGAATTATATACTACTACATGAAGAATGAGAGAAGTTCTAACCTGTGACAAGCTGAATAATATTACACACAATGCAACATATGTGATTCCTAAACCATAATATCATGCAAAGACCAGATCATCGTGAATCCCAGAAAATTGTATAACTTTTCAGCAGAAACGGAAAGAAAGATCAGTAATTTTTTACGAATGGACCATCTGCAGATACAGGGCGGCGGTAGAGACTCATGGAGGACGGGACCAAGTTGAGGTTATATCACTGTTAGGGTTTGTAGAAACCATATATATGTACACACTAAATAAAACCCAAAATCAATTGGGCGTGCCCAAACTGGACGAGACCACCAAAAGTCCAAATTCTAATTAGTACCTCACAATAACAAGTTACTCTTAACTTTTTGGAGGACAGTCCATATATAATCTACCTGTATGGTCAAAATCCCATGAATCAGACGTTTCAGATAAGAAAAACACATCTCCATTAAGACGTTTCAGACGTTTCTTAATGATTACCCTTTAATACAGTTAACCACCCTTTCCTAATTTGTAAGATATTAAATTATCAGTTCCACTGAACAACAGACCTAATCTAGAATACCCCTCATTTTTGCTCAATAGTTTCACTGTCCTCCACGTATGGTAGAATACGAGCAAACAAACTCCAGATTCGCCTAAATAAAGGCAGTCTGCACACATTTTCTTTCACAAACTGCCTTACTTCAGGAGCAATTGGACTTAAACAATTTCCTAGTATTATTTGTTGTGCATCCCAAAAACATTATGACCTACCTGATTTTGTTTAAACATTCAAAGAAAGTACAGTAAAGGCTTCCAAGGATGATGATGAAAAGTTTTATCTTCTAAATAAAAAGGCAATTCAAGATTTACAGATGCAATACTACATGAGTTCCAAAAAAAATATTTAAAAAATAATAAAATAAAATAAAATTTTTGCATATGACAAGAAAAATGAAACAAAACAACTTGACAAGAGTCCAAGTGTCTGGCCAGACAAGGATACTTGGCATAGTGACAGTTCTAACAACAACATAACAGATCATTTGACTACCATGGAAGGGTACCAATTACTCATGAAACAAAGTTCACCGTCTTCAACTTTCCACTGATTAAATGTCGGCTATAGTTATTATCTCGCCCATGATACCAAACATTCAGTAACAACCGCATAGTAGGAGCATAAGAACTTCATACCAAAAGAAATAAAATGCATACAAAAGATAAAAAAAGATCAAACCTTTAGCTAGAAACTTATCTTCCGAATCCATACAATGCAATAATTAAACCCCCTCCCTGCACCAATCAATCCATGTCATAAACCATTACATTATCAAAATCACACACATAATAATTAATCGAATTATACTATCACTTCAGTCAGCATAATGTACTTCATAAACACAGCTAAATAAGCCACGAAACCACACATAGTAACAAAATTCAGCTCAAAATTCCTCAAACTATCAAATCACACCAAATCCTTCAACTTCCTAATACTAAAACAAAGCTCCTCTCCTTTCTAAACATGCCAGTTAGTCCCCCCATGCAACTAGAAAAACAAGCAAACTCACACAAGCCGAAAATTTTCAAAACACAAAACGCAAAAATCACAATAGCAAGCTGACCACATTGTTAATACAGATTGCGTGAATCAAACCGGCGAAACGAATCAAACGCCGTTTCTTCACATAATTTCCCGACTGTGATGATTTCCGATATTATTTAACTTCAGAATTCACGGAATTGTGGAGAAGGAAAAAGTAGCAGAAGCTAAAGCGAAGAAAGCGAAAGCAGAAAAACGGATCTGCGGTGAATAAGACTTTGAAAAAAATAAAAAAAATAAATCGGCAATAAAAAAAAAAAATTACTATAACGATAAGGAAGAACACGACGACGAAATCAGAGGAAGACGTACTTTACCTGCTAACAATGGCGCTAGGGTTTTTTTTGGCGCGCCGAGGACGAAGAATTGGATTTTGCAGAGAGCTGAGAGAATGAGAGAGAGAGAGAGGGGGGGGGGGGGGGGGGGGGGGGGGGGGGGGGGGGCTTGGTTTGTTAGTTGGTTTTGAGAGAGAGAAGGTTGTACGAGTCGTTCACGTTTTTGGAGAAGAGCGCTGAGGGTGGTGTGGGTAGGGGGGGGAGGCTGGCGCGCGGGTGAGGCGCGTGGCGGATGAGGGTCCAGTTGGAAAGAGAAGGGATATGGGGTCTGCCGCGCAGGAAAAGTACAAGGAGCACTGCCCAGCGATGTGATTGGTCTGTGGCAAGGGGACGCGATTCAACGGCGCGTGTAACAGAATTATCCACATTTAATTAGTTTTTATTTTCTCGGACGCTTTTTATTATTTCCGCAATTATGACTCAAGTATTATTTTTCATTTATTAATCAGCCGGAGTGTTATGGTTGGTCCAGCAATGTAACATGAGGATTTCATGATCTTGCGTTTAGGGTTTAGAATTTAGTGTAGCGTTTCAGTCTCAACTCTTAGTAATTTGTGATAGCAAGTTTGAGGGGTCTTTGGGTTGGTGCGTGTTTTGGTCTAGTTTTGCTACGATATTCTCATAGACTTTGATCTGAATACTAATTTGTGGATGTCTTACTAATTTGCTAACATAAGTGAGGGACCTCAATCTCAATTAAAAAAAATTATGACTAAAATATTATTTTTAAGTGTTTAAAATATTATGACTAATTTGAAAAATGTTACGTTATAAAAATGTTACAGAATCTTTGATGAAAATTTTGAAGAAATTTAAACCCGCACACCAAGATCTTGAGAAGAAATTGAACCATTGATTCAAACTCGCGTGGATGCTCAACACGTTTAGAGCCGTTGACCTGGAATCGTATTCGTAGTTCTAAATTGACCGTAGACTTTATTAAGAATCAAAGGCATGAATAATTGAGGTTAATCAGAGAAATGAACACGTGTCAGAAGAATCTTATAGGTAGTGAAAAAGAAAAGAAACAGTAAACGGTACACGTCAAACATGGTTTTGGTACTTTATATGACTGTTTCAGAGACTTTATAATCCTTTGTGCTTTTTACAAGTGTACACACAAATCAACCGTCCTTGGAGTCTCATTGGTTGGGGGTGGTGTGAGGTGACAGGTTTTTGTATGAGGGTCGGGATCTGTTTTAGGGTTGGTTGTGACAAAAATGGTGAAGAAAGATAATGTGGGTTGCGGTGAGGTTCCATCGCTCCCTGTCTCTCTTGTTCTGTTCATGGCAAGTACACACCTTCTTTACTGGCGATGAAGGTTTGAGCGTCGAGTTTGTTAGACGGAGAATTTCGGGTTTTTGGTAAGGGAGTCGGAAGAGGAAAGCAGAGGGATGGAAATGGTGAAGATGAGGTCCATAACACCATGCCACCATTCATTCACGGTCACGGGCATCTAAACCCCAAAAAACAATAAAAGCTAGCTACCCATGGACCATAACCAAGGGACATTAATCATATTGATTTTGCCACAGAGAGTGGGCCAAAAAGTCATAACTTGGCCGTTGGAAACCCCAAAAAAACCCTCGAGGAAAAGACTACTATATTAGGAACTACTGCAACAATGGCTGCAGGTGGTTGACAACATATCAAAACAGTGAAAGTAGTAACTACTAAACATGGTGTCAGACAAGGACAGCAACCAAAACTTAGAGTGTAGAATAGTGTGAATAATGCAATGTGCATGTAATCACGCCAAAAGCAGAGGCTAATTGACGCACATTCCTCCCCACCCCCCACCAAGCCCTAATAAAAGTGACCCGAAACTTTCCGTCATGCATTATCTTTGTAGCTGGCGAATCACTTTCAGCATGCCGCCTTAGACTCCGTCTTCTCGGGATAACATACGAAGCGGTAACTATATTGCGTGTGACGATCACAGTACTTAAATTAATTATCACAATTGCTTCAAGAGTATACTATAACAACCGGACGCATTTGAAAACAGCAAGGAACATATACGGTGAATTTGAGCATGAACAAGCTCTCATTATGATTGATAATACATGAAATTGATATTTCAAATTGTGTCATTGTAAACAACTAATTACCATCTTACAGTTCTTAATCACCAAAGTCCCAACACTAGACTTGTTGAATATATACATATAAGATAGATGATGGACGAGGGATAAAGGATGATGGTTATTGCCCTCGTAGAGTTCTGATCATACAAATGTCTGAAATCAACCTTTGCTTAAGTAGCATTAGCATTGGAATTAAAAACTGGACACCATCACATAATCTAATTGATGGAGACCGGAGCAAAGTAGAACCCTGCAAAGTGGGAATAACCAAAACAAAGTCAAAATCAATTTTATTGATAAATATGAAACATATGGTTAATTAACCTACAAAGTTCAGAATCTACTTTAAAGATGTGCTCCAATATTTGGGGGTGAAGTGGTGAACTACTTGATGAATAAAAGCCGAAAATGAAAAGGATTCGCCAAAGTCTCACCAGTGGGAAGAAAATAGCTTTAAGGCAAAGCAAAGCAAATTAAATTTGATGCTAAAACATCATTTCTGTCCCACTAGATGTTCTCCAGCAAGTAGTATTTAGTTACGGCAACCTTTCTCTTTCAGCTCATTTACAACTTACAGATTACATTACCAAAACCTCTCAGGTAGATTCTTAGTTGACAAGGAAACAGAGAGCAATCAATTTATGTTCAGTGTTCATATGAATCTGACTTCCATGTCTACTAATAACACAAGAAAGCTGCCTAGCAGATAACAATATGTGCAGCATGCATATTCTCAGTTAGCATTCAGCTCCAACCCAACCAGAATCTTGCCCAAGAGTTATGAAAATACAGCAACAACCCTCCAAACCTTTTGATATTGACTGACTGAAAATAAACTGTCGCCTCCATATTACCAACCTGAATCTTCATGTTTGCACCAAAAATTGATATTTATTGTATGTTGCTACTGCTTATCATTTTAAATTGTTGTTTTTCCCTAGTAAGTAGGCAGATAACTATGCTCAATGCTGCCATTGGCCGTAACATTGGAGGTATCCTTATCCAGAAAGTTCAAATACACCTAGCTAATTACACTTACCATTTCCAATCCATCCTTGATTGAGAGATAATGACTTAATTATTCCAACGTATAAATTTGGACTACACTAATAATCACAAACTTTACACTACAAAGTACTCAAATTCTGGGCTGACAATAATCACAAAATGTTTCATTTGGACATAGAACTGATAAGTGATAACCGGACAATTTGACTGCTTTAAGGTTTCAAAATAACCATAATTTAATATCACACCAAACCAATTATAAGATTCCACAGCAAACACCATGGAGATCTACAGTGCTTGAGTTGTGACAAGTGTTGGAGCTTTAGCCTTATACTAATTCGCCGAATATGAGTCATTCCTAGCAAAATGTTGGACATTCTTATCAAAGATTAGGTGATTTAACACTAACAGGCATTGCCACAAAACAGATGCAACATCAACAACAATAAGAATATTTCCATTCGGATTCTTGAAGTTTCAGAATGGTCCAATATATGATTCCTCATTCACACTCCAAGGAATATATGATTCTGCATTAGCACTCTAGAGAATATTCAACAATCAAGGAAGAGCATAAATTCGAATGCTATAGTTTAAAGAAAGTACAAAAACATGAACAACTCCACCAATCACTAAACATCGCTCTCAACCTTGAAAACTCAAAATGTACTATAGCTGATACTTCAATCACAATAACCAAATCAGAAACCCTAATTCAGCCGAATCAAAATTTCCAAACTTGAACGGAAGAGGACTGAATCAAAACCTGTTAAGAAGCGGAGTGGCGTCGGCCCTCGCAAGCCGGACTATCATTGAAGTTCTTAGAGGGGTACCTCGCCGTCACCATGCCGACCTCAAACACCAAATTCTCGCCGCTGGACCTGATTCCGGTGATCGACCACCACTGGTAGAAGGCCCGGACGCTGATGCCGTTGATTTCGGCGATCCGGCCGTGGTTGATTTTGCCGGTGACTTTCTTGGAATACGTGGCCAAGTAGTTGTCCGGCGGGAGCGTGATCTTGCACGCGTCGCCGAGGTCGACGACGAAGTCGCCGGTGAGGGGGTTGACGGTGTAGTTTTTGACCGGAGAAGGGAGGAGCCCGATTGGGAAGCCGTAGCGGGTCAGCTCGGTGTGGGCCGGCGATAGGGTCCGGGTCGGGTTTTGGGTTTTCGGGTCGGCGGTTTGGGAGGAGAGAGAAACGAGGAGGATGAGAGCGAAGAAGAAGAGGAGAAATTTCGTCATTATTTCGAGAAATTATGAGAAGATTCGGTCGGTCCGTTCTGATATAGGGTGGGCACGACGCGTCGTTTGAAGGCGTCGCACTGGCGGGTAGAAGGTTGTGGAAAATTTGTTAAGTTCGTTAAGACCAAAGAGGGTTTATTGTTAATTAAGTTGATTAGGGTAATTAATTATGATTGTGATTGTGATTTGAGTATGGTTATGACTTGTGAGGGCTGTGGTTTTAGTCCAAGAAGAATAAATGAGGTGTGGTTGTGAGTTGTGACTTGTGCGGATGTTATAATGCCAAATGACCAATCTTAGATGAGCTTTGTTGAAGTAGATTTGTTTCATTTGTTTGTATGCTTAATGACATGACATTAAGGGTGAGGAATGAACTAGACACAAGCAAGAGCCCCAGAGGCCCAAAGACCATACCCGCGGCAAATTTCTTCCACAGTGTTTGGTTTTAGTCACGGTTGTCATTTGGTGTCGCTTCGGCTTGAGAAAGATATGATGTGGAGACTTCACAAGATAATCGAGGTCATTAGGTCTTGAAATCCCCTTATTCAAGTAATGGCGGAGGAATGCACTAAGTGTCATGCATCATTGTTGGGTTTGCCACTTTGCATATCATACAAACATTAATAATTTGGTAGCGAAGAAGAAGGATACACAGCTGGGAAATTTCTTGATATGGCTCTTATTTGGGTATTTTGCTAAAAATGCATACTGCTTGGTGTATGAAGCCACCATTGGTTATAGTGTCATGCATCATGGTTGGGTTTGCCACATCTATTTGATTTGATCGACTTCAAATATGAGACAGACATCAATAATTTGGTAGCGAAGAAGAAGGCTACACATCCTATTGGGGCTCTGCTCCAATATTCAGATATTTTCATTGTTTTTACTTATTAAATAGGAATCATACTTTATCTTCAGTATTATTGGTAGTGTGCCATGTCAATAGTCATCTGCCAACCTGTTATCACGTGTTTGTTCCTTATCTCTTACTGGACACGTATCCTTCATTCTCAGCTATATGTACTGGCCTTGACCTCATTGGAAGACTATGAAATTATATAACAAATTCTCTCTTTCTGCAATTTCCTTTACTTTCCTTCTATTTTAGTATTCTCTGGTTCTTGTACCATATTATCTGGTATCAGAGCCCTTGCGCTCATGCCAAAACCGAAAGGCGGTGATGGTCCTCCGGTGACCCGTGACTTAACGGCGACAGAGTTGGATTATCTTGCTCAACAATCGCTGTTTGACTCTCAGATTCAACATATGCGTGATTCTGTGGAGGAGATTCGTGCTGCTCAAGACTCACTTCGTGCTCAAAATGCTGATATCCAGAGCAGAAACGCTGAGATGCAGACTCGGTTGCTTGAAGAACTTCATCAGCTTCGGCTTGCTTCTTTACGACCGGAGACCGATCCAAATTCCCCCAACCATCTTCGTTTTGGCTCTCTATCCATCTCTGAAGTAGGTACCCAAGGATTTCTTTCCTCCGAACCTATTCCAGTAGCTGGCATGGGAGTATTAAGCACTATGTCTGAAGGGGGTCCTTCTGGGTTCTCTCTACCTAGCACGGCAGTTCCTACTTCTTCTGTGTCGGTACCGCCTTCACCACCCTCCTCACAGGTAGCTTCTGGTGGCAGTCTAAGTCACCAAAAAGGTAAATCCATTGCTAGTACCACTGCTACTACTGATGTTGTTACTAGATCTGTTGGTCATAGTGAAAGGTTAATGGGTGATGCTTTTAGAGCTAGAGATAGGGAAGAACGACATGATTACGGTGGCTTTCCTTATCAATCTAATTTTTATCAGCATACCGTAGCTCCCAATCATTATACTAACATACTTGCTTATGATTCTCAATTTATTCATGGTATACCTATGTCACATATGCACTATGTTCATGGAACTTCTATTTTGGGAGGGCCACTACAGCAAGGACAGTCTAGCAATTCTTCAATGATACCTCCATGGCAATTTCCATCGAGTAATCTTAATTTTCAGGAACAGATGACCAGGCCTTCATTACCATTTGCAGTGAACCATTACTTAACATCACAATTGTCGACTCAACCCATACCAGCTCAGGCTTCATCTACCTATTCCACCATTTCAACACCGTACTCTCATTTTCAACCTCCGCAGTTTTCGCAAGCACAACATGCTCACTATCAGTATCCTCAAACTCATCATGCTATTCCACGACCACAGTTTCATTTACAACCTGAGATGGATCCAAATCTTCCGACTATGCGACAAATGCGGTTGGAGTTTCAAACTTTTGGTGATGGTGACCCTCTACAATGGCTTAATAAGGCAGAGCAATACTTCGAGTTGTATCAAATTCCAGAGGATAAAAAAGTGTCTATTGCTACTATGCATCTAACCGATGAAGCAGTGGATGTTTGGCATCTATTCAGACATCAATACCTGGGAATTGGCTTGGTTTTGCTGAACTTCTAATGCGAGAGTTTGGTTCCCATTCTAGAGCAGATTATCAGTCTGCTTTGATTAGGCTTAACCAAACTGGTTCAATAAGTGAATACAAGTCTCAGTTTAACAAAAATGCAAGAAGAGCTCCGGGATTTTCAGATGATATATTGCTTGCCTGTTTCTTAGGGGGACTTAAGGAAGATATTCAGGTAGACGTGAGAGCAATGCGGCTAACCTCCTTGTACCAAGCCTATGAGTCAGCGATGATTTTTGAAAAAGACATGCTGGCCACAGAAATGCGAGGTCCAATGTTCAAAGATCTCATTTTCCTAGCTATAATTTACAACAGAGAAATCCAGTTACTTCAGGCAGAAACCTTTAAACATCTTCCCTGAGGCCAACAGTTGCTCAATCTGCTAGACATAATACACAAGCAAGTACTACTTCTGACAGAAAGTGGACTCAAAATGATTACCATGAAAGAAGGGCAAGAGGACTCTGTTTCTTTTGTGATGAGCCATACAAGGGAGGTCATGTGTGCAAGCGAACACAGGGTCAAGGACAAGGAAGAGCATTATTGATTGAAGGTATTCTGGAAGATGAAGTTGCCACTCCTCCATCTGACCTTGTTGAAGGAGACTCTGATGACGGGGAAACTAAAGGTGAGGAAACTGCCACTCTACACGTAATTAATTGTATGGAAAATCCTATGACCATGCAGCTTAAGGGAATTTTCGGGAATCAGGAAGTTCATGTTCTCATTGATGGGGGGGCAACTCATTCTTTTATCCACCCAAGCTTGTTGCAACATAGTGATATCAAGGTTGATTATGGCCGATCCTTGCAAGTTGTTGTTGCTTGTGGATTACAAGTGAAGTCTACTGGCAAATTACAAATTCAACTGCAGCTACAGGATACTCCAGTGGATACAAAAGCATTTATCCTTCCTGTTAATGGTTGTGAAATTCTTTTGGGAGCTACTTGGTTATTAACTTTGGGAGATATAATTTGGAATTATGAGAAAATGACTATGAGGTTCAGTTTGTTTGGGAAATCTCATTTCTTACAAGGCATTTTAGCTAGTGAGACTTCTATGGTGAGTCCTGCTGCTATGACCAAATTATTGAAACAAGAGAAGGAAGCCTTGTGTATTGAATTGTTAGCTATATCTATTGCTAATGACCAACCTTTGAAAGATGTTCATCCCAATATTGTTTCTTTGATTGACAACTTTGCAACTCTTTTTGAAAATCCAACGGGACTACCTCCTCATCGGTTACATGACCACATAATAGAGTTAGTTCCTGGAGCTGCTCCCGTTAGTGTGAGACCCTATAGATTTCCTCAGTTTCAAAAAAATGAAGTTGAAAAAAATCTGTACAGAACTTTTGGCAGGGAGACAAATACAACCAAGCACCAGTCCTTTCTCTTCTCCAGTTCTTTTGGTAAAAAAGAAAGATGGCAGCAAGCGGATGTGTGTTGATTATAGGTCCCTCAATGCAGTAACAGTCAAAGATAAATTTCCCATACCAATTGTGGATGAGCTATTAGATGAGTTGCATGGTTCTGTTTACTTCACTAAACTGGATTTGAGGTCAGGTTACCATCAGATTCGTATGCATGCGGCTGATGTCCACAAGATGGCTTTTCGCACTCACTAGGGCCACTATGAATTTCTTGTAATGCCATTTGGTCTCACGAATGCCCCTTCTACCTTCCAGTCATTGATGAACGATATATTCAAAGATCACTTACGGAAATTTGTCTTGGTGTTTTTTGATGACATTCTTATTTACAGCAAGTCTCTTGAAGAACATCTACAACATTTAGCTGTTGTTTTTTCGAAATTGGAGGAACATCAGTTAAAGGTAAAGATGAGCAAATGCACCTTTGGAGCCAAGAGTGTGGAGTACCTTGGACATGTCATTTCAGAGAAAGGAGTGGCAATGGATCCCAAAAAAATAGAAGCAATCAAGAACTAGAAAAAGCCTATGTCACTTAAGGGGTTACGGGGTTTCTTAGGCATGGCAGGATATTACAGGAAATACGTCAAGAATTTTGGAATCATTGCTAAAGCACTTACAAACATGCTCAAGAAGGATAACTTTGTTTAGACACTTGAGGCTGAAACAGCTTTTGATGAGTTAAAGGCAGCTTTGTGTTCGACTCCAGTTTTAGCTTTACTTGATTTTACAAAAAAATTTGATGTTGAGTGTGATGCTTCCGGGCTTGGAATTGGAGCAGTTTTGTCTCAAGAGGGCCATCCCATTGCATACCTTAGTAAAGCTCTGGCTCCCAAGCATCTAGCACTGACTGTTTATGATAAAGAAATGCTCGCAATGGTGTTTGCGGTTGAACATTGGCGGCCTTACTTATTGGGAAACCCATTCATAATCATTACTGACCACATAACCATTTAGTACTTTTTAAATAAGAGAATCACTACTCCTGCTCAACAAAAATGGCTGTTAAAGTTACTTGGCTATGATTATACCATTGTGTACAAGTCTGGTAATACCAACATTGTACCTGATGCTTTATCTCGGCAAGGTGAGTTGAATTCCTTAATGGGGGTCTCTAGCCCTGTGTTTGAATTTATAAATGACATATCCATCTTGTGTCACACTCATTATGAAACTCAAGAAGGCATTGAGCAGGGCACTATCACTTCCAAGAACTTTACCTCGTCTAATGGCCAGCTGCTCTATAAAAAGAGAATATTTGTTCCTGATGCAAACAGATGGAGATTGAAAATTATTAAAGAATAGCATTGTGGTAAGGGTGGCGGGCATTCAGGTTGGTTAAGAACTTACAAAAGGATTTCGAGGAGTTTTCTGTGGCCTGGAATTAAAAAACAGGTGAAGACTTTTGTTTCAGAATGTCTTATTTGTCAACAGGTTCATTATGAGACTATATCACCTCCAGGTTTACTTCAACCAAATCCAATTCCAGCTGGATTGTGGACTGATATTTCAATGGACTTCATTGATGGCCTTCCTCAAAGTGCAGGTAAAACTTCTATTTTAGTAGTTATTGATAGGCTGACTAAGTTTGCTCATTTCATTGCTCTTAAGCACCCTTACACTGCTCGAAGTGTGGCTAAACTGTTCGTTCAGGAAATTTTTAGGCTTCATGGGATGCCTGAGAGCATTATCAGTGATAGGGATCCCATATTTCTCAGTGCATTTTGGAAAAATTTCTTTGAATTACAAGGGTCAAAGCTGTGTATGAGTACCGCATACCATCCGCAGACTGATGGTCAAACTGAATGCTTAAATAGAGTTCTGGAACAGTATCTAAGATGTGTGATTTTGGAGGAGCAAGGTCACTGGACAGATATTTTGCCTTGGGCCGAGTGGTGGTACAATACCACTTATCACTCAACTATTAAGATGTCTCCTTATCAAGCTCTTTATGGAATTCCTCCTCCTCAAGTGAGAAAATATGTCCCTGGTAGTACTGCTGTTCATCAAGTGGATCTAGTACTGAGGAACAGAGATGAATTACTGAGCAAGCTCAAGTGTAACATGGAACAAGCTCAGGCCAGAATGAAGGTTTACTATGACAAACATCACACCGAAAGAGAGTTTGACATTGGTGATTGGGTATTCCTCAAATTGCAGCCATACAAACAAAAGTCAGTGCAGGTCAGGAAATCCCACAAATTGTCTCCAAAATACTTTGGTCCTTATCAGGTGATAGAAAAGATTGGTAAAGTGGCATACAAGTTAGAGCTCCCCGCTTCTGCAAGGGTGCATCCAGTGTTTCATGTATCTCTTCTAAAGAAGAAACTTGGAAGCTCAGTGGTTCCTTCTCCAACCTTACCTCCTAGTTTTGATACCAACAAGAGCAATTGGGTTCCTACTAGGGTGCTTCAGCGAGCTTTATTCAAGAAGGGTAACAAACCTGAGGTGAGATGGTTGATTTAATGGAAGAATGGTTCAGAGGATGATGCCACATGGGAATGTGCAGAAGAATTTCAGAAGAGTTTTCCAGATTTTAAGGGGTAACTGATGGTGTTTGTCAAGGGAGGTGGGATATTGGGGCTCTGCTCCAATATTCAGATATTTTCATTGTTTTTACTTATTAAATAGGAATCATACTTTATCTTCAATATTATTGGTAGTGTGCCATGTCAATAGTCATCTGCCAGCCTGTTATCACGTGTTTGTTCCTTATCTCTTACTGGACACGTATCCTTCATTCTCAGCTATATGTACTGGCCTTGGCCTCATTGGAAGACTATGAAATTATATAACAAATTCTCTCTTTCTGCAATTTCCTTTACTTTCCTTCTATTTTAGTATTCTCTGGTTCCAGTACCATATTACATCCTCAAAAATTTCTTGAAATGACTCTTATTTGGGAATTTTGCTAAGAATGTATATTACTTGGCGTATGAAGACACTATCGGTTATAGTGTAATGCATTGTGGTTGGGTTTGCCGCATCTATTTGATTTGCTCCATTTTTAATATGAGATAAACATCGATAATTTGGTAGCATAGAAAAATTGTCCACATATTCAGAAATTTCTTGATACGACTCTTATTTTAGCCTTTTGCTAAGAAATGCCTTCTAAACATATAAAGCCACCATCAGATATTACTTTAATGTGGAAGTTTGAGGTAAGGAACCCTTGAGTGTAGTCTAATAAATTGATTTCTTCTGAACACTAGTAAGAGTGTTTGTGTGGTCCTTTATATTCACCACCTAGTCAGTAGTTCAATAAAATTTCTCATTTATAGTGTTGGATAAGATCTCAAGTTCGAATTTTTTTTTCCTCTCAAAATTAAGATAAAAAATAATGAATGCCCATCAACTCATAAGTTACGCAAATCTACCAAATTATTGAATCTCAATTGTTTGTTTTCTCACTTAGATTTGTGGCCAATGAGAAACTCTGTTGAAGATCCATTGTGCAGTTTTGGCCCTTGTTTTTTAGCTGCATTGATGTTCAATAAAAGAAAAGAACAATACTCTAGCTTATTGAACTCATGGAAAGGTGACTGGACAATGAAAGCTTTGCTTTCTAAGATAAACAAGAAAATGCTTAATCAACATATAATATCCAGTTGATTTTTATATATAGTGCGACTTTGAGAGATAATCAGATACAAAGTGGCCTTTAGATCCTCTAAAACGTATAATACATATGAGCTTACAATCAAGATGAGATAGACAATAGCTATATAGGGAGCCATTTTTTCCCTCTCTGCACAAGAGTATAGGGAAACAAACCAGAACTTATGACAATTTTCAGATCTTTTCTTTGTGGATTGGCACTTGGGCAATAGGCAGTAGCGCTTTTAGATAGAGTGGAAGACATGAATTGTTGATACTGATCATCACGGCGAGTTCCAAATCTCGGCATTTTTGACCTTAGACACACTCTGCACCACCTCATAAGGCAGAACATCTCCGATCACAACCACCATCTTGCTTTCCAGGTCTACTTTGTACGAAGTCACCCCTGTTTCGAATCAAGGCAAAAACACAAAATATACAAGAATTTGTAAGAGACTACAGAATAAGAACAGTACAACCGCTAAGAACTTGAGCATTAATTCGGTTTCTATGTGTAACGAAGATCATGTATGTATGAGAGATTTTTGACGTACCTTCCATCTTCGAGATATGTTTTTCAACTTTCCTGGCACATCCATTGCAGTGCATGGAGACCCTTAACATTACCATCTGCATCATTCACCAAATTAGAAATCTGTTTTGTCAAACATGTACTTCAAAGAGAAAAATGAAGGGATATTCACCGATATTCACCTTGGGTTTCAGTTGAAATGCCAATGTTTGTTTACCGGCAACAACATCCTTGAGTGTCATAAACTGATCCTTTTCACCAGGAATCAATGGACTTTTCTCAAACTCGTCTTGGTTTTCCTCGGAGTAGTGCATGCAGAAACAAGAACTTGATCCAGAAGAAAGACAAAGAGAGCCTAGCACCCTTCCAAAACTAAGCTTCCCCATTTCAACCAAAGAAACAAATCTGAAGTGAGACAGAACTTGACAGCCAATTTAAGCAATCCACACACCCTGATCTGTCCTTCCCACTCGATCAGAGTGATGTAAATCCGAGACAAACCAGTGTGAACATTAATATATGCTATACTAGGGTGGGGGTTGGAGAGAGAGGAGAGCTAAAGGTCAAGTTTTCATTGGGGAAGCCAAAAGCTGAACAGAACCCAATGAAGCCTATGAAGGAGGAAAGGGAACAAGACCGAATACTTTATACTTATAACAACTCAGATGGTCAAGAAAACTTAGAAGGAGATCCAGGAATCCAGAAAAACACTACTTTTATTGTAACCACTTCTCAGACCAAGATCGAAACCCCAACTAGATTTTGTCATGTGATGGTGAGCTCCTAAAGATATAACGCACTCACAACCAATTCTATAAAAGCCTCAATGAGAGAGAGTTCATGTGACCATTCAGCTAAAGAAAGAAACCCAAATCTGTAACCGAAGCTTTTTGATCAGGAACCCTGTTTCATATGATTGAGTAGTGAAAGGAAGGAAAAGAAAAACTCACAGTGACCAGTGGAGAGGAGTTGGAACTATAAACACCATGCTTTATGACATGTGAGGACTACTAGGTACGTCCAAGTTAGAGTAAAAGAACATGCTTATATATAATATATAGCTGGATTAGTTTGGATAAGCATCTTTGGCATGTTTAATTCAAGAACAATGAACATGAGAAACGTTTAGGTGTAACAAATAAAGGAAAGAAAGAAAAGTAGTAACATTTGGTGAGCATCCGAACAACTTATGGGACAATGTATCATCTATCACACAATATCTTTTCTTATGTCCATGAATTTAGTCACAAAATATAACAACTTCCCCGAGTCTTGAAGGAAGCTTGTAATTTGCAGGGCATTAATGTTGATCAGATGTGTCACTGAAGTCTATCCTGATGTGGACTTAATTAGTCACTTCAGTGAAGTCACTCGAAGCATTTAGGTCATTTGACAGAGAGTAATGGAGTAAAGTAGTGTATGATCATCCACCTAATACGCATAGATTAGAGAACCCCCCAATCAACCCAAAGGTGCTCGTGATGGATAGTATAATAGCTCAGAAACCACCACTGAGCTTGAATTGTTGACAGTTTTGTCTTGGCCTTCAATATGGAAAATCAAAATGGGACAGACGGCCTCCCATTATTGGAGCCATGAGCTCACTAATGTTTCTTAATAGTTATATGATAGAATATGTTGGAAAACAAAATGAATGGCTCTATTCTCTACAGTCTACGACTACACAGGTTGTTCCATGTGAGATGGTTCTTTCTGAACTAACAAACCAGAGAAAGGGTTTATGAAAAGATTGTATTGAAGTCATGTTAAGCACGTGTGGGACACGTGACAATCAAAGTTGGGTTGGGTTGGCAAGTCTCATGTGGGTTCATATGAATAATTATACAGACAACGCAGCCAAAAATGAAGGGATGTGTTTTATGATCGATCACTGAGAAAGTGAGAAGAAGCAAGCACCACTCAGGGAGCTTGCTTTGTAAATTTGTAGGGTGACCAACTGTAGTGCACTTATGGACATGGGAGTGATGGAGCACTGCACTGATATGACAGAAGATATATGAGAGAGACTTATGTACGGCACCCGCACCCGCACCCGCACCCGCACCACGTGTCAGTGCAGCGGAGTATTTTGGATATTTCACACTAACCATCCACATCAATGAACAATAGAAGAACAATAGAAGAACTAGAGCTGAACTCATTGGAGTATTTTGAACATCATGCATTTAGTAAATTAGGTTTCAACACTAACCATCCACATCAATGAACAATAGAAGAACTAGAGCTGAACTCATTGGAGCGAATTCAGTCTCTCATGCAGCGGCATCGCTTGCCTGAAGGACGGTGGGTCTTCTCAGATGGGCATCCTTGCCACCACCCTCTTTGCTTCGTGTGCTGAAGACGGATGGCCTCCCCTGCCCTCCAATTGTCTCTAATTAGCTTTATTCACTCTCCCTTACTGGGGTTTGTCGGATTTTCTCTCTGTTCCCCGTCTTGTATGAGACAGGCTAGGTGGAGATGATAAATAGCATGTGTTTGTATTTACGGGTTGAGGCCCCCCTTCTGGGCTGGTCCCTTTAATGGATATTTCCGTTTCTCCAAAAAAAAAAAAAAAGAAGAGCTGAACTCATTGGATATGTATTTCAAATATCTGCTTTCTGCAATGCATATAGCAAGATTAAGTTGTGCACTCAAACTCATGAAAAAGGTGCTAGCAAAAACAGCAATAATGAGAATGCTACCTAAGTTCTGGCCTCTCTCTCCAAGTCTAATATTCATTTTCTTTTTCATTACCTTTGCCATCAGTTAAATACAGCAGAAAACTTATTTAAAATCACTGAACTCAACCAAGAATGGAATTAACCATTTAAAATGACGAGTCAGAGTTTAAGCTTTTCAATTAAAGTAATTAATTAGCAACGGTCTAAGCAATAGACAAGAGGATTCTGTACCTGGCAAATGGAAGTGCAGATCTGACTCTACTGCATCAAAGAGGTCCAGTACTGCATAGGAATTGTTTAGACACAAAATAATAATGGCAACTACGCAAAAGCCTCTAATTTCACATGGCATGGAATGGTATAGTATAACGTTTAATTAAAGCACACGCCTTTAAATAGAGTCTCAGCCTACTGCATACTCATAATAGATAGTTTATAAAGTTCTTTCTCTTTGGGTCAGTTCATTTATAGGCCATACAATGGGACAATGGGAGTAGTCTTTTCCTTCCAAATTAATCCCAACAGTACAAGTTTTTCATCAAACTGTACCAAACTAACAAGTCTTACAAGTTACATCTCAATTAATCTTGCAATACCAGCTGATCTATTCACCATTATAGCCATCCAATCTGTCACCTACCAGAATTTCAATTTCTTACAAATATAGTAGAGGCTTTGGAGAAAAACTGAGCTATATGTTAATCGGTTTCTAATCTAACTTGAGCATAATTTTTTTTAAATTTTTTAATTTGGTTTGATACTTGAGCATAACTTTAGTTTAAGGCATGAGGTGAGTCAATTTTTAAAAAGTATATCTGTATATATAAGCTGAAATACTTTCTAAAAAGAAAAAATTTCCTTCAACAACTGGCTTCTAGCAAATGTTTTACCACAACTAATAGTAATAGTAGACGACAGTAATCATTAGCCTGAGACAAAAAAAGAAAAAAAGTTAGAGGTGGTTTTCAAATAATTTAGTGTCATTTGAAGTTCATATCCATAATAATCAATAATAATCGCTAATTCAACTTCTTTAATCATGTCTTACTGGATCCGCATGCATATTTCTAGGGGTGGCTGAAAATGCCGGACGTACCGAAACCGACCGGAAACCGGCCGAACCGCCGCCTTCGGCGCCGACAAATACGGTTGCCAGTCGATCGGTACCGGTAGTACCGTACCGGAGGTAGGTGCTCGGCTCGGCAGTGGTACAGCCTATCATATAGGTTCGGTATTACCGAACCAGCCGACATAAAAGTTTTTGGTTTAATTCCAAAAACTCCCACTCTTTTGCGTCTGCCAAGAATCGAACCCTTCCAACCTCAATGAAAACTCAAGTCACTTACCACTGGACCACAAGCTCACTTCTGATAAGTTAAGCAAAAGACTTATATATATACACTTAATTTAAATTCATAAACAATTAAAAAGGTTCTCACCTTCCATTTCTTCCATAAACATATCCGGTGTCTCTCTCTCTCTTCATTTTTGATTTCTATTCTTCTTCCATTCTATTGCTTCTTCCTCCATTTTCTTCTCGTTTTCCTTATTCATTCTTCCATTTCTTCCTTCTCAGACTTGAATCAAAATCAAATCTATAGCTAAATCTCTTGATCTCGAATGAGGAGGGTCGTCGTGCCGTGGTTTTAGCCACCTTTCTTCCTCGCTGCCGGCGCTGTTGAGATAGTCGGTCGACAAACCAAAACCGACCGCAACATCGGCGTACCGATTCATCGGTAACCGATTTATCGGTATCGGCAGCGGTTGTAAAAAAAGGCAAACCGATGAGTTTCGGTTCGGTAACGGTGATGGCCAAAAAAATTCGGTTACCGGTACCGAGCCAGCCCTACATATTTCATGAAAAGAATATATGATATATCAGTAGTCATAAAGAATCTATCTAATCAATATATCCAGTTATACATTTAGATGATAGCAACCACGTGATCGGGAAGGCTTCATTCCTCATCTTAAAAGAATAACCAAAGAAAAATACAACTTGCTAGATTAGAAAAGCATATTCGAAACAACTCATCCAATATAAAATCGCTTTGACATTACCAAATTCCATGTGCTGTTTAAATCACAACTTCTTATTCGGTCGGTTTTGAACTATACTTCATACATCACAATGTCTATAATATGCTGGCTATTGTCACCACCACCGTCATTTTGTATAAGAATATCCTTTCACAGTAATGGACACTAATCCATGTTTGCAGCCACTGTAGGAATTGTACCAGACTCCAAAAAAATAAAACCCTAGAAAACACAGACAATAATTAATTTTCAGCTAGATCAAAGTTAAAGCTTTAAGTACCTTCGCTTAGTCCCATACTTCATTTTCACACAGTCCCATCTTGAGCTTCTAGTCTTCAACAACCTCAAGGGCTCAGGGTCCTCCAACTTTGCTAGCTTTTCCCGCGCGTTTTGCCTCGATTTCATAGAGCTCATCTCTTTACGACACTCCGTCATCAATCTCCGGTGTCCGTCGCAGCCAATCCCAGCTCGTTACCTCATCATCTATATAAAAGCCACGAGTACTTTTCATCTCTGCCAAAATTGGAGGCAAATCGAGCGCCGTTCTAGTTTTTTTGTCTTCGGCCATGGTTGTAGAAGTTCAAAAGGTCAATGTAATTCAAACGAAAGGAAAAGGTCAAAGACACAAAAGCCCAACTATTTTCTATTTTGTACATTAAAAAAAAGAAAACCTTGAATTTTTTTTCTTCCAAATTTCCAATCTTATAAGGGGTGATGAACTTACATGATTAATTTTCCTTATAAGGGCAGGATTAATTTTGCCTTAATCATGATCGAGTTTCCTTTTATTTGCCTATTGAGATCGACCACGTTCTTAACCACGCCACCTACAACAAGCTCATATTCAAGGCTTCTAAAGTTCAAGTTCATCACACCGTCTATTTATTCAATTGTCTTATAATCAATGAGTCTATGGTGAATACTAAATTCGAGCTTAGTGGGTGCATTATGAATCAAGTATATCACAACACCAATATTTTCTTTTAGTCAAAGAGAACTCAAATGAGCGAAAATTTAACTATTGAAAATGAGTTTTACAGTATATTATTTTTATTTTATTTTAATATAAAATGATGTTATAACATGAAATATTTGGGACAAAACAAATAACCCCATCAAAATCACCGAAATTAGAAATATTTAATTTCATAGTACTCAAAGTCCTACTGCACAAAGGCCCGAATTAAACAAAGAACACTAGGGTCAAACAAAAGAAAACAGTACGAGGAACCAGATCCAAACAAAAGAAGGAAATTTTAAACAAAAATAGGAAATAAAAAACAAAATTTATCCCAAATAATTAGTAAAAAAGATGGTAATTAAAGCCCTTAATGATTCTAGTCGCCTTGTATGACCACAGGCGGACCCCCACCGTCAATATAGGAATTTGGCACTCCCATAGGGACAGCGTAACGCCCCCTGTGTCCGAGAACACTGCAAAATATCCCATCCAACTCTCTCTTTCATTCTCTCTCTCTCTCCTCCCTTCTTCGAAAAACACCAGCAGATTTTGATTAAGCTCTCTCCTTCGATCCGCCTACTATATGCAGTCCATAGATCTCCGCAACGACGTCGTTTGCTAGAACCGCACCGGAGCTTCTTTGAGGTCAGTACTCTCGTTTTCTGATTGATATGTAGTTCGGCGAGTGTGACTTTTCAGATCTTAGCTTCGTTATCTGTGCTTGTTCTTCAGCTTGTAGTTTTTGGATGGTGTGGAGGAAGAGAGAGAGGAAAATTTGGATTTGATTGGATGGATTAGGCTTGGATTTGTTGAAGATTTTTGATCGCTGTGTTTGATTTAGTTCAGTTAAGTCTGCATTTTGTGGATGTGAAATCGATGTAGAGCTTAAAATTTGTGATTAAGCTAGGGTTGATAAGCAATGGATGGGAGGTTTAGTGTTTTAATTTTTTAATTTTTTTTTTTTTGGTCTGGCTTATGATTTCGGTGTGATTTGGTAACATTTCTAGTGGCTAGTTATGATTCAACTTGCTGTTTTTTGTTGTTGTTATCTTGAGTTTGTGTTTGTTTAATTGTTTTTAGAGTTATAGTGAATGACACTGTGGGTTGAAATGTATTAGGAAGTCAAAATGGCGAGCCGAGTGAAGGAGGACGAGAAAAATGAACGGATTATTCGAGGCCTTCTTAAACTTCCTGAGAATCGCAGATGCATTAACTGCAATAGTCTGGTAAGCAATGCATTTCTCTCTTGTTCATCTAGTTTTGAGCGCATTGATTTATCTGCTACTTGTGCATTTGATTATTAGATTGTCCATTAAGGCATACTTGCTCATACATAGTTACTTGACGTGTGAGAGAAACATCATTTTTCAGTAAAGAGAACCATATCCTTCTTCGTATAGCAACAATTAGGCTTAGAATTGATACTGGTGACAGTGGCACTTCCAAAGTAAATATTTATTCTGTTCCTACATAGAGTTTATAATAAAGTATTGACAGTATAAGCTTGTCAGCTTTGGAACAAAAATAAATGTGGAGCTGTATCCACACTTTCTGTAAAGGAGTTAAATGCATCAGATTGCTGATATAGTACACTGGTCGGGATGCAAAAATTAGGGATTTTCAGTGCAAAGTGTAGAATTTGCACATATTATATCTTACAAGTTATTTTCTGCTAAGCAGGGACCGCAGTATGTTTGCACGAATTTCTGGACATTTGTTTGCACCAACTGCAGTGGAATACAGTAAGTTCTGACCACATGCTCTGCTGCATTTTTTTTTTCCTAACGAAGTATTATCCTTACTCTTTGTATGAGTTTGTTAATTACATGTATATATTTCCAGTCGGGAGTTCACGCACCGAGTAAAATCTGTGTCAATGGCCAAATTTACGTCGCAAGAAGTTAAATCCCTTCAAGAAGGGGGAAACCAGGTATGCATGCATGCATCTTTTCAGTTCTTACACATATGTTTGATATTTTCTTTTCCATTGATAATCTTCTCATTTTCTCACATTGTACTCGTCTCTGTTTCCCAATTACAGCGTGCAAAGGAACTTTATCAAAAAGAATTAGATCCACAACGTAATTCCTTCCCTGATAGCAGGTTAACATTCATTTTTTTTTTCCTACTTTATATTGATCTTTGTAAATGGTGAGTTTCTGATTCAAACTTTTGCTACCAGTAATGTTGAGAGACTTCGAGACTTTATTAAGCATGTGTACGTGGATAGAAGATATACTGGTGAAAGAAACTCGGACAAGCCTCCGAGGGTGAAAATGGTAAATTATATTTCCTGTATATTTTATTATAAGGTGTATAAGCTGGTACCTATAAACCTAAGTTGACCTTACTGGTTCCATGATGAAAGTGTTTTAAATGTTTCTGGGTTTAAGTTTTGAATTATTGTCATACAGGGTGACAAGGAAGACTCTTATGAAAATAGAAGGCCAGATTCATATCAGGGTTCTCGAAGCCCACCATATGATGATGAACGTCGTTATAGTGGAAGGTCCAGCCCCGGTGGTAGAAGTTATGAGGAGCAAAGAAGTCCTGGATATGATCTAGAAAGTCGACAGTATGGTGATTCTAAGAGAAGTCCTTCTCGCCCTGAAATTGTCAATGATTGGCGTCGAGAAGATAGATTTGGAAATGGTAGGAGATATGATGATCGTAGAGTATCCGATGGAGATTCTAAACTGGACGCAAAATCTCCTGAACGACCAAGAGATATAGATTCGTCCAGTCCCCCTATGGTACGACCTGTTAGAGATATTTTGGGGGATAAGACAATACCTCTCCGTATTATTGAACCTCCCAAAGCCAACAATGTTAGGCCTACTGAAGGTTCCGTGCTTACACAGGTGATGAGTCTCCACTTTAAAACTGCATACTGCATATATCTGCTGATTGTAACCTGCTTTATTTGATAAGTTTTATTTCCTTGTCTTTTTCTATTGGTTCATAATTGGTGTTTAATCATGTTCAAAATGACCTTGAGAGTAGCTTTATTGGGATCAAATGAACTTGAAAGTTTTGGAAAATAGAACACTACTAGATGTTTAATAATTTGAGGTATTTGTGCTAAAGGTTCTCTGTTTTATCCTGTATCCCCCTTCCCTGGGTGCTAAAGAATTCTTAATTTCTCCTTCGAAAGAAAGAATTATGATGCTGATCCCTTAGTATTTTTCAATATATAGTTGAGTTGACTGTTCCTTGGTTCGTTTGGGGCTTCTCTGTGGTAAAATCCATTTCCCTCCCAAGGGGGCATCTTGGGTTGGAACTTGGAACTGGATTACTGGCTTTTCAATTTAGTAGAGTATACGAGAGTTCAACCCGAAAAATTGGCATGAAGTAACCTGGTTGTGGCCTCCAACGGGCTTGCCTTGGGTTTGTCTAATAATTAATTTCAGTATTAATGTGTGGATTAGCCTTAACTGACAAAGCAATATCTTGCTGGTTGGTATATGATTGTAGTTACTTGTGTTTAATATTTGCTCATTTTTACTCTTGGGTTTGTAACTTTGTATTAGTAAGTATGACTCTCTCTCTCTCTCTCTCTCTCTCTCTCTCCATATTTGTATAGCTATCTATAGACACCTATACACCAGCACAAGCTTTATTATTTACTGCACTCCTAATATTTTCAGGCAGCTTACATGTTCATAGCTTTTCACACTTTTCCAAAATGATATCTACTTCAATTCTGTTATAAAGAACAGGCTTGTGCTGCTGTAGTTGTCTGAAATATTTGTTTGTTTTTCTTTTAACTTTTCCAAAATGCGTTTTTGTAATTTCTTTCATATTGTTTCAATTGCAGAGAACTGCTTCTTCCAGCAGCTTGGGTTCCACCAATGGGAACCCAGTTGAAGTGAAAGTGGAGACTTCTGGAAGTTTAATTGATTTTGATGCCAATATTGAACCTGCTCCAACTCTAGCAGTTCCTCAAGCACAACAAACTTCTGTAACTCAATCATATTCACAGCCAGAACATTCACACAGTGACAACAACTGGGCCTCTTTTGATGTTGCTCCACAAGTGAAAGTATCTCAAGCTCCTGCAAATGCAAATTCTTTGGAATCTCTACTATCAGAGTTGTCTGTTTCAGCACCTGTCCCTAGTTATTCTGGAACTGCAGATAATACTGGGGCTTTTACAGCTGCAGGTAACATGACTGCACCATTCAGTGGTAATTCAGTCATCACTCCTGTAGGACACACAATGTTGCCGACTGCTTCTCATACAGTTGCACCGATTTCGAGCTTGTCAACATTTCCCCCTGTTGGTGCTCCAGTTGCACTCCCTGGATTGGCTCAAACATTCCCTGCCAATGCTAGTAATTTCCCTGCTACTGGTTCTGGGCAATGGCCTAGTATGCAGCATCAGCAGCCTTCTTTATTTCCTGCTAATGGTATTCAGTCTGCCTCTCAACAATACATACCATCAGTTGGTGGAGCTTCAAGCAATCAAGTGAGCTTATGTGACACCCTTGTCAATTTATTCTTTTAGCATTTTGTTACTATTTCGTATTCATTCTTGTTTACCATATGCTTTTTTTGTAGCCATGGAATTTAGCACATGCCCCAAATGCACAAGGTCAACCTAGCTATCCAGCTGCACAAGCGCCACAAGATGTTTCAAGATCTACCAACAATGTTAGTACTGTTGCATCACAAAATTCGGCTGGGGATGTAAAATCAATTGGAAGAACTGCACTTCCTGAGGTGATTATGTTTCTATTTGGCTTTCTTGACAACATTATACAAGGGAAAATTTCACTTCTTTTTTCTCCTGTAGTTCTAATTTCAACTAGTTTACCATTATAGTTGCTAACATCTTCAGTATGGCCTGAATTTATTCTGTGTCACATATGTTGACCTAAAATGTAGATTTAGAGTTTTGGATACTTTAGCAAAATTAGGGTGAATTAGTTGAAGTTGGACTGTATCAACTAAATTAAATTCGGGTCTAAGCAGTAGGGACCTTAAGTGTGATAAGCTTACATATATTTGTGCAACTGCATACTAAAGAAGAAAACTGAATTACTTGTAGGATCTTTTTGCGATGAACTATTCATCCTTCCCTGCACCAGTTCCTGGATGGCAAACTGGTCCTCCTCAGGGTATGGGGTTTGCTATGCCATACAACACTGCAGTGGTATTTTCTCGACCCAATGTTTTGCATATAATGAGTTAATTCTGTTCCGCACCATTAGTTGTGTAAATCCTATTTAAATTCAGTACGTTTAAATCCATGTTTATTTGCAGCCCATGCCCAGTTTTCAGCAGTCGTTAAAGTCAGCAAACCCGTTTGATGTCAGTAGTGGACCTCCTCCAGTTCAAGCCTCAGCAGTATGTGATTTCAGTCCATTTTATATTTACTAGTTTTTGCATCCACACTTTTTTGCATCAATTTAATTTTTTAAGATAAGAATCAGAATATACTGACATGCGCCTCATGCATGCTTGGCAGCCTATCAATTTTGAATGAGTTTACCGGTTGGAAAAGGGAAGTTGGGGCAAGCAATTGATCTTAAAATAGGAACTTCAAAATTTCTATTTAGCCTGGAAGGATAGTTTAGTTTAGCCCAATGAAACTCGCTGCAATGCTTGTTATTGTCAGCGCATCCATTGTTTAAGCTTCTGAGATCATGTGGTTGTTCATGATTCACAATCTCCATCCCCTTTCCTAGTTTTATGTCAATTTGCAACATGCAGAGTGGGTTTGCACTTGTATGCTTTATTTATTTATTTGACTGCCTCTTCACATATTAAATGGGATCGCACACGAGGCATGGTGTTAACTTATTACTACATAACTGGTCCTACCTAACAACTTGGACGTTTGGAATAAGTTTCAATTCCTTGTTTTTGCTCATAATGACAAGCCATCAGAAGTTTGTGTTTTAGCTGTTGTTGTTCTTGATATCTTCAATTGATGCACAAAGTTACTATCCTTTTGTGATGTATTTGCCTGCAATGCAGTTTCCTTCCACTGTATCCTCACAAGGACCGCTACCAAATATGCAGCCTCCATCTGGCTTATTGCGTACGGCTAGCCTTGGGACACCCTCATCAGCTTGGGGGCCCTCATATTCATCTGGATTGCCTCTCCAAGCACCACCATATGCATCACAAATGCCTCCAAGTAATAAAAAGCTGCTTTTCCTTCTTGTTTTTTCTTGTTATTTTCCCTTATTGTACACAATGAAAAGTTATTTATAAGCATTCATTTTCTTAATTTGGTGTTGGTGCTGAATTGTGATTTCAAAATCTCAGGTGCCTATGCAGTGCAACAAATTCCGAGTAGCTTGCCACCTTCAGGGTAACTATAACTGTTTAGCTTTCATTTAATTATTTCGACCATGCATGTACACTTTTGATAACGCTCAACAAAATAATTAGGAAAAAATGGTGTTACTGTCATCAGTATTGTCAGTTTCTCTTTTGTTTCAAACACTTCAACTGTTTTTAAAAGTTCTCAACTTGAAGTAGTTTTTTTATTTTTTTTTACATCAACTAATTTGCATACATTTTGTTATACTTCTAGGTATCAAGGAGCAGGGGGCTTTCGTGCTGAGGGAGCTGCTTTTGGTTCATTAAATATGGATCAACAGCCGGTTGGTAGATTCTCAGCACCTGCTACCCCAAATCCTTTCCCGTCTACAGGAGGAAACCCATTTGGATAGTTGTGGAGAACAAAGTGTGCCTTATCCCACTCAGGGTAAGCATTATCTTCTCGCTCTCAAATTGCTGGGTGGAAAGTTTTGGCTGCTATGTTGGTAGTTTCTAAGTCATCTGATGCCGCCTAGTGAGAGAATTTTTTATTTTTTATTGGATCATCCCCCTGGGTTGGATCAAAAGGTTGACACCAATTGTCATGTACAATTTGTTGCTGTAAGAAAAGGAAAGAGAGTATATAGTAGAAAAGGGGGATAAAGCCATAAAGGGGTACAGACTACAGTGGCCTTAAAGGGGACCTAGGTATCTTTTTTGCCAGCCAAGGTATTTATTGGTATTTGCAGCATTCTATCGGGTGATCCCTGTGTTCAATTGCTTCCTGGGCTTCCCCTTAGTTTTTTCCCCTCGTCATTCTTCGTTGCTACGTTGTATGATTTTGCAATCTCTTCATTGTGTTGTGAGCTCATTGAATCTGTGTAAGCTAATGAATGAAACAGCAAAATGTTGCAGTCGAATTGAGTTTGTATGTTAATATGATTTGATGTTATGTTTTGGTCTTGGTGGAACTCTTGATTAAAGCTACGCTTTCGCTACTTGATCAACAATTCAACACACAAACCCCTTTGCATTCGATAACATTTTTGGTTATGGACTAATATTTTACCGGTAATTAGTTGGCAAACTTGTGTCTTCTTATTTTTATTTTTATAGGTGAGTTTTAGCGACGAAATATCGGTCTTTCAATTACATACAAAAAGCTGTTGTCTCTCTTTTTGAGCCTCGGTTTTGCTTCTCTTTGCAAGTTGTTTCTTCAAATATTTCTCTCTATTTTGCAAAGCAACTATGGCCGCGTTTGTTGGATTAATAATTGGATAAAAATCCAAGCTAGTGTTTGGTGGTTCAGTTTTCTCAAGGATTGGAAATTAAGTCTTGTCAAGGTGGGATATAACTCTCCTGTTGGGGTCCCTGGGTCAGGATCAGGTTGGGGTAGAGAAGAGGAGGTGAGTTTGCATCTGAGTATTGGTGATGGTAGAGGAGAGTTGAAAACGGATCTGGTTCTTATACTTATCCATTCAGCTCTAATCAGAACACATGAAAACATTAAAACAAATCTAATCTTATCCTAATCCAATCCAATTATTATCCGAATCCATTCCTATCCTGGATGCCAAACGTGGCCTATAATTATTTTTTTTATACAAAAACAACTTAAAAAGAATCCTCTAAGACAATTAAAGTTATGAATAAACTATTAGTATGTGACACCGCAGTTGGACTTGGTAGAGACTTGAAGAGCTCTGATGACTCATTTTTGCCAAGCATTCGGCAATAATATTAGGGGATGTGAGCAATTTTTTTTTTTTTTTGTCTTTATAAATGTACCCAGCAATTCTTTTACACCCAGCAAAAATAACTAATTTCCTGTAATACCCTTTTCTTTAGTTAAACTCAACAAACTCGTACATCTAGCAAAACTCATACAAAACACTGACCGACTTTTGCAATATACTATGTAGTTCATCATCCCTGTTGCATAATCCAACATATTTGAGTCACTTTGACATCACAGAAAAACAAAGGAAAGTAGAGGAACAAAAGACAACCTTTTCGTTTTTGTTTTTCTTGGCTTCTGTGGAAATTGCACAGTTAAGTGGCTCAAGCCCGTCAATGCCATCAGACCCCGCCTATCATCCGCCTCATTGGCCATGTCGAACAAGAACCAATAACCAAAATCCCTCCTCCCCCAAATCCCAGTCTTTTTCTTCATCAAATGACAAAAAATAAAGAAGCCATATGGGGTTTCTTGATTGTAATTGGTGATATGCACCATGTGCTTACCACTTCCGTGAATGAAAGTATAGTGCTCTGTTCTCAGAGGGCTTTGGAAGAAGATAATGATGACAACTAGCAGCAACCTGGTTGTGAAAGTTAGGCGGGAGAAGTTTTTTTTTTTTTTCCTTTTCTTTTGTCGGAATAACTTCATTCATGGAAATCGAAGGATACAAGAGAGAAGAACAGAAATTAAGGCATGCATGACAGGCCGCAAATGCAATGAGCGATTCAGAGAAGCCACAAGTCCCACGGCTATTTTTGAATGTCTTCATACATGTAAGTTTTCTCTCTTTTCATCTCTGCTTTTGGGATATGATTTTCATGTGTTGTGCTCCATTTTTGTGTCTCTGATTTTCATCATTAGATACTTTTGTGAGGTTTATTTTCAATTTGTTCCACGGAAAACGATTGGGTGTTTGGTATTCTTCATTAGAGTGTAGGGTTTTGTTGGGTGTATAAGTTTGCTGGGTTTAATTAAATATAGGGGTATTATAGGAAAATTGGCTGGGTGTGGTTAGAGATTTTTTAAATTAATTGGGTGTAAACATTTTACTGGGTACATTTAAAAAGACATTTTTTTTGTTTCCTCTCTCATATAAGGATGCAATGATGTATATGACAATATTATGGCCTTAATAGAAGGGTCTACACCGTGTTGCCCTTAATTTCCATAATTTTTTGTCTTTGCCTTGATTTTCAAAATTCAGTCTGATTTTGTCGATATTTGGTCTCCAAAAGTTATAAATGGGTGAATCACCAAGCACCCAAATTTCCCCCACGGTGTGTTTTACCAAGGAAAAAGAGAGAGAGTTGATTTTGATGTTTGAGTTTGTTTGCCACTAGCATTTCCAGACACCACGAATAGGAATCCTTCTCTTACTTGTGCGTGTGTGTGTGTGTGTTTCACACATCTTATATAGGGTCTAGGGTTCAGGGTTCATCTGTATTCTTAAGCATTCTGCAAACAAAAAAGATGGAAGACCGTGGCCAAAACGTCGACCTTCCACCCGAGATGATGCATGAAATTATTTCAAGGCTACCAGGGAAGCCCTTTGTGCCGCTTCAAGTGTGTGTCAAAGCCTTGGCGGTCCCTAATATCCCATCCTGATTTCCTCGCAAACTATTCCAAAGCCATTGAGAATCGCCTCCTTTTTACTTTTCTTTGCCCGGGACATGATTTTCGACTATACTCTTTGGATCTTGACCAGTTTCTCAATGAGAATCATAATGTTGATGTTGATGGTTTAGTAGCAGCACCCACTGAGCTCGACTTTGTTTACAATCATCTTCTAGATGATGGGTGGGGTTCTGCTTGGGTTCCCTATATCCATTATTCCTGCTATGGCTTGTTCTTGTCCCAGGTAATTTCTGGTTAAACACATATACTGCAGATTGCATATTAGGATTGATGTTGTAGTCGCATCCTAATTTAGGACTGCAAACCTATATCTATCCTAATGTCTGAAAATTAACATGAACATAAGATCAATTATGAAAATAGGATTGATATGTTGCTCTGATCCTAAGTTAGGATGCGTGAGATATTGCAATCCTATGAAACAGTAAGTACATATATATATCGCACCAAGCAATATAAATTGAAATCAAAGATAAAGAGATTGTAGAGATACTAACTAGATTCACTGCTCCTTGCATTGTTCTTCTCCTAGATTCACCCTTGATCTCATATTGTTAATGGGACAATTCGATTGAGGTGTGGTGCTCTAGCAGGGATCAATGCAGGCGTTGTTTATCCTTTATATCAGACAAAACAGTTATGCAGTTCCATCCATTAAGGAACTGCTGCATAACTTCCTTATCCTTGTCAGATTGGATTGATATTGATAACCACACCATTTGAAATTCAAATTCAAACAGATTTCAATATATATAAAACTATTTTCGATTACAAGTTTATATATACAACGTATTAGTATTTATTTGAACTCTAAACTTCTCAAAAATATCAGCTTAACTAGACAATGCTGATGTCTAGTTCTAATAAGGCTTTACAGGGTTCCCTATATCCATTATTCCTGCTATGGCTTGTTCTTGTCCCAGGTAATTTCTGGTGGGTTTAGACGACGTTACAGTTTGATCAACCCTGTAACCAAGGAATCGAAGACACTGGCAGAGGCCCCAATATGGAGACTACCAATAAACCCCTTAGAGCATCTCCAACAGTAATACTTATATTCATAGCTAAAAATAGCTAAAAGTGAAATATAACTAGTTAACTATTGAGTTATGCTCCAACAGAATACTTAAATTCCAAGTTAAATTTAGGTTTTAGTTAAATTTTCTCTCATCCTAGCTAAATATAGCTATAAAATTTAGCTTTTGCTAAATTTAACTTTTGTTTAGGTATTCTGCTGGAGTAGAATTTTAGCCTAAAATTAGCTAAATATTAGATTTATTTTGAAATAAGTAGTCTGTTGGAGATGCTCTTAGTTGGACTTGGATTTGACTACTACACCAATGAATACAAGGTAACTCACGGGAACATTATGATGGAATTGTGCTTGGTGTCTGTACAATGGAGAATGATTCTTGGCGACAGATTGAGTGCTTGTTTCCCTACAAATCTTTATCTAAACCGTTAAGTGATTATGGGATCGTGGTGAACGGTGCTGTTCATTGGTTGGTGAGTAAGGTTGCAGATGGAACATTGGTGATTATGTCTTTCCTTTTAGCAGAGGAGGAGGTTAGGGAAATTCCACTACCGCCCATTCCCAGTACTCTTTCAAGTAGACTAGGGGTATTCAGAAATTGGCTATGTATAACATTAGTATCAGAACGGAATGCATGGAATGCAGGAGAAACATTTAATGAGTTTTGGGTCATGATGGAATATGGAGTGAGGGAATCTTGGACTAAAATGCAGGTATGAAAACCATATTACGAATTATCACATTCCGGTTTCTGGACAGAATCTCATGATTATCTGATGGTGTTTGATGAATTGTCATTAGTTATGTACAATTTTAATGATGGAACATTTTGGAATCTATCAATTGGTGATCTCAGTGAAAATGGTCGTTTTGGTAGCGTTGGTATCTATGTGGAGAGCTTACCCTTCACTCACCGATCAAGAACAGCGTAAGAGGAGTAAAGAAGATGAATCCACTCAGTGATATCCTCGAATATTTATTATTTTGTTTTACCATTACCTCTGCAATTGTTATGTGAGGAGGCTCTTGTGTGTACAAGTGCAGTGCATTACTTATTTGTATATTCAAGTCTTTCAAATAACAGTAAAATGAATGAACCAGTGCTGCGTTGTATGATTTAATTGCAAATTAACTTCATTGTGTTGTGAGCTCATTGAATCTGATTAAGCTAATGAATGAAAAGTAAAATGTTACAGTCGAATTGAGTTTGTATCTTAATATGATAGGGGAAATTTATGAAGCAAAGAAAAAGCCCTATTACCATATAATAACAATTCCATTCCCATACTTCAGCAAATTACATCTAGTGTCAAAGATAACCAATAAACATCATATATAAGCAACCTAATCAACAACGGTGAATGACATGTAGATACTGCTAGTATTCAGAGGCTCTGTTAACAATCTAAAAAGAGAAGAACAAAAAAATAGTTTATTTATTGAATATCTTAGATGAGACATGACTAGAACAACTTGAAAGGAAGGAAACTAAAATTACGAATATCAAAACTACGTAAGACACCGCACTAGAAAGACTTCATGTGTATGAGTGACTTGAGGAACCCATATTTGGAAGCAGCAGTAATATTCAAGGATGTCCATCATCTTTACTATTCTCCAGTTGTTCTTGATCAATAAGAGGCTTAAGGCTCTCCACATAGACACCCATGCTACCAAAACCATCAACTTCACCAAATTCATGAAGAATAGATAGAATCCAGAAACTTTTATCATCAAAATTGCACATAACTAACAATGTTGCATCAACCAGCATCAAATCATGAGGTTCTGTCCAAAAACCAGAATGTAGTAACCGGTGATATGGGATGCCGAACTCCATTTTAGTCCAAGAGTCTCTCACTCCATATTCCTTCATGACCCAAAACTCATTGTATGTTTCTCTAGGTGATAATGAGAATGATGTTATACATAGCCGATCTCTGAAGACGCTCAGTTCTATTGTACCGGTGCTGCAATTAGGCGGTACTTGGATTTCTCTAATCTCCTCCTCTCCTAAAAGGAAAGATATAATCACCAAGGATTCATCTCGCTTGACCAACCAATGAACACCCCCATTCAGCACCATCCCATCATTCCTACAAACACGAGTCTGTTTGTAGGGAAATAGGCACTCGATCTTTCGCCAAGAATCAGTCAAAGAAGCATAGACACTAAACACAAATCCATCGGTGCAGCCCTTCCCTTCAACCACCTTGTATTGATTAGTGGAGTCATCAAATCCAAACCCATATAGCTCCCAAGAAAAAGACATCTTTGTTATTGGTGTCTTTGGTACTTTCTTCCATTCCTTGGTAACAGGGTTTATCAAATGGAACCCAGAATCTGACCTGCACATCAAGAAGCTATTGCAGGAAAGGACAACGGGAACCCAACCACTTCCAATATTGCGACGAACAAAGTCGAGCTCAGTGGGTTTTGCTACAAAATCTAAATCATCAACATTATTATTCCTCACAAGTGCAAAATTATGGTTGAGGAACTGAACAAGGTCCAAAGCGTAAAGGCGTTTACGTGCATGGTCAGTAAATACAAGACGCTGTCCCTTATCCTCAATGGCTTTAAACTGGCCCTGGTCTTCCATGTTCACTCAAAACTATGCAATACAGAGATGTAGATTTTATGTGGTTGCAGTATAAACATGAACTTGTATTTATAAGCTGTACACATTCCTTGGTCCTGGAGGAAACAGATAAAAGGAACAATGAAAACCAATCATAAGCAACCTCATCATAACAATATATAGCACAGGTTATGTAATTGAGTGGATCCATCAATGTTCTTTACTTGTCAGGTTGTCATGTTCTTCTTGATCAATAGATGCCAACACTACCAAAAGATATGTAGCCGAACTATGAAACATATTGCCCCCGAATATCAAAGTTTTATTTTTTGTTGCAAGAGAATTTATATTTTGAGTTTCCTGGTCAAACTAGGAAAAGTCAGTCATTCCTGGAAAAGATTTCTAGCAACCAGGAAACATTGTGGCCAAGAAGACATGAAAATAATAGTTTAGTTTTTTGTTTTTTCCTCTACAGTTTTAGCTTCCTAATCAAATTAGGAAAATTCACCATAAAAAATAAAAATAAATAGAGAGAGATTTCACGGCTGAACCAAGAAACACGTTGGTCTAGGAGTCCCAAAAATTTGAGGAACATTATTCCACTATCTTAAATAATTTATTACACGAGCATATTGTGGGGAGTTCAGTTCATTTAAATGTTTGGAGGCCTGAATGACTTGTTCCTTAGAAATTTTGAATCTCAGAAGAGTTATTTCTCTTGTGCTCTTGGATATTAACTTTTCCTGAAACAAGATTCTAAACTGATGACATGAATCCCATAAACATGGATGAAAATTTACCAAATGTGCAGCCTCCATCTTGGCTTGGTGCCAATCTTCAATAAAGGGTACCGACTTGGCCTTAAAGGGAACCTAGGCATCTTTTTTTGCCAGCCAAGGTAAGTATTGGTGTTTGCCGCATTCTATCGGGTGATCCATGTGTTCATTTGCTTCCTGGGCTTTCCACTAAGCAAAGAAAAAGCACATCTTACGATATAATAACAAATCCATTCCCATACTTTGGCAAATTACATGAAGTATCAAAGGAAACCAATAAACATTATAAGCGACCTAATCAACAACGGGAATTGACATGTAGATACTGATAGTAATCAACAAAAGCCTCAGTCAACAATCTAAAATGAGGAACAAAAAACAGTTATTTAATATATCTTACATGAGACACGACTAAAACAACTTAAACGAAAGAAAGGCAATAAAAATAGCGAGACACAATACTAGAAAGACTTCATGTGCATGAGTGACTTGAGAAACCCATTTTTGGAAGCAGTCGGCAGTAATATTCAAGGATATCCATCATCTTTACTTTTCTCCTGTTGTTCTTGATCAATAAGAGGCTTACGGCTCTCCACATAGACACTCATGCTACCAAAACCACCAACTTCGCCAAATCCATGACGAATCGATAAAATCCAAAAACTTTTATCATTAAAATTGCACATAGCTAACATTGTTGCATCAACCAGCATCAAATCATAAGTTTCTGTCCAAAAACCAGAATGCAGTAACCGGTGATATGGGATGCCAATCTCCATTTTAGTCCAAGAGCCCCTCACTCCATATTCCTTCATGACCCAAAACTCATTATATGTTTCACTTATTGAAAATGAGAATGATGTTATACATAGCCGATCTCTGAAGATGCCCAGTTCTACTACACCGGTGCTGCAATTAGGTGGTACTCGGATTTCTTTAACCTCCTCCTCTGCTAAAAGGAAAGATATAATCACCAAGGATTCATCTCGCTTGACCAACCAATGAACACCCCCATTCAGCACCATCCCATCCTTCCTACAAACACGAGTCTGTTTGTAGGGATATAGGCAGTCAATCTTTCGCCAAGAATCAGTCAAAGATGCATAGACACTAAACACAAATCCATCAGTGCAGCCCTTCCCTTCAATCACCTTGTATTGATTAGTGGAGTCATCAAATCCAAACCCATAAAGCTCCCAAGAAAAAGGCTTCTTTGTTAGTGGTGTCTTTGGTACTTTCTTCCATTCCTTGGTAACAGGGTTTATCAAATGGAACCCAGAATCTGACCTGCACATCAAGAAGCTATTGCAGGAAAGGACAACGGGAACCCAACCACTTCCAATATTGCGACGAACAAAGTCGAGCTCAGTGGGTTTTGCTACTAAATCCAAACCATCAACATTATTATTCCTCAAAAGTGCAAGATTCTGATTGAGGAATTGACCAAGGTCCAAAGAGTAGAGGCGTTTACGTGCATGGTCAGTAAATACAAGACGCTGTCCCTTATCCGCAATGGCTTTAAACTGGCCCTGGTCTTCCATCTTCACGCAAAATCAGCTTCTCCCCCAAACCTGATGCATCATGACAAGATCAAATAGGACAGCACGGCTTCCATTCCTACTGTGTATAGATTCTCTTGAGACTATGAATACCCTCAACAGATATTAAAAGGACCCCAAGAAGATTTATATAACCAAATCAACAGTGCTAATTTTGTCATACAGATATGCAAAACTAAAGCTCCCAACCGCACATGCAATCCTTGTGAGAACAGTAAAAGCTAAGTAAGACAACCCTAGAAACAAACAATATAAAAAGAGATATTTCATCAGTTACAGAGACATGTACATTGAATAGCTCAATAGCACAAGCCCATTTGAGTAAAACATGCCAATCACTTTAGAAACCAGATCATGGTCATTGAAATAGCGGAAGTACTTGTTGTCATGCAATGAAAGAGAAAGCCTTAGCGATTCTATACACTGGCCATCATATAATGAATTCTAAAATTTTCAGAAACCCACAAATGACAGAGACAACAATTGGAACTTGAAGTGAACCAAAAACTATAACAAAGTTTTCAATTTAGTCATCAAATCAAGAACAGAAAACACTAGGAAGAAATGGTATAAGCAAACCAACTAAGGGAACAGGAATGGTTGTACCTTTAGGGTTCTTGTGCTTCTTGAGAGCGGGAGAAGCAGAGTTCAATTGATCAAGCCCTCACTGCCGTGCAACTGCAACCTCAAGGGTTTTATACTCTCAAGGGTCGGTTTTTGGACTATTGGGCCGTAGACTAGTTTGGACCAGCCCAACAAATATCAAAATGGGACAGAATGATGGCCCAACTAACTATTATTGCATAGAGTAAAATGAAATAGAAAATAACATAGTCCCCATTGTAATTAATGGCGTGATCACTTAATCTCCATGCATTCCATGTATTGTAAGTAGACCACAGGGCAGAGAAAACAACACTATAATACACGCTTCTTTAACAAATTACAGCAAACTAGAAACTATTCGATCGATTAACAAAATTAACAATGGAAACCAATAAGCACAATAAGCAAACTAATCAATGTACGTACAAGAGCCTCGCATTGAAATCGCAAAGCTAGGTTATGCTAAAGAGAGAAGAAACAAAGTAGTCAAGGATGCCATTGAGGAGTGGATTAATCAATCTTCTCTACTTCTCTCATGTTCTTAAGCGAAGCATTCGAAGCAAGACTCTCCACATAGATACCGAAGCTACCAAAATAACCATCAGCTGTGGTAATATCACCAATTGATAGATTCCAAAATGTTCCATCATTAAAATTGTACATAACCAATGATGACTTATCAAACACCATCAGATCATGTGATTCTGTCCAGAAACCGGAATGTGATAATTCCCGATATGGTTTGGAGACCTGCATTTTAGTCCAAGACTCCCACACTCCATATTCCTTCATGACCCAAAACTCAGTAGATTTCCATCCTCCTCGTTCTAATGTGATACATAGCCAATTTCTAAAGACCCCTAATCTTGAATATTCTCGTCGTATGGGTGGTAGTGGAATTTCTCTGACCTCCTCCTTTGCTAAATGAAAAGATATAATCAACAATGGTGGATCTTGTTTGGCCTCACACTTGGCCAACCAATGAACATGGCCATTCAGCACGATCCCACCTATACTCAAAGGAAAGTAGAGAAATTCACCCTCAACTCGTCGCCAAGAACTAGTTTCCAATGTATAGACATTAAAAACAATCCCATAACTGTTGTGATGAATGTCATATACCTGCATGTTAACCACCTTGTATTGATTAGTGGAGTGATCAAATCCAAAACCATAATAGTCAAAAAAAGCAGGCTCCCATTGTAGCCTCCACGGTGGTGGCAATACTTTCTTTAATTCCCTCGTTGCAGGGTTAGTTATCAAATGGTTATGCACAAAGCGGTTATTTGTTTCAAAAGGGTCAGTTATCTGGAAGAATAAGAAGTTATTGCACGTATGCACAAGGCCAGTACAGTTGTATCCACCTCTTCTTGGAAGATTATCGAAAACAAAATCGAGCTCAGCTGATGTTGCTACTAAACCATCAACTTCAACATTATGATTATGGTTGAGAAGCTGGCCAACATCCAAAGAGTAAACGCAATCACTTTCCCGGTCAGTAAATAATAGTTTTAGTCTTTGGGACAACACATCCTTAATCTCAAAGGCTTTAGAGGAGTGCATGGCAATAAAATCAGGATCAGAGATCAGGGACCGCCATGACTTTGATACACACTTGAAGCGGCACAAGGGCTTCACTGGTAATCTGGAAAGAATCTCATCTATGATCTCCGCCGGAAGGTCGACGTTTTGGTTTCCCGTCAACTTGACACGACGGTCTTCCATCTTCATGTATCCAAACCCTAACAAAGCTTTTTAGAAGATTTTTATCTTTAGAAGTAAGAAAAGGAGTATATATGTGGATGGGCTGATGAGTATCCTCCAAATTTTGGGCCTGGGCCTGGATCTGGACCAATGAGTCCATGACATTATCACACAAGACCTTAAATTTAACATTATTGTAAGAAAAGTCTATCGATTTTTCTTAAATTTTATTGAATCGTCGATTGAATGTCTAATACAAAGTACAAATCGTTGTAAAAAAAAAAAGAGAAAATTAGATATAAATCCAAAAAAATTCAACCTTCTATTAGAAAAAAGAGTTAATTACATATAAGTGCATATTTGACCACAAACTAGTTTTTTCTCTTGTAAGGTCTCTAGATTAAAAAGAGTGTTATATTTTGGATATTAAAAACTACATATTTACATAAATGTCACTAGAGTACAAAGTCAACAATCATTCTCTCTTTCCTCTCCGGTGAGGTCTCCGGTCAACTCCGGCGGGTCTCCGGCCCACTTCCGGTGAACTCCAACAGACCTCCGTCCAACTTCCGGCTACCACAAAAACTAATGTCACTAACACCAAAAGCTACACTGATGAGATTGTCGGCAACCTCCGGCGATGTCACAAAAACTACCATCACTAGTAATAAAAGCTACGGTCACTAGCAACAAAAGCTACTCTAGTAAGATTTCCGGCAACCTCCGATGAGATAACAAAAGCTACTATCACCAACAGCAAAAACTACTCCTTACCAAAAAAATCTATGCTCCCCAAAACGAAAAGCTACTATTTCCACCAACAAAAGCTACTGTCACCAATACCAAAAGCTACTCTCACCAGCAACAAATGTTACTCTCACCAACACCAAAAAACTTCGCTCACAAACAGCAAAAGCTGTTTTCACCAACACCAAAAGCTACTCTCACCAACAACAAAAGTTATTGTCACCAACACCAACGAGCTACTCTCACTAACATTAGAGAGCTACTCTTGTATCAAAAACTACTCTCACCATCAACAAAAACTACTCTCACCAACGCAAAAAGTCTCTATCACCACCGTAAAAAACTACTTTCACCACCGACAAAAACTACTCTCACCAACGTCAAAAACTACTATCACCACCACAAAAAGTTACAATCATCACCACCAAAAGTTGCTCTCACAAACAACAAAATATACTTTCATCAACATCAAAAACTCTTATCACTAACAACAAAACGCTACTTTCACCAAAACCGATAGCTACTCTCACCGACTCCGAAAGCTACTCTCACCAACATTGAGAACCTATTCACTTTCTCTCTTTCTAAAATGATGCAAGTGCAAGAGAAAAATTGCCAGAATTCATCAACAAAAACAAAAACACAAACCAAAATAAAACACCATCAGAAACATAGATACCATAGCATCAAAATTGAACAATGAGGCATAAAATTAAGATCCAATTTCATTTCCTTCTTAACAGAAACTTCAGCAATTCTCATTCTGTCCTACAATTATGATCTAATCCAATTAGAAAACCACAATGGATCTACAACATTATATAGGCAACAAGCAATAATCAATTGATCGAATAGAGATCAAACTGAAACAATTTCAGTCACAAGAACTAATCTAAGGTTTTGTTAATACGAGATCAAGGGTAACAATGTCAGAATTCACCGAATTAAATTACAGAGTAAGAGAACGGAGATCGGAGGTTCCAGGCTTCTGGCCATCGAACATCATCGTCCAGATCCACTACCTCAGCTCACTTAATGTTCTCAACTTCGGCGGATTGGCGCTTTGGACTCTCTTGCATTTGACCGCGTTCGTCCACAACTATGAAACCTCAACTTCGCCGTCTCCGATAGCCGCTTTCTTCACTGCCTCTCTTCCATAACGTGATCGAGTAACTTTCCTAGACAACTCTTCAGTTTCGCTGAAGCTTCTCTTCTTTAAACTCGACCTCACCTCACTCTCCGATCCAATTGAGAATCTGCCTGACTCGCACGAAATCTCGCTGCCGAAGTACGAGCACGAGGTCGAGTTCACATAGAAACCAAAAGCCTCACTGCGAGCATTTGGTTTATGAGACGAGTAGAGAATCAGACAGATCTGAGTTGGAATCCAGTGAGGTAGCTCCGATCGGAGCTTCGTCGTCGTCTTCAAGTGTGGCTGCGCCGTTTTGAGGTATTGCAAGCTTGGATCGATTGGAAACTCACCAGATCGGAGGCGGTGGTCGTCGGAATCGGATGAGGGGACAGAGAGTGTCGTGCTGGTGGTCGCTGGAATCGGATGGGGGGAGAGAGAGAGTCGTGCTAGTGGTCGCAGTAATCAGAGGCGGAGGCTAAAGAGGTGAAAAATCTGGGGTCAAGGAAAGAGAGAGAGAGAGAGGCTGATGGAATTAAATAATTAATTGGGTTTCTGAAGTGGGAGGGTAAAATTGTCAGGAATTAATTAATTTGCTGAAGCAGGTGGCCTTATGTGTACAAGAACTTATCACCAATTCAAGTTTCAAAAGATCACTTGTGTGTAATTTTCTATATAAGAAACTCATACATACTTTTCTTTTAATTTACACCCAAATCATATTAATAAACCTTCTATATAGAGTGATTCATAAAAAAATAAAATAAAAAGAAAAAGAAAACCTTCCATATAGATTGTATGCCTATAATCAATATATTTTTCCTTATTTTCATGTATATCTAATTTGCCCTTTTACATTCTCTCAAATAATACATGTCTAATGTACCTAGTAAATATGTATATGTAGGTAGGGCTTAATAATAGAAACGTTCAAGTTTAATAGAGATCGACAAGCAATGATATATACCACAATCATAGGTGTACGTAACATTCTAATATAGAGATGTTATACAAAACCTATTAACATTTAGGTTGTAATCGAATGTATAAACCAAAAACTAAGTCTCCTATATGTTAGATACATACCTAAAATTAAATTATCTAGAAAAAAAAAGTATTCTAATGATCAGGTAGCTTTTTAGTATATACCTTACAAATAGAACAAATGTATAATATGTTATTAACCTATGTTTGCTTTCCATTCAAGTGTTTATATGAAAAATATAACATACATTTTATATAGGAAAAACATACCACGAAATAGAAAAAATCAAAAATCAATTATAAACCTCGATCTAGGTATTGATTACGAGAGCTTCAATCAAGAATCTAGTTCATCAATTATATTTGTTTAGAGCTTGTGGCATAGTAAGAAATTTTTGACAAAAGCATGTTTTATTTTCTATGTCACTTAATAAGAATTTATTTATGTAATCAACCTAATCAACAGATTTGGGTGTATATTAAAAAAAAAAATCATTGATGAGTTTAGTCTAATAGGTGCAATCAAATTTGGGTGCAAAATGAAATGCCCCAAAAAAAATTAATAATATTAATCGTTGGAATAGGTAACAAACGACCCTAGTTCATCCTAAATTCTTGGGACCAAAAGAACAATCCAAATCGACTGGCAAAACAAAAATCCTAAAGAAAACCAAGTGTCCACATGAAATTACTGGATCCAAGATACTGTACAACTGTTTCGATCTTGATAAGATGTGTATGCTCTTCGGTATTGTAAGAAATAAGGAGAAGGTAAAGTATTGGGCGACTTGTATGTGGTCTTTTGCCTTCTTAAACCCTCTCAGAGGTCCTAGAGGCTTGAATTGCTGTAGAAATTGGACTCTCCCAGTCAGTTCATCAGTCTAGTGCTGGCAGGGGGTGGCTCACGGCCTCAATGGCCCTTCTTGAACATGCAAATAGTCCTTCCTCTCTTGCCAAGGCTCGAGTGGCATATGTACAACCACATAATTTCTTCGAATTTATACGACGGATTCAGCTGTTTGTCTACTCTTCCATATAATTGGACCAACCAGCATCCACACTGCAAAACAGAAGATTCCTAAGTACTTCACATTCAAGCAACAACAACCACATAATACTCCATCTAAAAAAGAGTTTCTTTCTCTTTGTTTTACTTACAATACACACAGACAGCGATCCACTCGTTCACGATTCTGACCCAAGTGCTAGTCCAGCCCACATCAATTGTCCACCTGTAGGAGTGAGTGACTTGTTGAGAATCCAAGAAAAGAAGTACAGTCATTCAGATATAAACACAAGGGTCTACTTCGGTGCATTTGTGCATCAATACATGGAACTAGTCTACAAGTGTATGAAGTCGATTTTCATTCATGTACCAATGCATTTGCACTCGAGAATATCCCATAGACACAAATAGGATGAAAATTAAACAGAGCAGGTATGGCAGGGGAGCATACTTTTCCATGGTGTGATTAGTAGTATTCCAACTGATCAATAGCATTGCAAAATACATTGCTCCTGTAGCGAAAACGAAATGGAAGAAGCCATAGCCATATGGAACGTCATCCTCGGATTCAGTCTCGTCCTTCTTGAACTGCAGTGTCTATCACTGTCACTGTTACATTTCAAAGGAACTATGCATGATCAACTAAAATGTTGCAGAGAGCAGACCTGAAAGCATTTGGAGTCTATGCCTGTTGAAAATGTTGCAATAACGATTGCAAGTACACCAATAACAAAGCTCTGTAAACAAACGAATCTCTGTCACATTTTTGTGTGAGATGAAATATAAGCATGAAAGTTTTTCAATACAATCTGTGCAAACCCATAGTTTGCATACAATGGACAATTGGACATCATACATAAACATTAGGGCTTTAAATCTATGATCGTCTTTGCTTTAGGTAAAGATGTAATATCATCATGTGGATAAAAATACTTAAAGAGCCTTCTTATGTCACTAAACTCTTAAAAAGACTTGGGAGTATTACTATAATGCTGAGCCAATCCCTATGCTGTGAAGCTTCTGCCTTCCTGTTGCAAGGGTTCCCTGCCACTGGCTCACTGCATGATAACGCAATAAACATGTCAAAACTAAACTCACAAATGTAATCACACAAAATCTATGAAGGTTCAGTTGCAATTCGAAGGTTTTTCACTAAATCATGTTTGATTGGAGGCTAAGAACTACAAAGGAAGCAATTTCATAACATCCAACACCAATTTTGAGCACACAGGGAAGAAATTGTAGCCGCACCTTCTAATGGCAAACCAGCAGATAAATACTATATAGAGCCCCATGAGCCCCGGAGTCAAGATACCAGCATTCACCTGTTTCAGGTGGGAAATTAGCAAGAAGACTGCAGTAAAACACAAATGAACAAGACAGGAAAATTGTAAACAAAACTAACTTTTGGGTGGAGAGAGACGCTCGTCATGAGTTGAAGTAGTACTAATGTCCAGGTAATGAAGAAAATGTTGATGAAGCAAGATGGATCTGGTGAATACCATATGTACATCATTATGATCCCCACTAAGCTTACAACATATGCAGTTGTTGCAATTAGCATTGAATGAATTTGGCTGCAGCACAAACCAAATTAGCCACAAAATATAAGTCATGAATATGGCTAGTAGCCACATTACAGTTGTTTCAGTGTCTCAAAACTGAAATAAAGAGTGCAGATAAAACTTTTCCATTCAGTCCTCTCAATCTTATACTATTCTTAAACAAATACATATACAACTTCACTTTTCATCAAGAAGTACATACTAGTTAGAAACTTATTGTGTCTATATATACAGAGGGCTGAGTTGGTGGTTTGAGAAAAGTCTTACCATCTTTCTGATTTAGAATACTGACAGCAATCGTTCACCCATCTAATGAAACTGATTATGCTTATTAGCTGAATCAGAAGAAATACCCTGAAAAATCAGTACTTGTTAAAATAAAATTTAACAAATGCTAAAAATAAAATTTAACAAATGCTAATGTCTGGCCAAACATGTATGATTTATGACAAAGAAAACAGTAAAGATAACAAGGTAGAAAGGTACCCGGCGCCAAAATGTGCAACCACACCTGCCAAAAGATTTGTATCAGAGGCATGAAATGAAATGATTTCAAAAACAATAGTTCAGGACTTCAGGGTGTGTTGTAAAAATGGCACTAACCATAGATCTTTATAATAGCCGAAGGAAGCAAAAAGGGGATGATAATGAAAACAATCCACAGGACAATCTTAGCAGACCACCATCCAGATTGCCAAGTATCTCTGGACTCATTCAACCTCGAGGCACCCGCAGTTGAAAGAAACATAGAGAAATAAAACAACTGATCATCATTAAGGCTTCACATTTGAACAAAATACATAAATTATGGAAAAGCCAACAAGGTTTGGATCCATCCTAGTAGTAAATAAATATTGTCATATAACCGAGAGAAAAGGATACAAAGCATCCCAAGCTCACACGAAGAACACCTTCTGCAGCCAAACATTCATTTTGACCTCCACATCTTTCTAACCCTGTAGTCATAAATCACAACCAGTGTGGCAGTGTTAACATCATATACTACTCAAGCTTTGCTTATGATCAATAGAATAGAGCAATCTTTACTTACTTTTCATCTCCATCAAGAAGCTCTTTCCGTAATCCCTGACGGCCCATGCCAGAAGATTTGCTAGCAGAAACATAAGACCATAAACATATCTAGCCATCCATGGATTCGAGCCATTCCGGAATTGGCTAAACCATGTATCAACTTTGAACGTGTTGCTCCTCTCATTGTTGCCTGTTGGAGCAGGACTCTCCATTTTCTCTACTCATTCATACAACTTTCAGGCTCTCTTCTTCATCAAACCAAAAGTAAAGCCAGTTTCTTTCTGTTCCTGTCAGTTTCTCTTCTTTCCCTGCAACGTTACAGTCGGTTATTCCAGCGTCGAAACTACTGAACAATTGGGCTGAATAGTACACTAGCCCAAAATTCAATCAAAGTTAAATACCCTATTCACGATGATCAAACTTGTGGACAAGATATTTACATGAACACACTCAATTAAACTTGGTGAATGGTATGTGTGGCATTATGCGTCTTTTTGAGTTGGGTGGGCATGACAAACACAAACACAATCGTGCCATGCACGATAATAGTTGACGATGGATAGACCAGCATATATATTCTGATTCCAATTTGATGAATATTATCTAAATCTAATTGCTATCAGAGCCGTTAATTGCAGCACAAGCATACTCTCTACTTGAGGTTGAGGGGGAGCCTTTTTCTTTCTTTTTTCGAGTTTGGTGCCAATTTTTTGACGACTCATTTGGACCCACTAGTAGTTCTATATGCTTTTGAATTTTCATGAAGCATAAAAGGAATCCATAACTTCCGTGAATTGGTATACTACTTATTTTCTTTTCATTTATCTATAAACATGATAATATTAAGTTGCAGATCCTTTCTTCTAATGCAAGCCTGAATATCTTCCACTGAACTCCACAGTTTATTTCAGGACGGTTATGCCCTCAAATGCTATGTACTCAAAAGGGATGGTAGATACAATTTGGTAATTGTATTGGCAAACTTGGTATTTGACTCCATCACACTCAACCCAGAAGACAACAGAAAAGAGAATAACTTGACTCTTTGCTTGATCGTTGAGAAGGTCATAAAATAAACCTCCGATTTCTCACCAATTAAAGGGATCAGTAGTGGAGAAATCGGCATTTATGGTGTTGGGCTCATCTAAAGAATGTGAAATTAATATGCTTTATGCACAAACAAGACAGGAACCAAAACAACCAGATTTGACATCTTCGATCAACAGACAAAAGAGGTTGATTAGATACTGAAGCAATCACAAATTAGTTGTAGAAAGAAAGAAAAGGAGCTTAGAAAAGGTGACAGAAAATTAAAGCTATTCAAGATTATCCAAGATTTCAAAGGAGTACGTACCTGAGAATGAAAGAGCGAAGAATGTAGATCACTATCAGTAGCTAGCTTGGAGAGGCTCCGAGACTCTGTCTCTCTCTCTCTCTCTCTCTCTCTCTCTCTCTCTCTCTTTCCCTCTCTCCCTCTCGAAATGTCTGTGACAGAAAACAGAGACAGAGATTAATTCGTCTTCTAGTTTTATTTAGAGAGAGAGAGAGAGAGAGAGAGAGAAGGAGAGGTTGCTTTGTAGAGGAGGGTTTGATTGCTTCAGCTTGTTTGCTTTTTCTTTCTTTTTCCCGCCGTAAGGCACACTGGCTTCGCTTCACGTCGTATCTTTCAAGGTACTTGCGCCATTTGCTTACACTTTTTATCGAACTTTGCTACGCACTACAAACTGAAACGCAACAGAAAAACGTGAAGATCAAAATGCTTACCTCCTATTCTTGAAATCTCTTTTCTTGATATAATTTCGTTAAAAAAAAAAAATTAACATAATATTTGTTAACAAACACGCACTAATTAATACGTATAGGATATAATTCATTGACCGATAAATATAGTATTTTTGACAAAAATAAAAATAAAAATTGGTAACTCAATGGATTGGTGTTAGCTAATTAAGTGCACTCAATGATCATCAATTAGGTTGCCTCACGCCAGAAATTCATGCCTAACATAATGATGCTTTTGGTTACAATCTCTGTGCACTGTTGTCCTATATATCCCTCTAATTATGCCAATGATCTATCTTTTGCAGTTAGACAGTAAACCATCAGCTGTAACTTTCATTTTACTCATGAATTCTGGACATTTTAGCCAACTACTAATATAAATACTCCAAAATTAAAATGGAAATTTTTACTATAATCTCCACTAACAACAAGACTATCAGATACATAATCTTAGAGAGAGAGCTAATAACTAAGCATGAGATTAGCTAACGAAAAAGATTGTTTTGTTCTTAAATAAATCAAACGGCCCATTCCAAATCAAACGGTCGATAATACCTAACGGAATTTATGAACATTCCTTTTTCTAGTTCGGCGGAGCTCCATTTACGTCTTTTTTTTTACTTTATTTGGGAAAAGAAAAGAGAGGAAAAAAAAAAGAATGAAAAAAGAAGAAAAAGAAAAGAGAAAGAAACAAATTAGGGGAAGGAATCTTTGAAGCAGTTTGTGACTGTGACGTGTTCTTTTTACCTTTTTTGAATTTTTTACTATTTATTTGGATCCGTGCGAGCACGTGCCAGCGGTACAAATTTTTCAGTCACCGTTGAAAATCTTTTTAGATTTTTTAATTAAGTTTCACTTTTTACTTTTTGAGTTTTTTCTTTTTCACCCGAGAATTGATGTGAATTTTGATAAGGTTTTAGGGGGCCATCAGCGTTAATCAAGGAGATCTTTTCTTGTGTTTCATGTGCAGAAAACCGAAATTAGAGTTGATTTAGGGTATTGATATCAAGTCATTGGCCATCATTATTAAACTAAAGCTTTGATTAACCTTTTTTTTTTTCCTTCTTATGGGTTCCTATTAAGAAGGTTGGTCAAATGTAAAACAATTTGAGACGGGTACTACCAAAAGCCAAAATAACTATTTGACGTAGGTTATTGGTGTTTCTTTTTCGAAACACATTTGCTCAAAATCATGGATTTGTTCCTTGAGTGATTGTTTACGAAATGTGGGAGGGCTTCTAATGAAGAATCTTGTAAGACCCATTTTTTGATGACATTTTCACAAATTAACCGTTATATATTTAGATATTCATGTGTATATCATTTATGCAAATTTTCAACCAAAATAAAAATCTTTAAGAAATACATAATCTTGATTATCATTTATAAACTTGAACGGTTTAAGTTTGATAAATTTGGTTCATCAATTGATTTGATCTAGTTTGGTTCCTTAATGATTAGCAATTTGGGCCACGCTCCTTTGCTCCTCAAAAATTGGAGCAACGTAGTTAGGGTTTGGAAAAAACAGAGGCGGCTGTTTTGCTTATTCGGCTGCACCCTCCTGTCGACGACAGCTACCAGCCTCATCGGCGAGCGAAGGGTGTGGCCGGATGGGCGAGTTTTCACTTGGTGGCAGGAGGTGATCAAGATTGGGGGCTGCGACATGAGATGTTTTCTTTTTCTCTGATGAAGACAACGGCGGATCGGTGTTTAGTTGCAGAAAGCTTGGGCAATCGAGGAGCCGTCATCTCGGTATGATTGGAAGGCGTATTGACATTGGGTCGGTGTTGGGACGGTGCTGGGTTGGAGAGTTTTGCCATCTGGGTTTATAGTGGAAGGAGATTTCAGAGATGGAGTTTCTCTCCAGGTTGGTTTTGTCCTTGGCTTATATGTCAGATCATTGGGGTCAAGTTTACCAACTTCAATCCCAACTTTGCTGTGGCTGATTCTGTGAAGCTTGAGTCGATTTTGTGGAGAAGAAAGTTGATTATGGCAGTTTATTTCTGTGTTTTTTTAGGCTTTTATTCTTTAGTTCGTGGTTAGGATTAAGTCGCTCCTCCATTGATCAGTTTGGGTGTTTTAGTGGAGGGTCGATGCCATTGCTATGGTGTCATGGTCGTTCTGCTGTGTCATGGTCTGATCTTTTATCGGTGCTTTCTGGTTATCAACGTGATGGTGAATTACCCTTACACGTGGTCTGACTGTTTTGGGACGCAGTGTCCGAACGGGTGAAAATAGTTCATCTTAATGTTGGTGGCTGGGTTGTATCGGTACAAGTTTGGTTGTTCCTCATTGTAACTCACGGGTATGGGCGTAAAATTTGGTTAGGGGTTGGGCCTTTTTGGCTCATGGAAGTTACTCATGTTGACGGTCCCATAACTATGGATCCAATGCTTTGTAATCTGTTTGGTTATTAATAGAATTTTCATCTTCTTAAAAAAAAAAAAGATTAGCAATTTGGAAAGAAAAAAAATTTCAAAAGTGATCTACTCATGCATACATAAATATCTAACGGTTGATTTGCGGTAATGTAATTAAAAAGTGAATCTCTCAAACCGTTGATTAAAAATTCATCATTTTAGTGATCCTCGTTAGAAGCTTTCACGATGAAGTGTATGATGATTAACTCTTCATACTTTTTCTATGCGGCATACCTCTAACTCGTACAACATATATAGTGTGGTTCATTTACTTACTATAAACATGTTTTAGTGGATAATGTTATCGAGACATGGACAATCTCAACTCTTGTCTATATTGGAAATCTAGGGGGCAAATTGAAAAGCAGGCCTTTCTGTTGGTTTATGGCCTGGTTTCAGCAAATATGATTGAACCTGTGCTTAAGGCCCAAAAAGAAGTTTATCTAAAACATGAAAATTTGGGAGCCCAAAACTTCGCAACATCATGGTCTGGAGTGAGAAGTTTAGCCTATTAGGTTTAGTTCGGGTCGCGTGGTTGTCTTCAATTGAGTGCCACTAGACGTCTTCTCAAAAATGCTTTTCCAATCCTAAAACTAGTCGATTATAGGAAGATCAACTTCAGACTTCAGAGTTCTGATAGGATTAGTTGCACTATCCTCACTTCAACCGCGCTTAATTTTATCGTCAAGAAATGTGTGTTTTTCGTAACTTTGTGAGTTCAAATAGGGTAAATTCTCCGACCCTTCCGCTCTTTCCAGTTTCCACGCATCAGTGTCAAGCGTCGAGACAATTCAATGAAGATGAGTACAAGCATGTTATAAAGTTCAACAAAAATTTGTACACAAGAATAAAAGCCAGGGCCCTGTAGCAAGTAAATAGGCAACCAAAGGATGGTGGTACTGGTAGAAGTGGTAGTGGTAGTAGTAGGGGCCTATGAAATAATGTAAGGCCATTTTCAAATGTATATGGTCTGAAACTTTAGACTAGCTATCTAGAAAAAAGCACATGACATCTGCAACACAATTATTGAATCCAATTCTTGTATACAAAGATACATTAATAACCCTAAAGATTACGCTCCAAAAACAATTATATAGTCTGATTCCTTTGGACATTTTTATATGGGGGTTTTTGTGGTTCAAAACTAATCAAGTATGCCCCATTATATTAAGCAAATAGACCATGATAAACTGGTGAAGAATTGCCGGCCATTTCTGCATAGCTTGCCAAATGCCCTTTTCCAAAAGCAAATTGATTCTTTTATTATGAGGACAAAAACTCAATATCATTTTCTACATATGGCAATTCATGGCTTCCATGTTGCTCTTTTACTTTAATTTTGAGAGCCCTTTTCCCCCTATTTTATTAATGAAAACCATGCCAAAAGGGCTTGAAGCATGGGACATTGTGGAGGGAGGGTCTAAAATCTTTAGGAGTCTTGTTTGGTGTACAACTGTTTTTTTAATTATGTGAATAATTTAGAATATACCACGATTAGTTTTTTTTTAGTTGAACTCACAACTTTTCACTTATAAAAATTAGAAGAAATAAATTAAGTTGGTGGGCGATTTTCTGATGTAGGGTTTTTGGACCAATAGTTATTGGTGTTAATATTTTTCATGTGGTGATTGATCAAAAGTATATGCATAATGAGCATCAATTTTATGAGATGCCCAATTTATATGTTGGCCTAATCACAGGCTGTCCATATTAAATGGGAGTTATTTCCTATTTCAGGTAATGAAAACAAGTCAACCAACTTGTTACATTAAAAATGGCACCTTTGCCATTTGTTGGTGTGGAAAAGCTCTAACATCCCATGTGGGAGTCTATCTTCTCAGGCCCCATTTCCATTTAAACCCTTCACTATCCCTTCCTTGATGGGTTTCTCTTGTTTTCCACAGTAGAAAAAAGACAACTTCAACAAAAAAACATTATGGTCTTTCAGATCATTTTTCTAGCATAATAGGCTCTTTTTTCTTTTTTTTTTCAAGGAATAAAAACACACACACACAAACATGCACTATATGATGTCAATTACGTATTGGATCCAGCTATACGAATATGCATGTAGACGTGGATGAATAGAGACGCGGGTCGCTTTTTGTTGTCTAGTTTTGGATCTTGGGGAGTTTCTAAGAGAAAATCCACCAAGAAGATTGTGCTTCTGCTCGAGCAATTTTCCCAAAAATGTAGAAGCGGATCAGAAAATGACTTGACGATTGTCTGGTGTTGGCTGTCATTTTCACCAACAATGGCAGAATGTGTATGAAAGCCAGTTCTGGGATGCTGAATTTGAGTGCCCTTATTAGAGGTGGGTGGGTGCCTTACAAGAGTAATGAGCTTCACTTGATTTGGGTATGCATGGCCTTAAAGTTCTAGGGCAGCAATGAAAGACAGACGGTTGTGGAAGAGGTTACAGCACACGAAAGTTGGCAAACACAAACAGGGTCATCATCGCAATCATGTACCAATTACATGTGATAGAATTGAAAGGAATGGATGGTGGAAATGCAGCACTGGCATAATGGTGAAATGCCCACAGTAAAAAGTAAGAAGATCGACAATATTTATGGTGGACAATGATGTAGAATCAGTCGGTGATGTTGGAAAGCATTGAAATATTATATGGCTTCACCCCAACCCTGTGACCCTGTGACCCTGCGACCCACCACAAGATAAAAAGAGGGGCCGAGAGACAAGAGGGCTTTCTGGAAAGTAATTGGGGTGTGTCAATCAATCTAGCGATGAAGAACAATCTACATTTTCAAAGAATCTAAACCCGGAAAAGGGTTCGTCCTGCATTTTATTATGGAAAATGAAGGTAGAATGACAGGAGTCAACAAGAAACAACCTTCTTGATGATTCATTTCAAGCTTTTCATGAGGGTTTTGGGGGATTTCAGATTCCAATAGGGAAAGTGTGAGGGTGAAGCAAAGAGGTTTGAATTTGAAATTTCAAATCGATCTATTTGATATATTAGAGGGGGGCTGCACATGAATCATGATGATGATGATACTAATCCCAAACAGTATTAATCTAATGCAAGGAGCTCAGATCAGCAATTGAAGGTAGCACCAACCCCCAGCACCCTCCATTCACTAGTCGGAATTTCAGGTCCTACAGGGATGTCGATTGCCACTTGGGACCTGGAGTCTCGATCGAAAATTAGGGACCCAATCAACCTAATGACTTATCTATCTATCACTATCACCTAGACAAAATCAACAATATGATAAACAAAATCCAGCTTAATTAGCTGTGTTTTTGATAAGACAAAATCAACAGTCTGACGGACACAATCTAGCTTAGCTGTGTCTCTGTAAACCATCCAAGTCGTTTTGTCAAATCACCATAGCTGCAATGCACATGGATTCCTCATCAATCCAACAATTCCAATTCCAATGACACATAAAATTCTTGTGATTGATCGAAACACTAGCAACCAAGGTTTCTCAAACAAAACAAATATGCCTGAAACTCTATTTCTGGTGATTCCAACAAGCAAATGGAGACCGATAGAAGAACAAACGGATTGAACAAATGCAATTTTAATCATATAACATTAAGAGGGAATTGGAATGATGTGAACTCTGAAACTTAATACAAGTAAAGTGTTCATGATTATACTATAGAATTTGGAAACGAGAAGAAACAAAAGTATGATATAAATGAGACAATAACAATAAAACCCTAAAACCACAAATCAGCAGCAGAAGCAGCTAGCAGAAGGCGGTACTGCTGTGTTTGTAGCCTGCATTCATTCATCCCTATACATACAACATTCTCTGCAACCTACTCTTTCTCTGCCATTTTTATTTCACAACCCCAAATATCCATAACAATTCAAATAAATATGGGAGAGACTTTCTCCTCTTACCTCTCTCAATCTATAGTGATATTCATGTCTATGCTTTCACCCTCTTCTTTTTGTTCTTTTCTTGAGACATTTGTTGTCGCCGATGATGATGACTCCAGGAATTGCATACAATACAATCTCAATTAAACATTTTTTTTTGTTTTGTTTTCCCACTGAGCGATGAGAATTGCCCAAAAGAGAAAATGACAATGACGCTGAGTTTGTTGGTGCTCCAGGAAAGGTTAGAGGAGGAAAATTCTCAAAAGAATCAATAGAAGGGTGGTGGCGGAGGAGACGCGTATGAAACTCCAAAGACTGGTGGCAATGGGCCCTCATATACAGGAGTGGGAGGCGGCGGGCTTGCTTCAACACATGGAGGAGGTGAATTTGGTGGAGGTGGAGAACTATATTGATAAACCGGTGGTGGTGGTGAATGGTGGACTGGAGGTGGTGAATGGTGGACCGGAGGTGGGGGAGCAGACTCATACACTGGTGTTGGTGGCGGTGAAGGAGATGGTGGTGGCAAGTGATGGTAGGGAGGTGGTGGTGGTGGTGGCGGCGAGGACTCAGGACATGGTGGTGGTGATGGCGGCGGCGGCGGGGGTAATTCAATGCAAGGAGGTGGTGGTGGGGGCGGTTCTATACAAGGAGGTGGGGAAGGGGGAGGTGGGGAATGGACAGGTGGTGGAGGTGGAGGTGATGAGTAAGGATAAATTGGTGGTGGTGGTGAATGTGGAGTAGGAGGCGGGGGTGAGTAGTATACGTAAGGAGCTGGTGGAGGTGGAGAACTCAATGGAGAAGGCGGTGGAGGTGAATTTGGGGGCGGTGGTGGTGGGGAACGGACGCAATATGGCGGTGAGACTGATGGTGGGGGTGGAGAAGGTGGCGGCAAGGAAACTGGAGGGGGAGGTGATGGTGGCGGAGGCGAAGGAGGTGGTGGTGGTAAGTAAACTGGCGGCGGAGGTGAGGGTGGTGGTGGAGGTGGTGAGTAAACTGGGGGAGGAGGTGAGGGTGGAGGCGGTGGTGGAGAGTAAACTGGTGGAGGCGGTGGTGAGAAAACTGGGGGTGGAGGTGACGGTGGCGGCGGCGGCGGTGGTGAGAAAACTGGTGGTGGCGGAGACGGCGGAGGAGGCGGGGGTGAGGAAACTGGGGGAGGAGGTGAGGGCGGAGGTGGTGGTGATTGGGGTACAAAGACCGGCGGCGAGGGAGTCACAACCGGAGGTGAAGGAACAGGAATTGAGGGTGTAGGTGAAGGAGTGAAAGGCTTACAACCAAAAGAATTGCAGTTCACAGGCTTAGACAAGAACGACTTACATTGCGCCGCCGACCTCTGTGACGGCCTATTCGGCAAGCAATTCCGCTTGTCATCGAAACTAGGCAAGGCCAGACACACCGGAGGCTCGCCGGTGAAGAAGTTATAAGAGTAAGTGAAGTTCTCCAGCCTCGGCAACGTGCAAATAGCCGGCGGAATCGACCCAGACAACAAGTTATGAGCCACATTGAGCTGCTCAAGGCTCACCATCCCTCCAATTGTGTCCGGCAGCGAACCCAAGAACTGATTGTAGCTGACGTCGAACACCGTCAAGTTCTTCAGCATCCCAACCTCCTCCGGCAAGCACGACCTGAACCCATTGTTCATCAGAATAATCTCCTTCAGGTTGGACATGTTGCCCAGGCTGGAAGGAACGCAGCCGTGGAACTTGTTGTTGGCCAGAACGATGACGGAGACCGGCGAGTTCCCGAAATTATCCGGCAGATCGAACCTGAACCGGTTATCGTTGATGAAAATAGCATCCAGGTCCTTGTCAAACAGCTCCTTGGGCACAGTCCCCTCGAACTCATTGAACCTCAGATCCAAGAATTTCAGCTCAGGAAGCTTAAGCACAACATGCGGGAACTTACCGGCAAATCGATTGTTACTGATATCCAGCTCGAAAAGCAGCTTCAGGTTCCGGAATTTGTGCGGCACAGTCCCACAGAACCTGTTGGAATTGATGTGGAACAATGCGAGATCTGTGAGCAGCCCAAGCTCCTCCGGCAAGTAGCCAGCAATATCGCCGTGGTTGAGGTCAATGCCGGCGACGGTTAGGATCGAGCTGTTGTCGGGCGCCCGAGCACAGAACACTCCGCTGTAGCTGCAGACATTAGATCCGACCCAATCCCCGGTGAGATTGAAAGGGTCGGAGAGAATAGCCTCCTTCCAAGCTTGCAATGCTATGTAAGCATTTCGGAGTCTCTTGTTTTCGAAAACCAGAGAAGGGTCTACTTTCACCATCTCTCCCCGGTCGCCGGACTCGTCCCGGTAGTAGAGCAGCTGCCGCTGCTTGATGTAGAGGGCCTCGGCGTCGGTGAGACTTCCATGGCTGATAATGTGGCTGGATGATGAGAGTGTAGAAGCAAAGAAGAAGGCAATAGTGAGGAGAAGAAGAGAAAAATCAAAGAGAGTGGTCTTCTTCTTCATCTCACATCAGACATCTGACTCCTCAAATGCCCACTTTTTAATTTTTGGTCTGTTAAACCCTACACACAAAGGAAATTAAACCTTGTATGTATTTCTTGAGCTGAGATTGGAAATGGGGATTGAATTGACCTAGAGATCTGAGGAACAAGAAGAAGAAGAGAGAGAGAGAGAGAGAGAGATTTTGGGTTTGGGATAATGGGAATGGGAATGGGAATGGGGAGGAGAAGAGTAGTGGGGACTGTTTTCTAGGGATTTTGGAGATGTGTGTTTGTAGTTTGCACCAGTGGGAGGAGAAGGAGGTTAGAGGGGATTTGATAATAGACAGCTAAATCACAGCTCAAAGCCCACCAGATTCTCTCACCTTCTTTTAAACTTCCCTTTCCTCAATCTGCTCTCTCTTTCCTTTTTATTCTATTTTTCACATTCCCATTCACATTACTCAAAACTCTAGAAACCAATAAATCCCAGTTTAATTTGTTCTTTTTTTTTAACTAACAAAATTAAGACAATATGAGACATTGCTTGAATACCTTCACTCACACTCTAATAAACTTGATACAGAGATTACAGAATACCTAAAATGTTACACTAAAAGTATAATTCAAAATTATTATTATTATTATACTGTTATCACTTCACTCATGAAAAGTCTCCAAATATTAATTTGGTCATTTGGTAACATTTGACCATAAATATAATTATTTGTGATTTTTCTTTGTTAATTAAAGTTGTTAGGGTGGAGTTGGTAAGCGTTTTAGAGAGATTTACCAATATATCGCGAGAATGAGACGAGATATTAGGAATTGGAGGAGCGATTGGTGGGTTTGAATTCTCTCTCTCTCTCTCTCTCACACAGTCCAACTTTATGAATGCGGATGTGGGGGATGTGGGGGATGTGGGTTTGTTTTTGTCAAATCGGACAAGTCTCGGAGTAAATGAACTGCCGGTAAAGTTAACAGAAATTACGGAAATGTCCTTGGTGCGTTTTCTTATATGAATTCTCTCACGGGTACACTGTTCGGGAGCGTGCCCGCTTCTTTGGGTAAGAGCTCAAAAGACAATCTAGACTCTAATGAAAATTATTCTATGCACCGACGTTGTAAGTGACCCAATCCTTATAAAATAATCTTAACCCTTGATATTTATTATCAACTTTATTTTTAATAAACAAAAAGTGTATTTAATTCAATCTAACCATTTATTTATGTTGGTGCAAGTGTACGGCGGTGCTCTGAATCCTAAACCTAAGTGAACAATTACTATAATTACACTATCATCTTCATTTTTTTTTTTTGGATAAGAAAAATGGTGGCTAAGTGAATTACTGTTCCGGAGCAGGGAACAACTTAGGTATGGTCCCTCTCTAAGGGATGTTTTTCACAAGTTCTGGAACCCCAAACCTTCTATTACCAGGAGATGTCTTGCAGCGTCCACCCCACTTACAGCCTAGCATGCCTCCACTAGACCAACTCTATTGGATACACTATCATCTTCTAAGCAATAGAAAATGATAACTTTTTCAATTTTGATTGTTTAAATATACTCGCTTTAAATGTAACAGATCATTTTTACAGTAAATTTTTAATTGTGTTTGAAAGCAGTACATAATACCAAAATTCATAAAAAAGTGTGCAACAGTATTTTTTTTAATGACACGTTATATGATGATTCATTTTATTTGACTATACTTTTGCATTTACTCAACGACAAGCATTATGATAGTTCCAATTAACCCAATCTTCATTGAATTTAAATAAAACACAAGGTTAAGTGTCATTGTCTCATAGGATTTTCATGTCTTGTAGCTCTAGTGTATATTATCTCAATATATTTAATTACATTGTCACTATTCCTCGACATCAAGTACCCTTTTTTCCCTGAACTTTTGTTTACCCACTGTTCCACTAATCCAACATTATCCAAGTAAGTGATATAAGTAAAATGGTAAAAACACAAGAGACAGAAGATTAATGTAACTAACCAAGGAAATTGGGGGCATCCGTTACGTTCTTCATAAATGACCGTAACGGCAGCATTGAAGGACCGTTATGACACGGTAAATCATGGGCCGTGTTCTTATTCACGGTTGATGGTGATTTTAGGGGAGTCGCATAGTGCGTCTGAGTGAAACACCAGGCCACCACGTGTCCAATGACAGCAGAGACGAGGTATTTTATTCAATGCAAGTTTTTCTTGTTCTTTTTTTTTGTCATTTTTGCCCCTGTTCTTTGCAAAAATAGTTTTGTTTCCTTCTCTTCTCTCTCAGCGGTCTCATGTTTTCTGGGTAAATGAGTATAGAAATAGAATTGAAAGCGTGAAGGGTTATCTATCATAAGCCTCATATCAATTTTGTGAAATTTGAATAGTCGATTTGTAATCCAGTTTATAGTCCAATTGAGATTTCAGATTCTGGGTTTCTATTGGATTGGAATTTTAACTCAGAGAATTCAGCAGCTTTGAATTGAACCAATTAACGAGATAGGTGAAGTGACGGCAGCAGAGTCTTTTTCGTCGTCTTGAAGCTTCACCAACTATATATCCTCTTTTCTCCGCACTGCAGAGAAGCCAAGAGATTAGAGCAGCAGAGGGCAAAAATGACCAAAAAATAATAAAGTACTTCGTTTCTGCTGTTAATGGACACGTGGTGGCGTCATGTTTCACTCAGACGCACTGCGTGTGTATCTAGCATTCCCCATGAATTTATCACCGCAGATCAGTAAAAAAAAACCTAAACCAGGTGATGTTCGCCGCGTGGCCCCATGTCAAATAGCTCCGTGGGGCCCACGCGTCATGTCCTGCTCGGCTGGATCGTCGGCGTTTGAGATGGAGGGGTCCCATGTTCGTGTGGTGCACCGCTTCTTCGTAACGCGTCGAACACCCACCGCATCAGTTAGTTGGAGAATAAGAAAAAGACCGTTTTGCCCCCTCCCCAAAAACCTTTTCAATTTCGAAACGGCTAAAAAAGTCACAAGCGCGCCCGCCCGCCGTTTTGTAACGCGCTTTTCGGTTCCAGCCTAAATTTTGTTACCATCCACCGCCGTTCGTCACATATAAACTTTTTGTTTGGGTTTTAATTGTTATATCTCATTTTTTAGTCGACGTTTCTTCATGTTCCAGAGCATCATAAAAAGAACGAGCTCTTATATACCAACTCTTATTCGGGTTTTATTATATCAGAATATCATAATTGTCGTCTTTAATTGTTATCTCTCATTTTTTTTAGTTTTAATTTTTGGGAATATTGGTGTTTTTTATTTTGATGGGCAACTCCAGAGCGCGGCTGCAAATAACTGTGAGGACATGAGTTGTGTGATGGGATATGATGAGTATAAGTTTGGGCTCCAGTTGTTGTCTGAAAATCTTGTGCATATCATTATAAAAAAAAATTATGAACTTGGACTTGTGATTCAATGTTTAGAGGCACCACCGATCCAACTCATATGATGTGATGTATCCACTGTGGTTTACTCATTTCACTTCTTACTGGGTTTTATATGCTTGTGCTAAAAGTCTGAAACCCTCAAAGAACAGTTCAAACTGTGGACTTTGATTTTCTGGGTTTTGAAACGAATATCATGATCAGCTTCATATTGTATGTGTTTTTGTTGGCATTGTCAACCTTGATACACTGTTGCAACGTTGCTTTTGTTTTTCTTCTTATTTTTCTATGAAATGAAGCATCAGCAACTTCTGTTTGGCTTCACGAATCACTATTATATCTATATAATTGGTAGTAATCAATTTTTCTATATAATTGGTAGTAATTTTTCTAGTGAAATGATCGATTAGACTTGTCAACCAATCAAGCCGTCAGAAACCTTCAACAACCTGTTAATTAGCACTCCAAATCAATGGTCAACATTATAAGCAAATAATTCACATGAATTGCAGAGCAAAATATATATATATATATATATATATATATATATTGAGCTGTATCGAAAATTATAGAGTTTGAATGAACAAATGCATGTTATACCTTTGCTTATGGCCAAAGCATACATTCTTATTTGAATGCAAGCATGTCATACAGAGCTTTGTATATAAGCAGCCAAATGCTGGCTTGTCTCGTTTTTACTATTAGGGTGTCAAGTTTAGATGTGTGTGCATGCATCTCGATCGTTTTTACTATTAGGATTTTGAGTTGGAATAATGGTAGATGAATCACTTTTTGGGTATCACCTGCATCCCACATTACATAGCAGTTGATATGGTATTTAATGAAATTTTGTGATAAGATTAGTTATGTGACCTGATTAGTTATTTTGCTACAACAGCTGCTATATAAGGTGAGATGCATGTAGTACTTTAAAAGATAGTTCGCATATCATTACTTTTCGAGTCGAGATTTGCCTGTTTGGATCTCTTTTATACAAACCCTATCCCTATCCCTAAATTGCTATAAATATGCATATTCATCATCCATTTCCATCACCAAGAATAACGATATACATGGGAATAGCATAGGACTTGGGGTCTTAGCTAGCACTTGATAATGATATGAAAGCATATTCTAAACTTGGAACCATATTTTACAGGTCATTACAAACCGTGTGGGACATCTTAGTCCACGTAAGATACTGCAGCCAATCGATTAGGACAAAAGCTTGCCAGCCGGCAAATCCAGCTGCCCATAACACTTGTCAATTTCTCTCAAACCCTAATATGTTATGCGTGTCATTTTCATTTCATTTGTTTTTTATTTATTTTTTATTTGATCAACGATCACAAAGAAAAAGAGTACTATACGCTTTTAGTTTGTCACAAGTTAAGTTCTTAATTGTACCAAATTTATACTAGATTTATATCAACTAGCTAGATAGGTATGTCTCATTTCTATGCTTATAGAAATGTAATTTTTTTTGTCCTAATATATAAATCTTGACCCTTTTATAACGTGCTAGCTAATCTAGGTTAAACTCAGAAACTATAAACAAATAATTACCTATCAAGATTGTGTCATATATGCGCACAAACACACTTGTAGAGTATCTAATCAGCCTCAAACTGTTGCTAACTGACCTTGAACAATTCATGCCCCTTTGTCGTTGGTAATGCATTATGTGAATCAGTCAAATTATAGAGATTAACTAGAACCCGTGGCAAATACTCATTCAGCTAATTAAATTTGGCTAAATAACAAAACTAAGATGCTGGTAATTGGAATCGTCCAATTTGATTTATTTTCAGTGTTCATATCTTTAATGTTTCTGCTAGACTTTAAGCAGCTTGTTTGTGATCGATGTAATGTAGAAAATTGCTGCCGAGTTTGTTGTAGAAGCTATCTTTACTGATGTCAAATTGTCAAGTATATTGGAGGTTCAGACATATCATTTATATATTTCTTATGACTATGTTGATCTTATTAATTCGTTTTTCTTTTTTGGTTGCTGCTCATTTAGTGTTTTAGGTCAACATCTAAACTCTCAGCATATTGAATGGCAAAAGGATTAAAATATTGAAAATCAGTTGCTTCTATAACAACTACACCACAGTATTTTTCTTTTCACATTATGACGAACAATGAGACTAGAGGGTAGTCGCACCAACCCTCTTTTCAAAAATAAAAAATAAAAAAATCCTTCCTTTACAATGTTTATTTTTTTTTGAAGAACTTGTGAGGTTGTGGAGTTCCAGTTTAAGAAATGATCAACTTCATATACTAAAAAACTAACCAATTCATTCTAGAGTTAAAATTTGTTACTATGTAACATCATAAGACACCATCATCAAATTTTTCTCTAACAAGAGAAAAAGAAACACAGAGGGTTACGGCTGAGACCTCTCCACTACGGCCCCAACCAATTTAGTCACAGTTAAGAAACTCAAACAACTTATGCAAGTAATGAACATATGTACACTTTTTCTGTCCACAATCGGGGATCTAAATTTGTAACAGAATCTGCTACATCATTTATTTTCATTGAAAACATGCTACTCTACTTGAAGATATAATAAGGCCGCGCAGATTACGGACACAATTCGAGAACGGAATTTAAGCTCAGCAGGGCTTTTGTTGCTAGCAAGCTCCATCATTATATATTTGAATTATAAAGCTTAATTTCGTCGGCAGCCATTTTTGTTTTGTTTTGTTTTGTTTTTATGGTATATCTGGTTTTCTCTGGGCAGAACCTGCATTCAAATTCGACCCCACATCTGGTGCCGTGTTTTCTTGTTCTTGGGGCCATAACGTTTGCGTTAAAACGGTAAAGCCACATGATTATACGCCTTTTTCCTGTTGCCCTTCTTTCTTGTTTATTTTGTCCCTCCAGTTTCTATAAAAAAAAGTCTTCCTCTTCCCAGTTCCCATCTTTGGTGTCATAATTGCTGTGTGCAGCAGAGTCAAAATGGCTGGGTATGGGTTACTAGGATTGGGGTTCAACACTTTGAAATCTGATACCACCAGGTATATTATGGTTTATTGAGTTTACACAGTTTCACTGTTTTGGGTCAAGCCGTGTGAAGATCACTTATTTCGGAACTCAAAGTAGGTCTAAATGATTAATAATGATAATAAATTAGCAACATAACCATAGTGCCTCTCTTCTGCTACATTCTATTTCAATAAGAATGTTGGTCTTCTGTGCATAAAAATCTTTCTACCATTTAATCACTAAAGTTGAATAGTTACTTGCGTACACATTCTTAATCGTCATTTATAAGTTCTCAATCATTCATTCTAATTTCATATAACATGAAACAAAAACTATTGATATAAATTTATACAATGAAGAATGGTAACTATACTATTTCTATGTTGATATTGAATTGTCAAACTAATAATACTGTAGGTTGGATGGGTCTATCTTTAAATACACGGAGCAAACTAATTATTTCAAGAACAAAGATATGTCAAACCCTAATAAAACCATTACGCAAGACCAACATGTAGCTAGCTACTAACAACTTCTAATAAGGAATCCATGGGAAGAAGGATGAGAAACGAGACGAGAAGATGATATTGAAGAAGGGCAGTGGTCCCTAAGTAAGGCTATGACTACGACTGTCCCTATAGTAGTGCCATGTGGTGGTCTCTCATCTTATCAACAAGGAATTTGGTACCAATTGCAAATTACGAAGATAAGAAAGAAAAAAATGAGACTCATGCTCATCTAAGAGACAATTTTAAGAGACTACGAAAGATAAGTAAATATCAACTACATGTATTAAATTTAAATATTGAAATTCTAATAACTTAAAATTATATATTTCTTCTAAAAAATTAGATTCATATATCCCTCAAAATTCCTCACAAGCTATCCCTTCAGTGAGCTGCTAAAGCACAAAAAAATCTATATGCCTTCCCTTAATGTAAAGAACAGGTCCCCCTACGAGTCTCTTCTATGTGGGACTGTCCTATCAAATAGAAGACCATTTATTGCTGGATCTGTTATAGCTGGGTTCTTTGCTTCACTTTACATAAAGTTAAAAGGAGGCAAAAAATTTGAAAAAAAAAAAGTTAGTTATTCCTCCTAAGAAATATGAAGGTGATGGATCCTGTTGCCCTAGTAGGAAGGACAAAATATAAAGCGAATAGAACAGGTTCCTGAAACTATTTCCTCCACTAAAACTTTCACCTTAAAAGTAGAGCATAACTGGCTTTCCATGAACTGCCAGGAAGGATCTGTAAAGCACAAGATGGTTGCATGCATCAATTGCAATTCAATGGAAGATGAAACCAACCCCCACTCTCAGTTTTTTACCTATCTGATTTTATGAGCCACCTGCTTTTCTCGTGTAAGATTTATGAAAAGCTGCTCAGATCTCTTCAATCATGGAAAATGTCACGGCATCATATCACTATTAACAATTGTGAGTGTCGGTGTTTTAACCTGGACTCGAAAGGGTCACCCAATTATGTGTATTCACTCGTCAAGAGGTGAAGAAGGCTCCACCTTGTGTGGTTTTTCATTTTTTTTATCCAAGCCATGACTGAAATGGACATGCCGGATTGCCGGCGTCTGGTTTCAAAGCCCGCAGCTGGATTAGTAGCTATCTCTTGATCTCGTAGTGTTCTGAAGATTTTTTAGCTCAATTTTTTGTTTCTTGTAATTCTAGGTAGGTCTGTACAGATCAGTTGTGTTAGAAGTAAGCACATAGGGTATTCCTACTTGTAACATTACCGTTCCACTTGAATGAAATCTGAAGCTTTGATGATTAAAAAAAAAAAAAATCATGGAAAATGTCGGCATATGTGAACAAGTAACTGATTGGTCCAGTAACATAAGTCCTCCTGATTCAACGAATTGTCGTATAATCTCAGTAGTTGTTGTGTTGTACTACAAAAAAAGAAAAAATACACCAGCAAATCTATTATACAAACAAACCATGACAAAGTTAGATTCGATACAGATGCACAGTTCAATAATGCCAGCTCAAAAACCCACCCTTACCTGATTGGCTGCCATACAAAAATTTATAAAAGCAAATACAATGATTCAGAATAAATTTAAGTTCGAGCTCATCAACATTTACTAATTTAAGTTTGAACTTCCGACCACCTTTGCTCTTTGCAGCTAATGACACTCTAACCAGAAGCAAAACCAAATGATTGGCTATGATTTGAACATTGTTTAATAATGATTACCAACTTTACAAAGACCGAAAAATCGAATCAAGCTGAGCACACAAAGAAGGGAACAAATTTATATCAAATGGGATTAACATTGTCATTAACAAACGTTTATTTCCACCGAAAAACAAAAACGAAACATTTTTTTTTCCTTTTCTAATGCCCAACACCACATCATTGTATATGTTACATGTGATCAAGATAAAGATTTCATTTAGCTACAAAATCAAAGGCCACCCGCAGCCACGGGGCCACTGGATGGGTCTCTTTCTGGCAACCTAATATAACGTGTGTCACTGTGTTGTAATATATAAATTGTAAAGTATCACAAGAATATAACTATCCTAATGGAAACTACAAGGGAACCTTTCCAGGTTGTACATTGGAACGTTTTACAAGTCATCCTGCAAAGAAAAGAGAAAGGAAAACTTATGTAAGAAGTCATATATCTAAAACAATAAGCAAATACAGTGGTTTATGGGAGGAAACAAGCTAAGTAGAGTTAAAGATGTAGAGAACATGACATACCCGCATGATAATAGAAGACCCTACATTTTTAGGGGACTCAAAATGAATGTAAGATTTCAAACAACATTAATTTGTTGGATAAACCACTGAAAGGATAGACTTATATGAATAGGCCTCAAAATTTTTTTTTTTTTTAAAAAGAAAAAATCATTTGCCCAACTCCCAAATGATCTCTTAACTTATGAGAATGTTCGGATCAAGGAACCAGCAAGTAATTAAGAATAAACACCCAAATACGAAGAACGTATCCATCCGACTCCACAATTCTTTCAAGTGAAGATGAACTATATATTATGAGTGACTAATTTTTTAAAGGAAGACGTTCACCCAATTACGAAGAACATATCATGCAACAAGATGAACCATCTATGAGTGACTGGGCACATCGACTAATGAAAATTTAAAACAAAATATTTCATAAAGAAGACATTCATCTTACATGAAGATTGATTTTATGTTGATGAACTTCTCTCAGCATTTGTAGGCTACTCTTCCTCCTGGGTGCCATTCACAAGAACAACACCATTCATGGAGTCTGAGTCCTCCTCAATGGTATGTACTTCACCTTGATCTTCTCCATTCCCCTCTAACTCCTGTAACATAGCCAAATACATGTAAAACCTTAAAGCGCAATAAATATTAAAGAAAACTAACACAAGAAATGCTGAAACAGAAGTCATATAACTAACATGTTTAATTGAATTACTCATAAAACATCCTAATGCGGCATCTAAATCTTGAGAAAACTACAACGTGATTTTCAGAAGACAAAACGTTAACTTTGCCTTAATACTCTCCCCAAAAAGAGAGGAAAAGATAAAAGAAAAAGCCTAGGCAAGGTAAAGTTGCAGATTTGCAAGTTCTGTTACTTTGCTATTTTAGTTGTCTCTAGAGTAATTTGCATAAAGAAGTCACAAGATTTTCTCTGAACTTTTGCACTCAAAATTTAAGTCAAAAGTGACCAAAAAAGATACTCATAACTTTGTAAGCAAATAACTCAAATCAGAATCAGCTTCCCTACTCTTCAGTTCAACAATCTTTTTAAATCAGTTGAATAATTGTACCTCATGATCCAGATCTCCATTTTCAACTGGGGCGGCTTCTTCTTCATCAATGTGCATGCTTTTGAACAATTCAACAAGACTGCTGGCTGGCTTCTCAGAAGCATAGACCGGGTACTGCTCAGCTGGTTGATAATTGCCACTGCAAAAAACATACATAAAACAATACAGTCAATCTAAATGCATAGGTCACCAAAAAAAAAAATTATCAACCAATAACAAGTTAGTAAAATGCTATCTATGTGCAGCCATGCATGATATAGCAACTCTTCATGTCGAAACGAATGTAATCAAAATACAAGATCCCGAAAGTACTGCAGCACCAATCAGCAACTATGGTGATGTCTACTGGAGTGCCACAAACTCAAGACTGGTTTCCAAAGTCCCATTATTCATGACCTTAACATTGAGCAGGAAAGTGAACGGTGGATACCTATTTTCAGTGCGTTTAGACTCAAGGGAAAGAGAAATCTGCCAGTCCTCAAACAAATTAGGATATTCTTGGGGATCTGCCAAAGATTCTGCAGCTCTTTTATTAACCTGTCATGTGGCAAATTAAAGTACATAGTTAGCATCTATGGAATTGCTTCAATTGGTGACTAATCTAGAACGCAATGCACAGCTATTTTAGTAAAACAGAGAGCAACTTATTATTTGTTGGCGTTACTTCTACATCTCAGATGATAGATTTTCCTAAAATAAAGGTTCATACTCATAAACTGAAAAAGAAAAAGACTGGAAGTTAGACCTTGTTCAGGTCATTTCTCCAAATTGAAACTATCTCCGACACCTTGCTGGGTAGGTAAGATCGTGCCATCAAAGCTGCTTCAGGTATCCGCTCACTGTAAGGAAAGATGTCAATACTTCTACAAACAAACATTACAAAACATGGAGAAGTTGAGGGATCATCACTATGTAACAGAAATTTACCTATCTAGCAACAGCTGGATGCATTCTTCCAATTTACCCAGCAAGAACAAACAAAGGAATGCAACATTATTCTTTCCCTGCTCTTTAGCAATTGAAGCAAGTTTTGATATTCCTTCAGCATCTCCAAGAGAAGAATACAGGAGTAGCAAGCCAGAAAAGTCCATTCCATATAATAGGCAATCTTCAGCAAGTTCTAACTGCAGAAGCGCCATTCATTGGTATGAATAAAGATTTGGATGTACAAAATAAAATGCAAGGCATAACTGATGTATAACAAAAAGTTCAACTGATAATAAGAATATCTAGTACCAAACACTAAGTAGGGTAGCTATGAGCACTTCCAATCACTGGATAGATGAATGATTCTTTAGGTGCGAGTGAATGTGGGGTCTTTTAGTTTATTTATGGGAAATCGACAGAAGACAGAGGTAAAGATATACCTTCCCAGAGGACATAGCTAAATCTCCCAGCTGCTTCCATTTGGATTCACTCTCTGCTTTAGTAGCAATTTCCTGTCAGCAAAAGAAGAAAACTTTATATATTCAAACAAGCAGCTAAAAAGAATAAGGAGTTTTGTGTACAAAGGAATTAAACACCAAAGTAAAAGTAAGCTCCAGAGCAAAGCTTTCTACCAACTCAGCAATAAACAGTATAAGTATCTTACCTTTGCAATCTCCAGATTACCCAGCTGTATGGCAAGATCAAATTTGTAGTCAGGATCTGTAGCCACTTCCAGTGCATCCTCCAACATCCCTCGAGATTCCAAAAACCGAGCCACACTGAAGGCAAAACAAGATTTACATCATAACACGCCCACTTATAAGATCAAAGGTAACCTCCTTGTACCAGAGTTAGGACACACATCTAACATTGCTTGATACACAACAATTTGCAAATGCAAAATCTTCCTACCTGTTATGTTGCTCTTGGGGAATTGTTGGAAAAATTTGTTTGGCACGCTCTAATTCTCCACGCATAACGAGTGTTTTGTACTCAATCAAGCTGAGAAGCAAGGAGTATCCCATGACACTGCATAAATAAGAACATAAACAAGTAGAGATTAAGACCAAGAATAACAAGACTTAACTCCTCTTCAGAACTGCAGCTTGCAAGCAAAAACTCACTTGAACTCTTTATCAATAAGAAAAAGACGACTTTGATTGGCAAGATATCCTAACAAGTACATGGGCCGGTCCAGATGAAACATTGTGGTCACCTGAAAAGTTGCACTGAATCAAAAAACCTTCCTTATCTCGAATAAATATAAAGCAAACATTTTCTAATATGTTCTGAAAACTAAAGCAGAAGTAAGAGTAAGAGGGGGCCAAGGGTAAGAGACTCATATGTTCAGCTGGGGTTGAATTTAGTGAGAAAACAACAACATGGCAATATAATTCTCACATGTCAGTATCAATTTTATTAAAAAATAAACATTCTGATGTTAAATAGATATTATGAACTGATTCTAAAAGCTGGAAATATCATATACCTCACCACCAACACAGTAATTGAGTCGCCAGGAGGAGTTATTATAAACGAAACAGTCGCCAACCCATAATCCAGTTCGGACACGCTCGTTTATCTCAAAAAGCAGCTCAAAAGCATCCTCAACACCTAGTTCATCAACTGGCCTTCCACTGTCAAAATAAGAAGAGACTACATCCCTCTGCAATTAACCAAACTAAGTTAATCATGTGAACTAGTTTAAGCAATCATGCATAGAAATAATTGAGAAACTTAATAAAGGGTAGAAAAGCTTGAAAACCAAGGGCTCTTACATCGTATTTTAGAATGTAGAATGATGAATCACTAGAAATTGCCACCAAATCACCGCTATCAGCCCAATAAACATTCTAGAAGAGTCAAATAAACCAAAGGAAAACATAAGATTACTACCGGTGTGGCCAAAATCAGAAGTTTGACAGTGATATTGTTCCAAGTGGTGTTAGTGGGATACCTTAACATTGACATCAATTCGTCTAATCAATCTGCATTCCCCCCAGTCATAGAAGCATACAAAGTCATTTGAACACATTGCCAATAGTGTCCCTCCATAAATGTGTTCAACAGAAAATGTAGGTCGGATATTCTTCTTTTCCTGCACAGTAAATACCAGTTTAACTCCAAACCTATCCAACTTAGCAAACTTTTTTATTTTTGAAAGACAATTATTTGTTTTATGCAAGAGCTAAATCTGCCATCAAACAAGTACAGCCCTGCTGATAACTATCTGCACTTCCAAGTTCCAAATTTGCATCATTCAGAAATCATTGCTCAAATTGGTGGTGACATTTTAGCTTAGTTGACCAATAAGTTTAGGGCATCTTCTCCAATCAAGGCAGTGCCTTACTCAACCAGACTACTTCTAGACAGCATATGAAGCAAAGAGAGGAAAAACAATAACAATTGTTTTGACAAAAGAGACATTTACCAATCTAACAAAAATAATCTAATGTAGAACCAACGATTTATCTGTTTTATAAGCTTCAATACCTGGAACGTTTTGCTGAAAATTTTGATCTTTGATGTTGTTTCCCTAACAGCATATTCTCCATCTGATGACCAGACAAACTCCAATGCCGAGCCAAAGGATCTATTTCTCCATGCTAGAGCTGTGTATATTATGTACTCTCCATCACCACAAACAACAACAAACCTTCCATTGGGGTTGTGCTTCAAATTCTGGAATCAAATACAATATAAAACTCAAAAACGCATCTAATATGCATTTTCTGCTGAAAATCTCAAGTGCAGTGTTTATAAGCAGATCAAAATTTTCTACAGATTGGGACTTCCAATTAAATTGATAAAGGTATAGTATAGCTTGAACGATCGACCTTTACATTTGCTAGTAAAGAGAACCATGCTTATGCCTTGTGAAGTAATCACAACATGATCAATTGAAATATAGTATCAAAATTGAAAGGTATCAATGCAACTGCACCCATACCCACATAGGTTACAGCTAAAACTGAGTCAGAGGACAATGAGGGAGTGGGGATAAGAACATTATTTCCTTGTTATGCATCTTCCAGACTCTAATCGAAATCTCTAGTGTTAAAAGATCTTGGGGTGTAATAGTAATGCATTATGGGTAATGGTCCATAGTTACTTGACAAGAGTAACATCGCAGAAAAGGAAGCAGAAACACCTGAAGAAGGCTAGTGAGGTAGGTAAGCTGGCATGGCACAACTACAGTGACAACAATATCAACTAGATTAAAGATTCCTCAAACATAGATACTTACTTGAGGATAAAGATCACAGGTTCCCAACTCCTTCACGGCCAATGGTAATCTTTCTCCATCTGTAATCTGAATTTTACAACAAAAGGACAACATTCAATTCAACTCAAACAAATAATTCTAGGACCATCTAAAAGAAAATTGGAAGTCTGAGCAAGTAGGGAGATTGAACCTCAAAATCTGATCCCACACTTTTGATATTCACAGTTTGGATTTCATTATGCTTGGCCCAGATTATTTTCCCACTACTATCCATGCTAGCAACCGGTACCTCTCGACCAATTTTTACCAAAATGGTTCCTTCGTCATAACCAATAACAATCCTGTATACAAAGAAGACATGAATAAAATCATCATATCACAACTATAATAATTGTGAACATAATTCCAACCTGCGAAGGTTATCATAATGGAGAAGTCTTGGTCTTACTCAATCATCTACCTCAAGCATTAGACACATAGAGAAACTGGATAATTACAAATTAAAAACACAGAGCTTACCGACGTGATCCTTTCATATACCCAAAAGCCCAAACACGTTCCAGCCCATAATTCAATGTGTTTTCAAGCCTGCAAAGTAAGTAGTCATCTCAGTTTTTCTTTTTCTTTTTTTTTTCCTTTCAACTTTTCTGTGCGAGAACCAAGAGTAATTATCACTCCATAGATTACAGAAAGTTTAAAATGTATGCAGAGATCTATAGGACAGAGCAATAGTCTTATCTGTGAAAAGCAAAGAAGCAGAAAACTTAATCTCATTAGTCTTTTATATGACTGTTCACTAAAAAGCTAACAGAAGCTTCAATACAGATGATACAATATGTTCAACTGCATGGTCTGAGGATACGTCCAGAAGACCAGTGACGAAGACACACCACACACACACACAAAAACAGTGATTCTAATGACTTTTGAGGGATAGGTCAAGCCTATGAGAATGGTGACACCAACAACAATCTTAGGAACCAACCAAGTAAGCTACATAAGACTGTAAGACTACAAATTCAATATCATATCCTTTACAAGATGGATGAGGGTTTCTACCTTCAAAATTTTCATCAAAGTTTATAGGTAAATTTCAGGCCAGGTAAGACTTAACTTTCTAAGGCCTTAACAATTCAATAAAAAACAAACTGATTCTTGGAAACTAAAAGTGAAGGTCTGACAAAGCGCACAAGACCTTTATCTGAAATAGCTGAAACATACACTCTGCATTTTTAATTTAAACTACCTGTAAGTGGTTGAATGCCATATTCTAACAGTTCCATCCTCAGAACCAGTAATTATAACTGGAAGTTCAGGGTGGAAGCATACTGCAGATACATTATGAGTGTGTCCTTCAAGTGTCTGAACACAACTTTTTGTTTGATAGTCCCATACCTATTTCCATAAACTCAAGTTATAGAATATACATGAAATTCAACCACTGAAGTGTCCGGAAGATCATATCGCATACCTTTGCAGTGTGATCATCAGATCCCGTGATTAAGTACGGTTTATCACCACCAGTGAAGTAATCAACACAATTGACCCCTTTCAGGTGGGCATCCAATGTAAAATTTGGGTCAGGGGAGACAAGATTCCAAATCTGGAAACAGGATGGTGACAAGTAATTAATATTACATACAACCAAATGATTTTCCAAAATATTATGTACAGAGGTTGCTAAAGAATATTTCTATCTGCACCTTTACAGTGTGATCAAGGGAAGCACTTGCAAAAGTGTTGGTGTCTTTAGGATTAAATGTCACTTGCATGACATAGTGAGAATGCCCTTCAAATATCTGAGTACACATCCACCCCTTTTCCCAATCCCACAGTTTGATAAGCATGTCATCAGATGATGACAAAACATATGGAAGTGTTGGATGGACAGCCACACATCTAATGTAGTCACTGTGTGCTTCAAAGACTTTAACCTTATCCATGGTATTGTAATTGTAAACACGTATACACATGTCATCGGCTGCAGCAACTACCCATTGCTTTCGCGTTACGAATTTTGCTGACCGAACTGCAAGCATAAAATTTAGACATCAAATAATTGCCATCTCAAGACCATTGAAGCTCATAGAAAAACTAATGTTTGTAGTACCTGGCAATTCAGAGACTTCAAATGACTTTGCCATGGTCTGTAACACATAAGTAACATTTCAGTCAGGAATACACACACCCTCAGAAGATCTCACAGTCAATAGTAGTGATGCAATAATCATATCAATGTGGGGCAAGCATGTCATACAGAGTAATTACTCACTTAAAAAATTGCTAGAATTTAAATGTTCCGCATCGCAATTCATGGTTCCTAACACAGGTAGGATACATACAATTCCAGTTTCTCTTTTACCTAGATGCCATAGTCTAATAAACGAACAACAAGTACAACAGAGTGTACTTTTTCCAATTTTTACAAAAATTCTTTCAATTATAGCAAAAGCAAGGACCGTGTAAATTCTTACCGATGAAAATGTAAGAAAAAGAATAGCACATTAAGGCCATAGGAAAACTAGAACTGGAATATCGGATAACTGGCACAAACCTGTGACTGGTAGTTCAAGATATACACAGTTCCTGAGTAAAGACTTGCAAGGATCCTACACCATGCAAACAAATTAACAAAAGATTACATAACAGATAAGCACAATAATATTTCACAGCAAGCAATTCCAAAACTACATTCACATGCACCATAAACAGCGAAAATAGCACAATCTGCGAACGAGGTGAGAATGTAGGATTACCATGGTTCAGTTGGATGGAGATCCAAAGACTTCACTCTCTCGGATCTTTGCGCAAACTTCCGCTGAAAACATCAGTACATTATGTAAGCAAACTATCAAAATTCTCGAAAATTGCAAGCTCAAATCTAAAGGAGCTGAGGAAGAGCTACCTTAATGTCAAGCCTGAGAGGCTGCAGAGAAGTTCCGGCACCAACCGAACACATTGCACCAAAGAAATCAGTTAAACTCCATGAAACAAATCGCTAAAGCTAAAACTAAGTCTTACAGTCAGTCAATGATCAACTAGGCTCAATTCGAAATCGAGTTTCCGCAATTCTAACGCATCAACCAAACTCGAAGAAGAAGAAATGAGTGAAAATTTGGGAGGCATTTTCAGATCTAAGCAGAATTCAAAATCGAGAGACGTTACCATTCCTGCGTGCTGGAGACGACGAACTTGGAGCGGAGGAGTTGATGCGGAGCGAGGAAGACGAAGGCGGAAACCCTAGGGAGACAGATCGAAGCTGGAAGAGTAAAGGGCTCCAGAGAGAGAGAGAGAGAGGGGAGGGATCGGAGAGATAGGAGAAGCAGAGCGACTGTGAGTCTCTCCCTCGCCCGCAATTAACAGTCTATGGGTCTCTGAAACTGAGAGAGAGAGCGAGACCGTTAAACGGTAGAGTGGGCCTGATGTGGGCTTCAGACGAGTACCAAAACAAAGTTGGGCTAGGGCCTAATGTGATTTTTTTTTCTTTTTTTTAATCTTGTCAGCGAAGTATTGAAATTTTTTTGACAGCTCAGACGATGGTTTGGTTTAGTAACGCATGTTTTTTCCTTGTAAGTGAGAAATCTTCACTGAAATTGGAGAATTGTTAAAGGAAAAACACATTATGTGCATTCGTCAAAGTAATTGACGAAGAGGGAATTAGAGAATTAGCGGTTATAGCTTAATCATCCATTCATTGCTATTACCATTGTAATCCTCACTCCATATAAAATGACTATCTAATGAAATCAGTAGACAAATTTCCCCATTTTACTATTACACGTTATTAACACGCTCAGATCCAATAGCCAAGAAAAAAAACCCTAGATTTTTTTTCTTCTTCCAGTCAACACCAGAAGAAAACAAAACGAGAGAAAAAAAAACTTAGATCTGTCAAGCTGAGCCAAGCCGCAAGGCCTAGCTCAAAGCACAGAACCCACCAGATCTACATCGACTCATTAGCTCAAGCCGAGCCACCGTTCTGACCCAGCATCCCCCGCACATCAACTTGCTCGTCTGTCCTGCATGCACCAAGCAACTCACGCTTCAGTCAGCCAACGACAGCCTTGGCCTACGTCTGTCCTCCTGCCCACCTTTGTCACGCAGGTCCACGTGCGCAACTTTCTCAGCCCACCAAATCAGCAGGCCCAGCAGAAGCCCGAAAACATCACTAAGCACGCCTGGATCAACACGCGCGTACGCTAGGATCGTTTTGTTTTCTCGAAACCAAGTATGTTCTCTTTTATTTATTTAATTTCATATACTCCGGTCAATTTAATTATTTACAATTATAACTTTTGAGCCTATATGGTTAGATAATATTGATCCTTTTAGCATGCCTTGTTATTTTATCTATGTTTTATTATTCATAGAAATTTGAGCATGCTATATTATTGTTGTTATTATGTGTAGCATATATTTTGTTATATTATTTGTGAGTCAATTTAATTATTTACAATTATAACTTTTGAGCCTATATGGTTAGATTTATTGATCCTTTTAGCATGCCTTGTATTTTTCCTCTGTTTTATTATTCATAGAATTTGAGCATGTTTATTATTGTTGTTGTTATTATGTGTAGCATATATTTTGTTATATATTATTTGTGAAATTTGAGCATGTCCTGTAATTTATGTTACTACCTTCTATAATTGTTTTATTTAGCATGTTATATATAAATTGAGTTTTGCCCTGATAATGAATTCATGCGCATTATAAATACATAATTACAGTGATAGAGTATTTTCACATAGCATCGAAAAAAATGTGACTATTACGAATCTTGGTCTTGAAATCTAATTCATATCCTTGGAAAATAATTCACGTAAATGTCTTTATGACTGCGTAATTTATATATTTTCTCTCTTGTTTATGTAGATGGCTTATCCAACTCAATCTGAATTTGACATTTTGGACTCAGAAAGACTTGAGTACCATCGTTGGGTTTCCGATGTGGAAACTGCCTTTGTGGCAAAAGACTACACTGCCACAATCAAAACTCCCACCGACCCAAAAGATGATGGACTGTCTAACAAGGTGAAATCAAGTGTCTTAATGTTTCTAAGGCGACATATTGATCATACCCTATGTTGGGAGTACCTTCAGTTGAAGACACCCAAAGAACTGTGGGATGCCCTTCATGGACGTTTTGGGGACATTCATGACACTATGCTCCCAGAACTGACTGTTCAGTGGAATGAAATCCACTTGCTTGACTACAAAAGGGTCAATGACTTCAACAAGGATATGTTGCGCTTAAAGGCACATCTCAATTTCTGTGGAAATGAACTCACAGAAGATGATATGATCCAGAAGACTCTTTCCACTTTTCCTACTTCAGCACTTATACCAGCGAACCAGTATAGGCTGGAGTATGACAACAAAAGAATCACAACCTTCAATAAGTTGATCAACCTACTGCAAGTGGCTGAGAGGCATAATGAGATTCTTTTGAACAACAATGTCAGGCCCGTTGGGACAAAAAAAAACTCTCGAGGCAAATTATGGAAAAGTGAAAGGTGGAAAGAACCCCAATGCAAAAGGGTTTGGACATGTTGATCCCTACCCACGTGGAAACAATGCACCACGTGGAAAGATACATGGGGGTCGTGGTATGGGTCGTGGAGGCCCTCCCAATGTATGGAGCATAGATAGTGGTGTTGGCCCAAGTGGTCATGGAAACAAGGTGCAAAAGGCACCTAAGAACCCTTCAGTCAAAAAGGAAAGAGTTGGCAATGAACTATGCTATAGGTGTGGAATTATTGGGCATTGGTATAAGAACTGCCAAGCAAGCAACAGAATAGCAGCCACTTACAAGATATATAGGGAGTCTAAAGAACAAGAGGCTCACTATATGGAAGAAGGAGACCATGACCTAGACGTCAACCTCACAATTGCAGACTTCAATGGCAACAAGGAACTTGCTTAGTCAATGGATGCTCCAGATTATGACTAATCTGCTTTATTTATTTTATTTTATTTTCCAAAGACAGTTGTGAAGGCATAATGCCTCATTTTTTTAAATTAAACTATTGCTTGGTTTTAAAGTTTATTTAAATAATGGTTTGATGAATTAGATTTCTGAATAAGACCTTGATTTGATTATCGTTGTTATTAATAAATTTCAGATTTTATTCTGAAGCATTGAATTTATTCGATTTATTTACTACACATATGCACATGGTTCGAAATAGCACTATAAAGATGTAACGCAATACATCTAGAAAAATCAAGAAAAATTATTAGAATGAAAAGATTATCATTCTACTTAAATCGAAATACTCTAAAGAATATGATAAATATTTTCGAATTATTTAATAATACCTCCCATTTACTTGTAGGAATGAATCGAGAAGAACTTGAGTGCTTAGTTGATAGTGGGACTACCCACACCATATTAAGGAATAGTCAATTATTCATTGCATTAATAGCCTATAATTCCTTTGTGACTACGATGATTGGATCATCACAAGTAATAAAAGGGCAAGGAACTGCCAAATTTTTGCTGCCTAACGGCACAATATTTAAAGTCATAAACACTCTGTATGCACCAAAAGCTAATCAAACTTAGTTAAATTTCAAAGATATTTGTGCCAACAGTTATCATATAGAAACCCACTGTGAGAATGGAACCGAATACCTTTATATTACCTCTAATAAACGTGGAAGGAAATGTATTTTAGAGAAACTAATGAGTCAGTTTAATGGACTGTACCTCACTACTATTTAGATCATTGAATCATATGCTGTCACCAACAATGAAATGTGGGACACTGACTCATACAGGCTTTGGCATGACTGCCTATGGCACCCTGGTAGTGACATGATGATCCGTATTTTAAAGAACTCACACGGACATCCCTTCTTTAGAGTGAAAAATAAAATGGGACAAAAATCCGCCACACTGCAAGGTGTCGGTCCAAGTACTGCTCAAATGTAGCCAATGCCTTCTGAAGGAATAGAAGCACTGCTACCTCCCTCCCATTATGCCTCATTGACTATTTCAAAGGCACATCACTCATTTTGCAAAGCCTGCTCTTTAGCAAATATAAGATCGAGACCTTCATATGTTAAAGATACAAAACATTCCATTCTTACAAGGGATACAAGGAGATATCTGTGAACCTATCCATCCAGAATGCGGACCATTCAAGTACTTTATGGTTTTGGTGGATGGATGCTTCGACACTCTGGTCACATGTTGCATTATTGTCCACAAGAAATGTTGCATTTGCAAAAGGATTAAATTCTGCTTACTACCTTGTACTTTCAAGGGTTCTTCAGTTTAGTCCCTACACTTATAATTTAATCAGAAAAGTCCTGGCACTCTCCAATTTCATCAAATCGATCCAATCCGCCATTATTCCATCAATTTTCGCTGTTAAAATGCTGACGTGAGACCTTCTCACATGGAAAATTCCTAAACTACCAGTCGCTAGGCAGCCCGCCAACGAGTTAGTGTTGTGAATGCAGATGGGTAATTTGGAAATTTTCCCCGAAAATTGACGGATTGGATCGATTTGATGAAATTAGAGAGTGCAAGGATTTTTCTGATTAAATTAGAAGTGCAGGGACTAAACTGATGAACCCTTGAAAGTACAGGGTAGTAAGCAGAATTTAGTCCTTTGCAAAACTCATAGCACATATTATACGTTTAAGGGTTCACCACCCTGATCACCAGAGTTTACATCAAAAATATTTGATGATTATTGCATGTCTATTAGGATCGATGTAGAGCATCATGTACCTCATGTGCATACACAATATGGTCTCGCAGAAACCACCATCAAAAGGCTACAGATGGTGGCTAGGGCATTAGTTATGCTCACCATCCTGCCTATATCTGCCTGCGGTTATGCAATATTGCACGTAGCTTTACTTATTCATTTCAAACCCACTGCTAGCCAACCATTCTCTACGTACCAGTTGATAACTGGATATGAGCCTGACATTTCACACTTACGCATATTTGGTTGAGCAGTATATGTGTCTATTGCGGCCCCACAGAGCACCAAAATGGATCCTCAGAGACAATTATGTATTTATGTTAGATATGAATCTCTAACCATTATCCGTTATTTGGAACCCTTGACAGGCGATCTTTTTACTGCTAGATTTGCGAATTGTCACTTTGATGAGACAGTTTTCCCGTCGTTAGGGGGAGATAGAAAAAAGGATTTTCCAAGGGAACGACAGGAATTGTCGTGGTTTGTCCCCACTCTGTCTCATTTTGATCCCCGCACCTCACAATGTGAAAGTGAAGTGAAAAGAATATTTGATCTTCAGAACGTAGCAGATTTGATGCCTGATGCATTTACTGATATCGTAAAAGTGACGAGATCACATATACCAGTTGCAAATGTGCTTGCAACGTTACGTGTCCCCAACAAGGGGCACGACGCTGCAGATAGAGGCGCTGCAACCACACTTAGTGGAGGTGTGGTTGAGGCTGTGGCTCCCCACAGGAAGAGGGGGAGGCCACTTGGTTCGATTGACACTCACCCAAAAAAGAAGAAGGCGAGTAAGGCACAAACCGATCCATTAATCATCAATGTAGAGAATCCCTCTCATGAGATTGTCTCTGATTATAGTTAGGACTAAATTCTGCTTACTATCCTGTACTCTCAATGGTTTGATAGGAGCATAAAATGCGACGAATTTATAGTTCAAACCTTTATACTTTTGCTTAGTTTATTCCTTAAAAAGATCAATTTAACTTTGTTATTTTCTTAGGTACTTTGAGAAATAGTTAAGGAGAAAAGAGAGCTTCAATGGGGAAATCAAGACACTTCACATGAAGTAGTGATGCAAAGAATGGATTTTGATCATTCATTGGTCCTAAAACTCAAGAGAAGATGGAGAGAGTTGCCATGCAAAACAGTTGCAGAGAAGCAGAAAATAGAGTACTAGAGTCTGCCTTATTTTCTTCTGTCTTGGGAAGCCGTTTTGAATAACTTTGGAGTGGAATTATAAAAAAAGGCCTAACAACATTTGAAGACCACATGTTCTACTATAACTACAGGCCAAGATTTGGTTCAGAATGATAAAGAGGAAGCCTGAGACTGTGCCCCAAGTTGGTACTCCTAGAAGACTATTTCCATCAGCTTTTCAGGAAGCTTTTTCAAGGACTTTTCTACTGGACTTAAGAGATGAAAATCATGAAGTTCTTTGCCCAGATTTAAAAAATACATGTTATAGAGAAGTTAAAAATCAAGAATCATCCAGAAAGGTGGTGTAACGCATAAGTTACGATGCTGCAAAGATGAGCAGAGGATAAGGAAAATCTGGAATTTCTGACAAGTCTTTCTACGAAGCATTTTCAAGACCGTTGTTGGGCCATGTTTCAAGAAGCTTTCTAAAAGGTTTTTGCACGGTTTTGAAGAGTGACATCAGGAGTATTATGTGGCAAAATATCACCTTCGAATTTGCTAGGAACCCTTGTCAAACATGGAGAGGAAAATCAATCCTAGTTGAGAAAGGAAAGTGAATTAAAGGCTATATTTTCTGAAGATATTCTTGGCAGATTTTGGGACGAATTTTATTGGATATTTGCTGCATTAGACTTATCAAGAGATGGTTAGGAAGACTTAAGGAAGGTTCAGAAAATTGTGTGGCAGCTAAGCAAGTGGAATTAGAGGAGAATAAGGAGAACTCAACCCGGTTTTGAGGAGAAAAGCTAGGGGTTTGTAAACCATAAAAATAGGAGGCTTCTTTGCGTCATTGGTAGACCATATCATACAGATTTCAAGCCTAAAAACACCCCTAGCTCTATGGTTTTCGAAGCTCTATACAAGCATAAAGAAAAGAAGCTGCCGAAGTCGCCATCAAGCAACATCCACCGTGCCTCTTCACTCCTTTTCTGTGACTTTGTCTTCTCATTTTCAATATGTTACTGTGTGTTTACCTTAGAACAATGAGTAGCTAAATACTTTTGTGTTAGGGGCTAGTTTGAAGCCCTAAACTATGGTTCAAGTTTCATAATAAATTTCTATGTTTTAGTTCCTTTGTCGATGAGATTGTTCTTTAGTTCTGGATTAAATGAATCTTTTAATATGTATGTTTTATGTGGTTGCAAACATATAGGATATGCATGTAATTGGTGCTAGGTTAAATAGCAATTCACCTAATAGTTTTGTGATTTTAACCGAAGTAGTAAAGCCTCTCGCCAAGGTGTGTACCAAAGATGAGGAATGCAACTAGACACTCTTGTTGTACTAGTTTGTACACTTAGATTGACATCCTTCCATATGTGCTTAATGCTTTAGAACTTGCTAAATGTAGGAGCCGCTTGTGATCTCTATGTTGCATGTTTTCAAAAGGTTCTAATAACGGCGCTTGTTCTTGTTAGAACATTATAGGGAAGTAATATAAGGTACCTAACTTGCTTCTAGCTTTGTAACTTGTTCAATATCATTCTCATGACTTAGTAATAAACATAGGAAGAAATATTGGAACTTGGATTGTGTTTAGAGGTGGATAATTAACTCCTAACTGCTCATCATCATATTCACAACTTTACTTTAGATTCATTTTTTGTTTTTGCTTTATTTTCAGCATAATTAATCAACAATTTCCCCCCAATTGTGTTTTTCAATTTGTTTCATACTGTAGTTTCACATTCTAGTTTTCTTTGTTTTGTAGGTTACATAAATTGAAGGTGAACCCTTGATCCTTGGTGTAGAACGATTCCTTACTTTCACTACTACAACTTGACAACAAAAAGGGTTTTAAATTGCTTGCTATTTTTGGCATAGAAGGGTTCATCAGTTCAGTCCCTACATTCAAATTTAATCAGAAAAGCCCTTGCACTCTCCAATTTCATCAAATCGATCCAATCCGTCACCACTCCGTCAATTTTCGAAGAAAATTTTCAAACTACCCATCTGCATTCACAACACTAACATGTCAACGGGTTGCCTAGGGATGGGTAGTTTGAGAATTTTTCCTATGAGAAGGTCCCACGTCAGCATTTTAACAGTGAAAATTGACGGAATAGTGATGGATTGGATCGATTTAATGAAATTGGAAAGTGCAAGGACTTTTCTGATTAAATTAGAAGTGCATGAACTGAACTGATGAACCCTTAAAAGTACGAGATAGTAAGCAGAATTTAATCTTTATAGTTATGTCCATGAATCAATACTGGAGGACGCTTCGATGTTTGAAATGATTCTAGAGAACAAAGAAATCTCAATGGATTATGAGAGTGTGTATGAGTTGATGGAAAGATTTTACATACACATTGATGATGTATTTACATAAACTGTTGCTCAAGAAATCATAGAGCACGATGATATCTAACCATGCTATGTTGCAGAATGTCAACAAAGCAGATTGACCTAAATGGAAAGAAGCAATCTAGGCATAACTAGTTTCTCTGGCAAAGAGATAGGTATTTGGTACGGTGGTGCTAACCCCACCAAGTGTAAAGCCTGTAGGACATAAATGCATAAATGGGTCTTTGTCAGAAAGCGTAATAAGAATAATGAAGTCCTGAGATACAAGGCTCATCTTGTGGCTCAAGGTTTCTCACAACGCCCTGGAATTGACTACGAGGAGACATACTCTCCCGTAATGGATGTTAAAACATTCTGCTACTTAGTTAACTTGGTAGTTTCCGAATGACTGGAAGTGCAACTCATAGATGTGGTTACTGCATATCTCTATGGGGATCTTGATTCAGAGATATATATGAAAGTGCTTGATAGCCTTACATTACCTAAGTCAAGTGACTCTAAACCACGGAATGGGTTTGCAATTAGGTTGAAACGCTCACTTTAATAATTGAAACAATCCAGGCGGACGTGGTATACCCGTCTAAGTGACTACTTGATTGGGAAGGGATATAAGAACGATGAATTATGCCCCTACGTATTCATAAAGAAAACAAGTTCTGAATTTGCAATTGTAACTATATATGTCGATGATATTAATATAATAGGTACTCTTGATGAAATAAGAGAAACCGCGAGCTACTTGAAATCCGAATTTGAGATGAAGGATCTTGGAAAAACTAGATTCTGTCTAGACCTTGAACTAGAACACCGAGTTTGTGGAATACTAGTCCACCAGTCTGCGTATATCCAAAAGATGCCCAGGCGATTTAACATGGACAAAGCGCATCCTGCTAGCACTCCCATGATCGGTCGAAGTTAATTTGGATGTAAGGAAAGACCCATTTCGACCAAAGAAAGATGATGAAGAGGTGTTGGGAGCTGAAATTCCCTATCTAAGTGCAATAGGAGCATTATTGTACTTAGCCCAGTGCACTCGACCAGACATTGCATTCTCAGTGAACTTGTAATTAGCTAGATTTAACTCAGCGCCAACACAGCGTTACTGGACTGGCCGGTATCAAGAATATTTTCCGATACCTAAAAGAAACCATTGACTTGAGACTGTTCTTTCCCTACAGAGAGACAAGAGAGACCGCAGATGGAACTACAAACCCTAAATGAAATGTTGATGGCGAAAGCGCCACCCACTACACCGAAAACCCCAAATAATGTTTTGGTTAGTTTTGCAGATGATGGGTACCTCTCTGACCCACGTAAAGGTCGTTCTCAAACCGGTTATGTATTTACCATTGGCAACACGGCGATATCTTGGAGATCAACCAAGCAAACCCTTGTGACTACCTCCTCAAACCACTCTGAGATCATTACTCTACATGAGACGGTTCGTAAATGTATATGGTTAAGGGCTATCATTACACATATTCGAGGGACTAATGGTTTGAGTTCTACCACTGTAGAACCTACTTGCATTTATGAAGATAATGCAACTTGCATCAAACAGATGAAGCTAGGTTATATCAAGAGTGATAATACAAAACACATATCGCCAAAGTTTTTCTACAATCAGCAATAATAGGCCCTCCTCAAGATTCAAGTGAATCAAGTAAGGTGTGAGAAGAATGTGGCAGATTTGTTTTCCAAATCATTGCCTAAGTCCATATTTGAGAAATATGTGAAAAACATAGGAATGTGAAGACTTTCCAAGCTCCCTTGACTGATGTAAGGATCAGGGAGAGGGGTCTAACACACACATATCATCATCAAATGTAATAGGTGCGTTGTGTTTTTTTCCTTCGACCAAGGTGTATTTTTCCCACAGGGTTTTTATTGCTACTTGGCTAGGTTTTTAGTGAGGCAACAATTCATGCACCATTTTATCTTTGACTTGCCACAAGGGAGAGTGTTAAAGAAAAGAGTGTTTCTATTGAGACCTCCAAATCTGCTCACTTGACCTCATTCATAATCGAATTATTAAATTACATATATAACCTACTATAAAATGACTATTAAAGACAATAATTATATCAAAAAAATATTATTTTTATTTCTCTAGACTTTCCAATTCAATAATAATCAGATTGCATACTTTATTATTTTCCTTATTTTCATTTTCAAATTTCACTACATACTCATTAAAGCATTCATTATATTTAATGAGAACTAAAACTATGATTAAGATCATGTGACATAAAAATATGATATACTGTTGAACACATTGTGAGGGAGAGCAAAATAAATCATATTATAACCTAAATCTAAGTCTATCTATTATATTTGAAAAAAAAAAAAAGAGCTAGCATTTATAGAAAAACTAAAAAATAAAAAATAAGATAATTAATCATGAGGTGCAGAAAATAGAGAAAAAAAAAACATTAAGAAAAAAATTATTACTCTTTTTTTTTTTGCACAACTAAAAGAAAAAAAAAGTTTAAAAAAAAATCACACAATACTTCATGTTATTTTCTTGTTGATTAGAAATTATTTTTGATTTTTTTTATTGGATAAGAGATTTATGTTGTCTGATTATGGAATATACATGTAATTAAGATTATATAGTAATTAATTATTGAAATGACTAAGTTTTTTTTATTTATTTTAAAGATAATAGTTTGTTTGCAAATTATATGAGTGAGGTTATTTAAGGAACTTTAGTGAGGTGTAGTGAGTAAATTTAGTATTTGAAAATTTGATAGGAGGTGCAAAAAGCATAGAGGTCAAGTGAGCAAATTTGGAGGTTCCAATAGAAAAACTCTAAAGAAAAAACACGTAATATGCATTCGTCAAAGTAACTGACGAAGATGGAATTAAGGAATTAGCGGTTACAGCTCAATCATCCATTATTGTTATTATTGTAATTGCTATTACCATTGTAATCCTCACCCTATATAAAACTGTAAAAGGACTATCTAATTAAATGAATATACGAATTTTCTCATTTTGCTTTTACAAGAACCAGTTATTATTTGTTATTATACGATCCGCATAAAAAGAAAAAAAGAAAAAAAATACAAGATATAAGAACCTTGTTTAACTATAGTGATAGGAATTGGCCGGAAACAAGTTTGTATGAATGTAGACACAACGCGACCGCATTACTCTTTTCTCTATCTGAAACCAATGAGTTACGATCTAGTTACAATACTGTTAATGATCTATTAAGACCACATTGGATGATAGGGATTTATTATTGCATGGTTTAATTTGCGTGAAACATGTCGAACCATAGACAAAGACTTTTTTTTGGTGAAAAAAAGAAAAGAAAAAAAGATGGATGTAACATCATTTGATTTTTAATTACTTTATAAAGAAATTCAAGATAGAAAACAAAAAGGAGTTTCATTTCCGAGTGATGATAGCAACATAGGCGGTGGCGACCTTGTCTTCTTCCCGACCACATAGAAGGCATCCACTGACGCTGTGTCTCTTAAGAGGACAGAGCATTCCAGGCTCTGGAGTGGCTGGGTGCGGATCCTGCGATGGTTCTTCGCAGCAGCTGATGTTCTCGTTTGCACAGTGAGGTCGGCCTTGGTGTGGTCGGGATCTAGTTTTGAGTTTCGATGACAGAGCGGTGCAGAGCCGGCCCTGGGCATAGATCCAACAGGCACAGGCCTAGGGCCCCCGGTTTCAAGGGCCCCAAAAAAATATAACTCCTATTAATATATATATATATATATATATGTAAAAAAATAAAAAAATTATCTGGAATGTATTTTATTGTTTCATCGCTATACGCATGTAGCTCTGTAAGTGGCGTTTGTTCTTCTCTACTGTTGAATCTCTCTCGTTCTCACTTCTCAAACGAACTTGTCCAGATAATTAAGTCTATCTTACTCCAATACCATGTCTGTTCGACTCTTTCTCCTGTTGAGGAGGTAGAAGGAGACGAGTTCTTCTTTAGTTGGATAGAAATGGAAGCCTGTTGTGAGTTCTTGATCCATTATTGAAGTCTTGTTTTATCTGATTTCTTGTAGCAGGAGACGAGTTCTTTTCAGTTGGGTAGAAGGGGACGAGTTCTTCAATTTGTATTGGATGAATATAATTTTATGTTAGTTTCTGTTTGGGTGGGAGAGGGTAATTAAGTCTCTCGTTCTCTTTTAATCTCGAGTTATTTGTTTGTGCTAGTCCTAGTAGTCTGAGACTGCAAAACAATGAATTAAGCAAACAACCAACTGGACTAGTTGACTGACTCTAATTTTATAGTTGAGATTAAAGAAAATTGTTTTGATTTGCTGACTGTCAATTGAAACTGAGTTTAATATATTATGATAATGGTATTGTATCATTTGTATGGCAGTATTTCAATTGAAAATGGGTTTGTATTGGTAGGGAGCCCCAATTTTTTTTTCGCCTAGAGCCCCGGAAATCTCAGGGCCGGCTCTGGAGCGGTGGCACGCTCAGGTGCGAAGATGGCTTTGCTTGTTCAAGTACTAGGTGTGGCGTCAATCCTCGGTCAAGAAGCAGGAGCACAGCGTTTGCCGAAGGAGGCGACTGGCTCGTGATCGGACTCGGACGGCTGCAGTATAGGCAAAACACACAAGCTTTTGGTGGGCGTGATGGCTGCCGTGGTTTGGCGCCTGAGGAGGCCGCCAAACTAAATTGGTAGAGGCGCAACAGCTCTGCAGGTCTTGCTAAGGTGAGACTAATCCAGGTGTAGGGATGAAGAAAGTTGGAGTAGGCTGGGCCTTTTTGTTTAAGCCCACTTTCCCTCCTTCCTCTAGCTTGGGCTCGATTTGAAGCTGAGCCTTTTGGCTACTCCGTTGTGGGTTGGACTCAACACAATCCTAATTTGAGATTGTTCATGCAGTGTATGGTGGAGGGGTACACCAAGAGGGTCACTACACCCCAAGCTAGTCAAGACAGATGCGAAGAATTAGGGTTGTGTTGGAATAAATATAATCATTAGTTATTTTTTCTTTACATTTTCCTTATGAATTTTAGTTTTTTAAATTTTCTGTTTGGGTGTTAGAGTGACAATCTGTGCGGTCAGTGCTTTGTTTGAGCAATGAATGTAACATGGTGGTTTTCGGATCCTTCATTTCATCCACATTGACGGTAAACAATGTACGTTGACGGTAATGATCGATTGCTCATAGGAAGTAAAGATTTTTTTTATTTTACCCATCTTTTATAAGAATGGCTTTTGGTCTTTTGGAGTTGATGGACCTAAATATGGTTGGACTGGATGATTACACAGGGAGGACGTCCTCAGTCTTCTCAAAGTTGAAAAACAGTATGTACTGGAGCAGTGCGTAGAGCTTAATTTCTCATTGATATAGCTATAAGAGAGACAACAAGGAAGCAAAGTACCTACTCTCACATGCACGTTCGTTATCAAGCTAGAAAAACCTGGCTAGCTATCACAGTAAATCCTTATTCCCACTAACACAACAACACTGTTCATAATACTTTCACTATTAAAAAATAAAAAATGAAAAAATAAGAGGCACTAGCTAGCTAGCTAATTGCCGCCAAATTAATGATGTACATTAACCTATACAAAATGGATGAAGAGAGATATTAAGCAAAAGCGAAGGGGTGCATCGAAATTCTTTGAAAAGAAAAAGACTCGGGAATAAAAACTTGTTAATCCTAAACAGCATCAGATTGTCGTGCTGATGATAAACCACTATTTTCAGTTGACCTGTCAAGTGAGAACCTGCACGATTCGACTGCATCCTCCGCGGACAAGAACACATTTTCCTTCTTGATTTTGTCTAGGAAATGCGATGCTATCATCTTCTCCATTACCTTAAGTCTCGGGTTTATTAGTCCTAGCTGAAAGAGTTTAACAGAAACAAAACATACATTTACTGCCAGAAAAAGAAAAAAAGAAAAATTGCATTTTCGCTGCTTAATTTGGTATAGAGTTACTCTCGGTTGATCTATAATCGAGTTGATGAATTGATGAAGACGGAACGTGCAATCTTGGAGCTAACCTTAATGTTCATTCCAGTCAGGATTTTAAGTATCTCGCCCAGTGTTTCAATGCCAGGCACGTCAATGGTGACGACTCCTTAAAAAATGAAACTCAATTAAAAATAATTGATAATGAAATGATACAAAGGGAAAATTCTATAATGCATATCCGTATGTGATACACACATTTATAAATGTGACAACAAATTTGTTGTCAAAGTGGTAACTTTGAGTCCTATTTTGAGTAATCTTAGGTCTATTAATGGTAATTACATCAACCATGACCTTGTTACAAGTTTTTGAACAAATTTGTTGTCAATGCTATAATTTTTGTTTAATTATATGTAAATAGTGTAAATAAATATGATAACTTTGTTCTCAATGTTGTAATTTTAATTCACACAAATTGTAATTTTTGTTCAAATAGATGTAAATTGAGTGTATGATAAACATCACAGTACCATAATTAGCCTACCTGATAAATCTAGCAAGACATGCTCAACAACATCTCTGGAACTGGTTTGCTCATCGCGAATCCATCTCAAAATCCTGCAAAAAATTTAACCATGCAAGCTGGGCAATTGAGAATTATTACATGCAAATTTTTGAACAGATCTGTACTGTATATATATATATATATATATATATGTAGTGTCTAATTAGCAAGCATATCATTCTGAACTGAAGGTAAGAATGTGCATACCTCTCTCGAATATAGTTGCAATTTGCACAGTAAATGGGGGAGCCAATTTGTAGGACAAGGATCCCAGAATGTTTTATTCCATTTGGATACTGCTCTAAGTCACGATATAGACCCAAGTCTGGTAGTTTTCCAAGCTTACAAGTGCCAGGCCTAGCCACATAAAGCAGTGATCTCAAGAGGCTAAGACCCACCTAATTAAACACCAAAAAGACTTCAAATTGAAGGCATATATAGGTGATTTAGAGACCCTTTTTGTTTAATACTGCTATATGATAGATCGATCTCATATATGAAAGAGTTTTAAGAGCAATTTAGATAGAAAAAATCAGTAAAGAAAGAAGTCGATTTCTTTGGAGGCGGGGTGACGAATTCTTACTGAGAGGGTCAGACCAATGTCCATGCTTATGAAGGCCACTCCTAAGAAGGCAGCCATACAAACTAGAAAGTCGAACTTGTCAACCTTAAGCAGTTCAAAAGCTACGTCGTATTTTATGAGTCCAAGCATGGCAGATACGATAATGGCAGATAGGGCAACAAGAGGGGTGTAACTAAAGAAAGGAGCCAATAACAAAAGCACCAGCACCATAAACAACGACATTACTGCGTTCGCCATTGCCGTCTTTGCTCCCGCGCTGTAATTCACCGCCGTCTTTGAAAATGGTCCTGCATTAATATGCAAGTTAATTAAAGATTATTAACCAAAGAGTTGATTGCAGTCATTTTTTTTTTTTTCTATTACGTACCCGCAGCCAAGTAGCAAGAAGTGAAAGATCCCATTATGTTCATCATGCCATAAGCAATCATTTCCTTATTGCCGTCCACTTGTTCGTTCCTCTTCATGCCAAAGCTTCTTCCAACGGCTATTCCTTCCTGTGATTAAGTTGTTTCAAAATTAAGGATACTAATTAATTTAATTAATATAATTATGGAAATTTTCTTAGATACTGGGTGTTTGCCATACACCCATTTTGTTGAATATTTTGGATCATTAGATTAGTAATATATCAAATCGTCTAAAATATTTAAAATTTGGTATTTTGTTTAACCCTTAGCCAATTGATTATCAATTGACAATTATGTTTTTTCCTTTAAAAAAAAATAAAAAATAAAAAATAAACCTTCTAACTTAGCCTCACCAAATTACAATTAGTTAAATAGTCTTTATTACTAATTAATTTTATCATTAGCCATGCCAATTAATGTTTGATTAATAGTAGATTATCAATTGACAATTACATAATTGACAATTACATTTTTTCCTTATTAAAAACAAAAACCTTCTAACCTAGGCTCACAAAATTAGTATTAGTTAAATAGTCTTTATTACTAATTAATTATATCATAATTAAGTAGTTTCCTTAACCAAATATAATTCTTTTTACATGCATTTTACGATAACCATAACCATTAATGTAAAAATAGATAATCTTTGTTATAGATGTAGTAACTACTTCATGTACAACTTCTTATTACTGCTTTTTGAACTAAATTACAAATGTTACCACAATGTGTTATCATATAGGTAAACTGTTATATTTTGACTAAAACCACTTATGTTCTCATTGGTGTAATGAAGTTCTCCTTTGCGTAATTAAAATAATATATTATGTAATTTCCATCATTGAAGTTATAATTACTTTCAGTCGACTTAATTTACCACAAACTACAACAATTGATATAAACCCTTAAAAAAAAAACAACAATTGACATAAAAACGATACTTTTTGTTCTAATTGTAGTAAGTACTCCACCTACAACCTATGTACTAGTTTATGGACAATTTAACAAGTGTGACAACAAATTTATTAGAGTGGTAAATCTTCATGTTTTTATCATTAATGAAATTATTACTTCAATGACCATGCATTTTACCATAATCCATGTCAATTGATGTAAAAGCGGTAATTTTTGTTCTATTTGTAGAAATTACTCCACCTAAACTAATGTTCTAGTTTATGGATAATTTAACAAGTGTGATAACAAATTTGTTGTCACAATGGTAAATCTTTATGTTTTTATCATTAATGAAATTATTATTACAATGACTACACATTTTACCACTACCCCGAACAATTGATGTAAAAGTGCTCACTTTTGTTCTATTTGTAGTAATTACTTCAAAAACTGCATCAATTACAAGATAATCAACCATTTTACAATTCTGACAACAATTGTATTGTAAACATGGTAAAATTAATATTAGACCAAAAGATATGTAAGTACTCTATATTGTAAAAAGGTTCTCCATTTGATAATTAATGTTCTCCATTTGATAAAAGTTGTTCAACTATGATATTTACATTTTTGACCACTCAATTACAATAACCACAATAAGTGTGGTCGTAAGTCATAATTTTAGTTATATTAGGTGTAATTAATTATTTTGACATTGTAACATATATTCTGAACAGTATTACACAGTGGTGTTCACCTAGTCAGTTGCTGACCAAAGAATTTTTGCTCAATAACCATTAGATTTACATCCAAGGGTGGAAAACAAAACACCTCAACTTAATAATAATTCTCTCTGCCATTAGATTTACATCCAAGGGTGGTTGAACATTATTTTCTTGGTCAATAACTGACCAGGTGAACATTTTCGCAGTATTACATATCAAGATAGAATATGTTGTTAATATAGTAAATTACATATCAAGATAGAATGTGTTGTTAATATAGTAAATTTTATTTTTTAAAATGACACATGTCAACAGTTAAGTGGATAACCTGTTAAATAATTCAGTAGATTTTCACTATATTAATTTCTTAAAAAAAAAAAAGAGTATGACATATATCAAGGTACCCTAGACAACCCCTATAATTATGTTGAAATTATTCAAAATCTTACAGCCACGGCAATGGCGCCAGTAATACATCCAGCCTTCAAAGCAGCTGGAAAATATCTCATGTCAAAGTTCAAATGCTGAATGGAAAGAGGATTGATTCCTCTATTCAAGTCTCCAACCTAAAAAAGATTAACAACATACTTTTAAAAAATAACAAAAAGTTATTTTGAATTCTTAACTGTGCGTATAGAATTACAACTGTCTGAAATTAAGATTAGAGAGCATATACAGAATCAGTTTTTGGGAGAAATTGTTTAGATCAACGATTTTGGAGAAGATAGATCTTTTACCACAGCGAGTGAATATGGGGAAGAAATGAAGAAACCTATATAATGCTGCACTAGTACTTACAATGGGTATTCCATGATTCTCAGCATCGCCAAAATAAGCAAAAATGCAGCCAACTAGAACCACAACCAGTGGACTCATGGCGGATATCCAAAATAGCTTCGGTTTCTTGTCCTTCTGAAAATTTGTGAATAATGATCATTATTAGCAGAATATGCTTTTACAGAAATGGTTGATAAACCAGGGTCAATGAATTTGGTACTAATTTATCATATTCATGTAGTAAAGCACTCACAATGAACTTTGTTATTTGAAGGAAAATGAGGAAGACAATACCAGCAACTGCAGTCTCCCAACGCCACTGAAAAAGGGAAATGTCAATAATGACGTAATTAGGTCAATATGTGTTTGGTCATCTTCACCTAATACCTATGCGAGTGTTATATTTTTCTTTTTTAGTTAAAATTAATGGTTGTAATTAAAATAAAGTATAAGATAGTTCATTTCTGGAAAATATTTACAAACCTCTTTTCTATGTCGGAAAACTGCTTTCAAAACAGATACGACGTCGGTTTCAGTCGTAAAACTCTTCATTCCTAATATTCCCTTCAACTGTTGCAAGGAAATTATAACTGCAGTCCCTCCCATAAAACCAGTGATGGTAGAATGTGATAAGAAATCCACTAAAATCCCCAGTCTGCAAAACTCATGCACAACATCACTCATCTATTTGAACGACTAGAAAATATAAGATGTGCGTACAATAATATATACCAAACGTATACAGTAGAAGAGAAACTAGAGTTAAAAGAAATAGTTTTAAAAGATTGATATATAATACACGGTAATTTCCCTAAATTAATTCTTATACAACTTATTTCAACATAATTTGATATTCAAGTACCTTAGAACACCCATTAGTGTCTGCATGACGCCTGTGACAAAGGTGGCCGTAAAAACCAGATGAAGATACAAAGTGGGATCATTCTCCGGCGATGCTACTACTGCGATATGTTCTTTGATAAGTAACGAGCATGCCGCCAAATTTCCCACGGCCAGATACTTGGAGTCCCCCAAAATTGCGTAAACGAGAGGCGGAACAAAGCTTACGTCTGCAAAGTTAAATAAAACAAAGCCAACCATATAGTCGTTATATCTACTGTTCAAGAATCAAGAAGTGGTGCAAATAATTTTTTCCGACAACTTACAGAGGCCAATGACGGGTGGGATTTCTGCGAGTTTAGCGTAGCTAATTCCTTGGGGGATAGCAAGGCTGGTAATGGTGAGACCAGCGAGGAGATCGTAAAGGAAAGTACGAAAATTATACTTGGGAAGCCACTTGAAGATCGGAACAAAGTAGACCAACCATTTCTTTACTTTCCTAAGTGCTTTCTCATTCTGGAGACCATTGAAGGGATCGTCGGGAAAGAGTGATTCCTTTAGATCAGCTTTGAATATGGTGCAGAAGCCTCTCGGAGCAGCTAAGTTCACCCTGTGGTGGCTTGACGTGCTCAAATCCGTAGACATGGTCAGAAATATACTGATAAAAATGTTTGTTAAGAAATGGAGTATTCAACTCAGGAACGTAGGTTATATAGGAAGAACGGCAGTGAGCGGACAGTGATGCTGGCATTACATGCGGTTTAGATTAATTTGACTGAACCTGGATAGGATTGAAGTCCATATCTCTTATTTTTCTGCTACAATTTCTCTGGGTCAAGATCCCGTATTTCCCTCTCGTTTATCTAAATCTTTTTTACCAAATTATAACATGCAATACATTTAACTGAACTGCCAATATATAGGATTTAGTACAAGGATTGTCCTTAAGTATAGAGAGGATTCTCTCTCCTTTCCATTCGCTCTCACCAATATTTTCTATTTCAGAAAGCTTGGTAATGCTAGCGCATGCTATTGTGAGAATGAAGCAACAAATATTTTATTTCAGCATCATGCTTACTTTCCATTTCAGCAAGCTATATCATGATCAACGATACTGTTTAAGCTTGGTGTTGATATATACCGGTCTTGTCTGCAAACCACCAAAGATAACATGAACCGATGGACGCCTGTCTGTTAGACGTGAGCCGATCCCACATGGATTTGTTACCACAAGGTGACAAGGGCATTTGTAGGAGAAGAAGGAAAGCACGTGCAGCAAGCGAGGGGATAAGGTTGGTCGTTATCCGTCATCATCAGGCGGGTTTTCATCGGACTTGGCTACTATAGCCGAGCGTTTCACTTCTTTCTCTACTTATCCAACAATAATTCAATTCAAATGGGACTGACCGCAATTGATCGTGAAAGTTGTATACCTATGGAGGAATTGGATACTGCAAGCTAGGTATATACTTGTTTGTACCCACATTTTCATGGCCACTCGGACTTAACTAATGTGCATACTTATTGAATGATTTCTAATTACAATGAGCTGCTCAACAAGTAATTTGGGCTGGTATCCAGAAATGGTGGCCGATGAATAATTGGACACTTTGGTTGGTCCAAGTTGAGTCAGACAAAAGCTACACTTTTAGTTATCGGCCGGCCCGTAGTCATCAATTCGAAAAAGAGATTTATTATCTAAAAGCCCATCGGTCTAGTCAGTTTCCAACTCGAACTCAACTTGGGAGGATAATAGCTAATCGACAAAGTAAGCAGATAAACGATAAAGATGAGGTGAGATCTAGTATTTCAGTCGAATTGAAGTTCGTTAGCCGATAAGGAGAGTTCAATCCAAGATAGTCTACTTCAAGATTAATTACAGCCGTTGATGACAACCATCAGAGCCAAAGCAAGATAGAGTCCAGCGTCAAGTCAGCCGACGATAAGTATTGAAGCCAAATCAAGATAGAGTCACTGAGCCAAGAGGAGGCCGAATTCCACTCAACTTCAAGAGTCAAGAGATCAGTTCAAGTCACAGAGCGACCAATATAAATAGAAGCATCGACATAAGACATCACACACAACTCCAGAAACTCAAGCCATCAAGCTTTCTTGCTTTCGTCTTACCTTTTGCTTAGGTAGAATTTCCGCTTGTTCCTTAGTTAGTTTGCTCTGCTAGTTACAATTTCAGTTACTTTACTTTCCTTGTAGCCTAGTATCGATTTTGAATTGTTCTCTTTCTTTTCTTTCAAACAATAGTTAATAATCTTCAGCCATTCTAGATTTCAGTTTCGTTGTTATTATCTTTTATCTGCTCTTTATTGTCTTTATGCTTTACTTGTTTGATCATGCTATTTGCTGTTTATAGTCGCATAGTAGCTATTAATCTTGAAGATTTCATTCATTATGAGTTCACTTTTACTGTTACTTGTTATTATTTGGATCCAATTGACCTAAGCCCTGTGACTAGACAGTTCATATTTACTCATACTCTCACGACCACACCTAACTCACCTGACCTTCAGCCACCAAGTCCTTAACCTAGAGGCATCGAACTATCAGCCGAGAATAAGTTCATTCCTCGGCTAACAATTGCTTGATACGTTAGATCTACATCCACTACACCTACAATTGCACACTTGGCCTTCTTGCTGTGTGCTGGCACGCTCCACAATCTATTCATTGAGAAGGACATTTGTTCCTTGATCCCTCGGTTGTATAGGCCGAGGTGATTTTCAGAGGCAACAATACTTAACTTGAAAATACTGGGATGAAACTAAAAATCCTAGAGGGGGGTGAATAGGCTTTTCCTACATAAACCACAACTTTTCTTTAATTCAAAAAACCCCCTAACAAAAAACATTAAAGGATTGAAACACATATATGAATCCTTGAATATAGCAGTGTAGATAAAGTGTATAAAAGAAAGGTAAACACAATCACACAGCAATCAAGAGACACAAGAATTGTTTGCTCAGTAAAAACCTTAAAATGAGGAAAACAACTGCGGGGTCTTAACTCTCTAAAGCCCTAGTGAAAATTGATTCACTTAATGGAAAGATACGAGTTCTCTTACAAACAACCAATAGCACTGACCTTGGCTATACTTACTAGACTCATTCTAGAAGGTTGTATGATCACGTCTTTGTAAATCTTTTCCATTGATGAACTGCTCTCATTGGTAAGATTGACAGATACTGACCTCAACCTTCAATCTTCTTTGCACATCAACAACTCCAACTGACCTCGAGAGTACTTGATATGCAGTATATGCAGGGCCGGCCCTGAGGCAGCCGTCTCAGGCCACCAATTCTCGGGGGCCTCCGGAATTTTTGTAGATATGTTAAAGATAGTATATATATTTTGTTTGCTTTTGCAAACAATAAAAGGTTGGTTGCTCCAACGGGACTGAAGTCAGTTTGCGACACTCCCATCAAGGTTCAAATCCCAGATTCCCAATCTGTTTCTTTTCTCTTTTTTTTTTTTTTTTCATTCAATCTAGCTCTCAAGTTGATTTTTCTTGGACCCTATGGCCCAACCCACCGTTTTTTTTCTTTTTTCCTTTTTCCACATGACTAACTAGTTTAATTTAGAAATTTATGTAGGGAATAAAATTCTTTTTTTTTTTTCATTCAATCTAGCTCTCAAGTTGATTTTTCTTGGACCCTATGGCCCAACCCACCGTTTTTTTTTCTTTTAAATTTCTTTATTCCTTTTCCATATAAACTTTCCCTTTCCTTTTTCCACATGACTAACTAGTTTAATTTAGAAATTTATGTAGGGAATAAAAATTCATTTACTTTTATTTTGTTATTAATTTTATGTTTATTTTTATTCAAAATACATGATTTTGTATTGTTATTTGGAGAATAATATATATATATATATAAATACATACATACATACATACATATATATACGGGAGGCCACATTTTAATTCTTCGCCTCAGGCCGTTAGAATCTCAGGACCGGCCCTGAGTATATGATTGATAAATGAAAAAGTGTTTAACTCAACGATCTACTTTAACATGGAACAAACAGATTACTGATACGATTTGAAGCACATCGCTATTCAAAAATGAATGAAGCCTTTTTCTAAATCACGATGGATGAATACAATCTTTTTCACGTCAAAAGACCAGCTCAATGAACGCATTTTATTGTTGTTTATAATATGCAGACTCCCCCTAAAACCTTGGACAATAAATACACCAAAACCTAATTGACTCCTTATATGGAAAGGACATATCCTAAAAAGATATTCTACAAATAAACACGATTTTATCCCTAATAAAAAAGATAGACTTAACAGAACAAATCATGTAGAATAAATATCCTTTTACAACTTAATGACTGACAGCAATAATACACAAAAGATCTCCGAACTAAAGAAATCGAACACATACCAGCTCACATATTCTGACCTAACCAGGATTGCAACACATGCATCAATCCCAGTATACATAAAGACACAAAAGGCATGAGATGCATATGCAATTACCTGTGAAGTATCTTGAGGAGTTAGCTGAAGCATTGAGTGCATTGAATTTTTTTCTTTTCATTCGACTAGGTCTTTACTCGAATGATTGACACACTTCTAACTTAGACCTAAGACTCTAGGTTTTGTATTAGGAATGCCAATATACAATAAAATCTATACTAACATAACTTCAATTCATCATGTCAAAGTGGTAATGATATGACCTTTAATCTTCTAAGTTCTAAGTTTCTAGAAATCGATACGCTTTCCATCTCTTAATGCGTAATGGAATAACTGGGGAATTGTAGGAAATTCTGAAATTAGTCTATATATGTTTTGGTTATGAGGTGTATGATGGTTTGACTGTGCCAATTAATGCATGTTTGCAGCGTCATGAAAGTATGGTGGAGATGCATCATGGCATTCTAAGAACAAGAATCTGTTTGGATCTGTTGGGGACGATTGCCAGTCAATCGATGATTCATGGGACTTGAGAACAAATCAAGGCCCAAGACTCTGCAGTCAAAGTTCATGAGAAAGAGGTGAAGCAACTTTTAACAATATCATTATATGATTTACATTCGTAGGATTTCACACTGGTTAATCACACGTACGCCCTTTCAAATCTAACGTGTGCTTGAACATATACAATGTACACCAGTTCACGTTGATGCTACCATTCATACTAGTTTATATTGTTGGTATTTAGTTTATACTAGCAGAGTATCCCGCGCGATGCCGCGGCTTTGTTTATTTGCTGCGGTACCTCTAATCCAACCAATATTTGTTGTAAAAAAAAAAATGTTACCATGGTAAAATTATGAAACTTTTCATTCAATTTGTAAAGTAAAGAACTTTCACTCTCAGATTTTAATATAGTGCCATAAGTCAGCTAGAACTTTCTTTTGTGTGTGTGTGTAGGATTTTTCTTAGGTAAGGATATCCTTACCTAAGTGGAATGGATTTTCAGTTTTTGGCCACTTTTCGATCACATATTCACATCTTAACGTTAAGTTTTTAGGTCCTAATGTATAGACAATTTCTGCAAATTTTCAGCCAAATTGATGATCGTTAAGGCATTCAAAACTGCAATTTACACGAACAAACAAAATATGTCGAATCGGAACGGTTCATATTCATTGTTGTAAATTACAGTTTTGAATGCCTTAACGATCATCAATTTGGCTGAAATTTTGCAGAGATGATCTATACATTAGGACTTAAAAACTGAACGGTTAAAATATGAATATGTGATCGAAAAGTGGCCAAAAATTGGAAATCCATACCTAAGCTTGGTAAGGATGTCCTTAGCCAATTAAGAAGGACTGTATACATATATATATATATATATATATATATTTTTCGTATTCAAGTATAAAATGAAATAGGAACCACAAAAGGAAAAAGAAAAAAAAATGATGTAGAAGCCAAGATTACTAAATTAATGTTATTGATTGTAATGAAAATGTATACATAAGTAACTATACATATTAAAAGCAAAGCTCCATCCTAAGATTTCTTCGATTTCACTCTCGTACCAGCAGCTCTTCTAGTAACCATTCACTACTGGATGGCTTTTTCCATTCACAACATTTCCATTTCCATTCACATTGGCATTGGCATTGGCATTGGAATAAGAAATGTCACTCATTTTCTTATAACTTCAAAATAGAAAAGATCAGTGTCTCTTAATTTACTATCTCATAAAACCAGTTATAAATTTATTGCAGTACAAAAAAGAATGAAATCAGATGAGTGAATGGGATGAGCTTACAATGCCAATGCAAGATATATTCGGAAACCTATACAAAATGCAAAATATATTTAACTCGATCCTAAATAATTAGTTTAAGCTAGGTCACTGGTATCCATGATACATCATCTTAAGCAATAACTGAGTATGACAAATAATTATATTGAGATAGTGCTATAGGCAAAAGTGAATGAAAAAAAATGAATTTTGTATCTGAGTCGATATTCATTGAACTCAAACATTTAAACAAAAAACATTATTGGAATGGAAGCTAAAACATTCTGAGCTAAAGGTTGGTCATAATTTCTTGTTAAGGCAACTCATGAGTCATTCACAATTCAAATGTCACAGAAGGTCAGAAACTCAAGTGACTAATTCATGTCAACATTCACTGCTGAGGATGAAATCTATTACCTAAACCTTCTCAATCAACATCGCATCTGTGATCTCTTTACCACAGAATTCCATTAAGGATTTAATGCAAAGTGCTTCTAAGTTGTAGTCAATAACTGACTTGAAATCATAGAAGAGGAGGCTATGCCATCTCACTTCTAGGTCAGGAAGCAAGAAGTCACGGAAGTTACCAAATCTTTCTTTGAGTGAGACCCACAGCCTTCTGGAGTCTTCTTCATTCATGTACTCATACTGGAGCGAATCATCTATATGATGAGTCATTTAGATGATGGCTTTCGCCTTATTTGCCTCCAAGGCTACTCTATTTTCTTCCAAATCTTGAACTTGCTCAACGGTTAGCATAACTTGGCTAGGCTCGAGAATCGTATCCAGGATTCCATCGGCCTTGAGATGCTGGCGGACATCATGAACCCACTTGTGATATCCAGAGCCAGTTGTTCCTAATGGAGCGAAGTCGAGTTTGTTCAGGTTACTCATCTTGAAAGAGAACAAGAAAAATGGTTAGTTTCAGAGCGGAAAAAGTTACCACGAAAACAAAAGAAAATTTTGAGCATAGTCACTCCCAAGAAATTAGAAATTTCTGAGAGTAATCACTCCATAGAAATTTAATTCAAAGAGGTATTGGATTAGATCGAAACAATGATGTAAGTGGTCGATCATAAATTCTTTACAAACTCTTAAGTTTGGAGTTCTCAACAAACTCTAAGCTTGGAGTGAGCACGAACCCCCACAGTTTGGCTTTTGGTTTCCCCTATGAAGAAGAAAGGGGGGTAGCAGAAGGGAGGTTGCAAGTCCCCGAGAAAACGAATAAAAACTCAAAAACGGGAATGTATAGAATCTTTAAAACATACCTCTAAAATTACCGGAAAAGTCGCCAAAAAAATCACAAGAAAATTATCGGAGGGTCGTTGGAAAATTGGAATGGTGGGTGGTGGTTGTCACTGGTCGGTGGAGGTCGAAATTAATCAGTGGTGGCCAGAATTACCCTAAAAACTTTTCTGTTCTATTTTCTCCCTATAGACTAGTCATTCAAGCGGCTGGTTTGGCAAGTTTTAGATCGGTTCCTAGAATGATCTGACCGGTTCTTGAATCCTGATATCAAGGCACTACTACTGGCAAAATTTGGTGGCAATCGGAGGTCTGTAAGGCGGTGAACCGGTGGTGGTTTTGCTACGGGTTGTTTGGAGTTTCCGACTGCTGGTTCTGTAATTTTCCGGATGGTTTTTGGGATTCTGTCGACGGTTTTGGACTCCTAGGATCAAGCTCTTTAAGGTGTGAGGTGGAGACAGAAAAGGTTTCAGGGTTTTGTATTCAAATTTAGAGTTTTAGCTTCTTAAATCAGGGTTTGGCTATTTGTTTCAGGGTTTGAGCTTCGTACTGGTAACGTGTTGAAGGAAAACTGAAATTGGGAGAGAATTGAGTCGTGCTTTCATTGAAAATATGGGCCTCTTTATATAGAGAATTACAAGCAGAGTAATAGAGTTGTATATAGAAATGTAATCGTACATTGATTGGATATCTCCGAGAATATCTCTAACGCTGACCATATTACAATTAGAGCAAGTAACTTAGAGTTTGGATTAGACACATATTCTGGATTTACTTGAACATTATATAATTAAACCAATTCTTGAGGGAATGGTTAAATTTTTGAAGTACTATATATGCTCTCACATAATATAAATATTAATAAACAAATTAATTCCTATATGAGGATAAAATAGTCAACAGACTATATCGTAATTTGAAAAAATTGCAATACCTTATATGAAAAAAAAATAAAACCAATTGATATGTGTGGAGCACATGTTAAGGGGCTAGTTTATTATACAAAATTAGAGAAAAATAAAGATTAGGAACTAAAAATAATAAAGAACATGAATGGAATTAAAACTTAATGTGTTTGAAATTATTTGGCAAAATAGGAATAATGAGAAGAAACCACTGCAAGTGGCCTAGTGGTTCTTGCCTAGTTTGGTGTGCTTCCCAACCTAGGTTCAAACCCCGAAGCTGTCAAAGTGGCAAGACACTGTGCTGTAATGCACAGTTGGAGCATTTCACATGCACCGAATGAGTTTATCTTGGGCTTAGAAAGCCGTTGGGTTTCTCTTAACAAAGTAAAAAAAAATGAATAATGAGAAGAAATAATAAAGAAATAGAAAAATATGACATATGTAAAAGTAAAATTGATATTGGAATTGGTCTGCTCATTTCATTTCATAGTCCCTTTATATAGGGAGAGAATTACAATGGAAATATCAATTACAATGATGACATTAAATGCTGATTAATCTGTAATTGTGCTGATTGATGGTAATCGCTGATTCCTTGATTCCCTCTCCGTCAATCGCTTTGACGAAGGCACATAATATGTTTTCCTTTAACACTCCCCCTTGTGCCAAGTCAAAGACGAAATGGTGCATGAGTTGTTGCCTCACTAAAAACCTTGCCAAGTAATAATAAAAACCCTGTGGGACAAAAATAAACCTTGGTTGAAGGAAAAGAGCACAACGCACCTTTTACTTTTGAGGATGACATGTGTGTGTTAGACTCCCCCTGACGTCTATACCTCCCCCTGATACTTACATTAATCAGGGGAGCTTGGAAAGTCTTCGCATTCCTATACTTTTCACATGTTTCTCAAATATGGCCTTAGGTAATGATTTGGTGAACAAATCTGCCACATTCTCCTCAAACCTCAGTTGATTCACTTGAATCTTGATGAGGGCATGTTGTTGCTGATTGTAGAAAAACTTTGGCGATATGTGTTTTGTATTATCACCCTTGATATATCATAGTTTCATCTGTTCGATGTAAGCTGCATTATCTTCATAAATGCAAGTGGGCTCTTCAGTGGTAAAACTCAAACCACTAGTCCCTCGAATATGTGTAATGAACTAATGATAGTTCTTAACCATATATAATCACGAACCGCCTTGTGTAGATCAATGATCTCTGAGTGGTTCGAGGAGGTAGCCACAAAGGTTTGCTTAATTGGTTGATCTCCAAGATATCGTCATGTTCCCATTGGTAAATACATAACCAGTTTGGGAATGATTTTTATGTGGGTCAGAGACATATCCAGCATCAGCAAAACTGACCAAAATGTCATTTGGCGTTTTAGTGTAGTGAGTGGCGTTTTAGTGTAGTGAGTGGCGTTTTCACCATCAACATTTCCTTTAGGGATTGCAGTTCCATATGCGGTCCCTCTTGTTTCTCTGTAGGGAAAGAACAGTCCCAAGTCAATGATTCATTTTTAGGTATCAGAAATTATTCTTGATACCATTCCAGTGACGCTGTGTTGGCGCTGAACTAAATCTAGCTAACAAGTTCACTGAGAATGCAATGTCTAGTCGAGTACATTGGGCTAAGTACAATAATGTGTCTATTGTACTTAGATAGGGAATGTCAGCTCCCAATACCTCTTCTTCATCTTCCTTTGGATGAATGGATCTTTCTTTGCTCCAAGCTTCGACCGATCATGGGAGTGCTAGCATGATGTGCTTTGTCCATGTTAAATTGCCTGACTTTTAGACATACGCAGACTGGTGGAATAGTATTCCACAAACTTGGTGTTCTAGTTCAAGGCCTAGACAGAATTGAGTTTTCCCAAGATCCTTCATCTCAAATTCGGATTTCAAATAGCTCGCGGTTTCTCTTATTTCATCAAGAGTACCTATTATGTTCATATCATCGACATATACTGCTACAATTGCAAATCCGGAACTTGTTTTCTTTATGAATACGCAGGGGCATAATTCATCGTTCTTATATCCCTTCTCAATCAAGTAGTCACTTAGACGGGTATACCACATCCGCCAGGATTGTTTCAATCCGTAAAGTGAGCGTTACAACCTAATTGCAAATGCACTCCATGGTTTAGAGTCACTTGACTTAGGTAATGTAAGGCCATCATGCACTTTCATATATATATATATATATATATATATATATATATTTCTGAATCTAGATCCCCATAGAGATATGCAGTAACCACATCCATGAGCTGCTTTTCCAGTTCTTAGGAAACTACCAAGCTAACTAAGTAGCAGAACGTTATAACGTCCATTACGGGAGAGTATGTCTCCTCGTAGTCAATTCCAGGGTGTTGTGAGAAACCTTGCGCCACAAGGCGAACCTTATACCTCAGGACTTCATTCATCTCATTACACTTTTTGACAAAGACTCATTTATGTCCTACAAGCTTTACACTTGGTGGGGTTAGCACTACCTGACCAAATACCTGTCTCTTTGTTAGAGAATCTAATTCTGCCTGGATTGCTTCTTTCCATTTAGGCCAATCTGCTCTTTGTTAACATTCTACAACAGAGCATGGTTTGATATCATCGTGCTCTATGATTTCTTGAGCAACAGTGTATGCAAATTCATCATCAATGTGTATGGAAGATCTTTCTATCAACTCAGACGCATTCTCATAATCCATTGAGATTTCTCTGTTCTCTGGAATTATTTCATATATCGGAGCGTCCTCCAGTATTGATTCACGGACATAACTGTAATCAGAGACAATCTTATGAGAGGGATTCTCTACATTGATGATTAATAGATCGGTTTGTGCCTTACTCACCATCTTCTTCCTTGGGTGAGTGTCAATCGAACCAAGTGGCTTCCCCCTATTCCTTTGGGGAGCCACGGTTGCAGTGCCTCTATCTGTGGCACCGTGACCTTAGGGACTTCTAACCTTGCAGGCACATTTGTAGCTGGTATATGTGATCTCATCACTTTTGCGATATCAGTAAACACATCAGGCATCGAATCTGCTACGTTCTGAAGATCGATTATTCTTTTCACTTCACTTTCACATTGTGAAGTGGGGGGATCAAAATGAGACAGAGTGGGGACAAACCATGACAATTCCTGTCGTTCTCTTGAAAAATCCTTTTTCCTATCTCCCCCTAATGATGGGAAAGCTGTCTCATCAAAGTAACAATCTGCAAATCTAGCGGTAAAGAGATCGCCTGTCTAGGGTTCCAAATAGCGGATAATTGTTGGGAATTCGTATCCAAAATAAATACTTAATCGTCTCTGAGGACCTATTTTGGTGCGTTGTGGGGGGGGCAATAGGCACATATACTGCACAACTAAATATGCGTAAGTGTGAAATGTCAGGCTCATATCCAGTTACCAACTGGTACGCAGAAAATGGTTGGCTAGTAGTAGGTCTGAAATGAATAAGTAAAGCTGCGTGCAATATTGCATAACCCCAGGCAGACATAGGCATGTTGTTGCATATAACCAATGCCCTAGCCACCACTTGTAGCCTTTTAATGGTGGCTTCTGCGAGACTATTTTGTGTATGCACATGGGGTACAGGATGCTCTACATTGATCCCAATAGACATGCAATAATCATCAAATGCTTTTGATGTAAACTCTCCAGCATTATCAAGCCTTATAGACTTGATATGGTGATCAGGGTGGTGAGCCCCTTAAATGTATAATCTGTTCTAGGAGTTTTGCAAATGCAGCATTTCTTGTGAACAATAAAGTGACATGTGACCAGGGTGTCGAAGCATCCACCAGAACCATAAAGTACTTGAATGGTCCGCATTCTGGATGGATAGGTCCACAAATATCTCCTTTTATCCTTTGTAAGAATTGAATATTTTGTTTTATATCTTTAGCATAGGAAGGTCTCGATCATGTTTTTGCTAAAGAGCAGGCTGTGCAAAACGAGTTATGTGCCTTTGAAATGGTCAATGAGGCATAATGGGAGGGAGGTAGTGTTTCTGGTACGTCAGAAGACTGTGGCTACATTGAAGCAGTACTAGGACCGACACCTTGCAGTGTGACGGGTTTTTGTCCCATTTTATTTTTCACTCGAAAGAAGGGATGTCCATATGAGTTCTTTAAAATACGAATCATCATGTCACGACCGGGGTACCCTAGGTGGTCATGCCAAAGCCTGTATGAGTCAGTGTCCCACATTTCATTGTTGGTGACAGTATAGGATTCAATGATCTGAATCATAGTGAGGTATAGTCCACTAGATTGACTCATAAGTTTCTCTAAATGCGTTTCCTTCCACATTCATTAGAGTTAATATCAAGGTATTCAGTTCCATTCTCACAGTGTGTTTCTACTGGATAACCGTTGGCACAAATAGCTTTGAAACTCTATATGCAACAAGGTTTGATTAGCTCTTGGTGCATATAGAGCGTCTGTGACTTGAAATGTTGTGCCATTAAGCAGCAAAAATTTAGCAGTTTCTCGCCCTTTTATTACTTATGATGATCCAATCATCATAGTCATAGAGGAATTATAGGCTATTAATTCAATGAATAATTGCCTATTTCTTAATATTGTGTGGGTAGTCCCACTATCAACTAAGCACTCAAGTTCTCCTCCATTCATTCCTACAAATAAATGGGAGGTATTTATAAAATATAGCTCATATTCTTTAGAGTATTTCTATTTGCGTAGAATGATATTCTTTTCATTCTAATAATTTTTCCCTAGATGTATTGCTTTACATCTTTATAGTGCTATTTCGAACCATGTAAATATGTGTAGTAAATAAATTTGAATAAATTCAGTGCTTCAGAATAAAATTTGAAATTTATTAATAAGCCAACGATAATCAAATCAAGGTCATGTTCATAAATCTAATTCATCAAACCATTATTGAAATAAACTTTAAGACCAAGTAGTAGTCTAATTAAAAATGAGGCATTATTCCTTCACAACTGTCTTTGGAAAATAAAATGAATAAAGCATATCAGTCAAGATTGAGAGCATCCATTGACTTAGCAAGTTCCTCTTTGCCATTGAAGTCTGCAATTGTAAGGTTGACGTCTAGGTCATGACCTCCTTCTTCTACATAGTGAGCCTCTTGTTCTTTAGACTCTCTATACCTCTTGTAATTGGCTGCTACTCTGTTGTTTGCTTGACAGTTCTTGTACCAATGTCCAATGAATCCACACCTATAGCATGGTTCATTGTCAACTTTTTCCTTTTGCATCTTGTTTCCATGATCCCCATGTCCCTTTCCATGTGGTGCATTATTGCCACGTGGGTAGGGATCAGCACGTCTAAACCCCCTTGCATTGGAGTTCTTTCCACCTTTCATTTTTCCATAATTAGCCTCGGGAATTTTCTTTGTCCTAGTGGGCCTGACATTGTTGTTCAAGATAACCTCATTATGTCTCTCAGCCACTTGTAGTAGGCTGATCAGCTTATTGAACATTGTGATTCTTTTGTTGTCACACTCCAGCCTATATTGGTCTGCTAATATAAGCACTGAAGTAGGAAAGGTGGAAAGAGTCTTGTAGATCATATCATCTTCTGTGATTTTCCTTCCACAGAAATTGAGACGTGCCTTTAGGCGCAACATGTCCTTGTTGAAGTCATTGACCCTTTTGTAGTCAGGCAAGCGGATTCCATTTCATTGAACAGCCAGTTCTGGGAGCAAAGTGTCATGAATGTTTCCAAAACGTCCCTTAAGAACATCCCACAGTTCTTTGGGTGTCTCCAACTGAAGGTACTCCCAGCGTAGGCTAGGATCAATATGTCGCCTCAGAAACATTAACGCATTTGCTTTCACCTTATTAGATAGTTTATCATCTTTGGGGTCGGTAATGGTGGTAGTGTAGTCTTTTGCCACAAAGGCAGTTTCCACATCGGAAACCCAACGATGGTACTCAAGTCCTTCTGAGTCCAAGATGTCAAATACAGGTTAAGTTGGATCAGCCATCTACATAAACAAGAGAGGAGATATAAATTACACAGTCATAAAGATATCCACGTAAATTATTTTCCAAAAATGTGAATTAGATTTCAAGACCAAGATTCGTAATGGTCACATTTTTTTTCTTTCGATGCTATGTGAAAATGCTTTATCACAGTAAGTGTGTATGGATAATGCACATGAATTTTCATTATCATGGCAAAACGGATTGTTTATGTTGCATTTTAAAAATAACCATAGCACATTTAAACATAGCATTTATAAAAATAAACTACATGGCATGCTCAAATTTCACACATATACAACAAATTATATATTACACATAATAATAGCAGTAATATATCATGCATAAAATAAAATATAAACAATAGCATAATATAAAGGCATGCTTAAGAATAATTATATAAGCGTAAATAAAATTCACAAAACATGCTTCTAAATTGCATAATAAATATATAAGTAATAAAATATAAAGCATACTTAAACATAATTATATAAATACTAAGGCATGCTTAAAATGATCAAAATTATCTTAATTAAACATGCTTAATAACAAAATATAATAAAAGCATGAACAATGAAGCATAAAGCATGCTTAAAAAAATAGAAAACATAAATACAATTCACATGCTTGATTAAAATCATAAAAAAAAAATAAATAAAGAAAACATACTTGATTTCGAGAAAACAAAACGATCCTAACGCACGCACTTGTTGATGCAGACGTGCGTAGCGATATTTTTTTTTTAGCAGTGAGCCTGAGTTTTTTTTTTTCCTCCCTTTCTCTTTTTCTTTTCTTCTTGCTGGGCTGTGTCACCAGTGAGGCCTGTTTTTTTTTTTTTTTTTTTTGGTCTGGGCCGGGTCTGCTCTTTGGGCTGGACCCTTTACTTTGGGCCGAGTTTCTTTTTCTTTCTGTTTTTGTTTTTTTTTCTTTAGGCCTTTTGTTTTATGTTTTTTTTTTTTTCTTTTCTGGGCCGGGTTTCTCTCTCTCTCTCTCTCTCTCTCTTCTTCCTCCTTCGCGTCTTCTTTTAGTTTGCAGAGGAGGTGCTCTGGGTGCAGCAGCAGGTGAGCGGTGATCAGTGGGCTGCTGGGATAGGTGATCGGTGGTTGCTAGGATCGGTGAAGGTTGGAGCAGATCGGGAGTGCCGTTGATCGATGCCGAGAGACGAGGCCGGTTTGGTCAATCTTGGATGTTATGATGGTGGAGAGCGCCTGGAGGCGAGCGTAGGAGGGGATCAATGGTGGATCGCGCCGACGGCGATGATGAGGAAGAAGATTGACGAAACCGGTGTGCAGTGTGCAGGCGCCGTCATGCCGGGCTGGGAGGGATCGCCGGGGCTGGGCAGTCACTCAGCTGTGCGGCGGTGAGGTGAGGCAGGTCAGTGTGTGGGGAGGAGGCCGGAAGAAAGATCTGTGGGGGCGAGGAAGCTGCAGGCGGGATCTGCGCAGGCTTGAGGCTGGAACTGCAAGGGGCTGCGCGACCGGGGAGATTTTTTTTTTTTTTCGACTGAAAGAAACTAGAAAACTAGGTTTTTTTTTTTTGGCTATTGGCTCTGAGCATGCTGATAATGTGTAAAAGTAAAATTGAGATTGTAATTGGTCTACTCATTTCATTTCATAGTCCGTTTATATAGGAAGAAAATTACAACATAAATATCAATTACAATGATGACATTAAATGCTGAATTGCTGATTGATCCCGTAATTGTGCTGATTGATGGTAATCAGTGATTCCTTGATTCTCTCTTCGTCAGTCGTTTTGATGAAGACACATAATATGTTTTTCCTTTAACAACATATGAATTTTTATATTTTTTTTATTTCCATGTATAAGGCTTTACAGTGGGAGTGAATTATACCCCATATATGCTGACCCCTGATACATTAAAGGTGAGCAACAAGACGATTTATGCAAGCTCCAAGGACAGGTTCAAGAGAGAATTAATGCATGGTATCCAAATAGAGCTGCAGGCCACTGACCCAACTGAGATGGATCTTGGTGTTATCAGAAGTCGTGCCAGCTAAGAAGTTGTCTTTGCAATGGCGATTGTCCTCAAGTTCTTTTTTCAATTTATGCCAATGTTAATAGCTTTTGGGGCTGTGAACCTAACTGAATTATGATACTTGTTGGTCTATTATTTAAGATTTTAAGGTTTATCTTCATGTACGTAGAACGAGTTCAGTTGTCTCAGTGGGAGATGAGTCAAGTCCTAGACGTCTAAGACTGATTCTTTGATAAATATAAGTTCAATTTTGATGAATCCAATATAAGTCCGATCTGGTTGCTCCGTTGTCCTCATCACAACTGATTTGTAGGCACGTGGTATTGATGTGCAGATCTGCCTACTCAACCAGAAAACTACCTTTATCATATTGGACAAAGTGGGCGATTTGGAAGAAAAGGTGTTGCCATCAATATATTTTGTGACTAGGGATGACGATAGAATGCTATATGACATTCTTTTTTTTTTATTTGTCTGAAAATACTTCAATTGAAAACCCGAAAGGGAGAAGGCACAAACAAGTACATAAACCAAATACAACTGAAACATCTGGTAGGAATACTAGGCAAAACTACAACAACGAAGTAATGAAAGCTTAGTGAGGACAATGAAGCCCATCATTAGTTAAAACAGAGACAAGAGAGGTTGGGGTTACATTAACCCACACTTCTGTGCACAACCTCGATTTGGCTAGCTTTGCGGCTGCATCTGCAGCACAGTTAGCTTCACGGGAGATCCAATTCCAAGAGACACTGCTAAGAAGATGACGGATGCGATGAAACTCAATGAGAAAAGGGTAGATTCTCCAATTACCTTTCTCTATGTGGTTTCTGAAAGCTGAAATTAGCTCCTGTGAATACTTTCCATAACAATGTTGTCTAGGTTCCATTGCTTGACCAACTTCAAACCATCCACAAGAGCTATGGCTTCAGCTTCAATAACAGATCCTGCAATACAAGACCTACAGGAACCGGCTATGAATTTACCCCTTGCATTTCTAATAATCACACCTGATCTGGAGGAGGTGGTAATCTTATCCCAGGCACCATCGACATTGACTTTGATCAGGGGTTCCATGGGAGGACACCAAGAATGATTCAAAGTGCCGGATAAGAAGGTTACCTGTTTCTTGGCTGAACGTTTAGCAATATGAAATTCCATCCAATGTCTTGTGGCAGTATGTATGATATCACAAGGAGAGGGAGGGGTGTGGTTAAAAACAAATGCACACCTAGCTTTCCAAATTTCCCATATGAAGAAACTGAGCAAAGAAATTAACTCATTCTTTGTATGATTTGGAGGAGCAGGCATATTGGCAAGAGCTAGCAACCAAACATCAAGGGTGGTGATGTTTTGTTTGGGTATATGTAGACCCAATATACTACCAAACCATGTGCACTTTGTCTAAGGGCAGAGTAAGATGCAATGTTCAATACTTTCATCACCAACTTCACAAAGGTTGCAAATAGGAGATCTCAGAAGCTTCCTTTTAAAAAGATTTAGACCAGTGGGCAAAGAGTTGGATACCGCTCTACATAAGAAGTGCTTAATCTTTGGTAATGTGTCAATGCCCCAGATAAAACTCCAAACTTTCTTATTAATCACATGGGAGGAAGAAGCTTTAGGAACTGAAATAGAAGGATTATGCATAAGATGATAACCCGATTTCACAGTGTAATTACCTGATTTTTCAGCAAGCCATATCAATCTATCATCAACATTAACATCACCCATACGGATGGATTTGATTGCTGTAGCTTCAGAGACAGCGATGAAAGGTTCAATGTGATCAATCACCCACGATTGGTTTTCTTCATCAAATAACTCATTTACAGCAAGAGGTGTAAATCTGTTATTTGTTGGAAATGGATGCAATCTGCCATCAGGGATATTTGGGATCCATCTATCCTCCCAAACTTGAATTACTTTACCATTATTCACTTGCCAACTTGTTTCTGAGGAAATTATTTCTCTTCTAGCCAAGATGCTACTCCAAGCCCAAGATGATCTCGATCCCACTTTTGCTTGAAAGAAGCTGCAATAATTGAAGTATCTTGCTTTGAGAATTCTAACCCAGAGAGCAGTAGGGTTGTTATGTATCCTCCAACATTGTTTCGCTAGTAAAGCCAAATTAAAAGTTTCCAAATCTCTGAAGCCAAGCCCTCATTCACATTTAGGTTTGCAGAGTTTCGACCATGTATGCCAGTGTATTTTTTCTGAATTCTCATTCTGTCCCCACCAGAAATTGGCAATCTCAGAGTTAATAACTCTGCATAAAGTAACTGGCATCCGAAAACAAGACATAGGATAGGCTGGGATTGCGGTAGCCACTGCTTTTATGAGAATTTCCTTCCCCGCTTGTATGAGACACTCAGATTTCCAACCATCCAATTTTGCATTAATTCTGTCTCTAACATAAGCAAGTGCATCTTTTTTGGAACGACCCCAGTGAGTTGGTAATCCAAGATACTTACCTGGAGAATCAGAAGCAGGGATGTTGAAAATATTGCCTATTTGAGATTGAAGATCCACCGGTGTATTGGAGGTGAAGAACAAAGAGGATTTCTCAAAATTAATGGACTGCCCTGCAGCTATGCAGAAGTCCTTTAGTATACTACTCAAAACTTGACAATTTGGAATAGTAGCTCTCAAGAAATACAAAGAGTCATCTGCGAAGAACAAGTGGGAGATTCCAGGGCAATTGCGACTCAATTTAATACCTTGCAGCTGTTTATCTGTAATGGCCTTGCACAGATTCAGGGATAAGGTTTCACTGATTAGCAAGAAAAGGTAAGGGGATAGAGGGTTCCCTTGTCTTAATCCTCTCGAGGGATTGAAGTAAGCTCCCTGTTTGCCATTAACCTGAATACAGAAAGATACAGTTGTTACACACTTCATTACCAAGGACACCCAACTGTTATGAAACCCCATCTTCCTCAAAACCGCCTCCAAAAAATCCCATTCCACCCGGTCATAGGCTTTATTCATATCCACCTTCAAGCCCAACTCAAACTTCTTTGTTGATTTCTTAATGTGCAGATAGTGGAAAGCTTCATGCGCAATAAGAATGCTATCTTGGATCTGCCTCCCTGGCACAAAGGCATTTTGCTGTTCTGAAATTAGGTTTGGGAGAATAGGTTTTAAACGGTTGGCTAGGATTTTGGAGAGAATTTTGTAGGAATTGTTACAAAGGCTAATTGGCCTGAATTGGTTCACCGAATCTGGGTTTGGTACTTTAGGAATAAGAGTAATGTTGGTGCGGTTTAGATGGTGTATAGAGGGAGATGAATGTTGAAAGCAGTGGGCAGCCTGGTTTACAGTAGGTGCAACAAGATTCCAAAAAGAATGGTAGAACAAGCCTGGGAAGCCATCAGGACCAGGTGCTTTCAATGACCCTAGTTGGTAAGCTGCATCTTTGATTTCATCAATAGAAAATGGAGCAGTAAGGAGGAGATTTTGTTCACTTATGACGACATGGTTTACATTATTCAGAATGGTTCCCCACCCCCGAGGGCCAGATGTTGTGCACAAATCATCAAAGTACTGTTCAAACTCTCCTCTTATAGGGGCATCACCAGTAATGAACAATTCATTGCCCAAAGATAGCTTGGTAATCCAATTTCTAATTCTCCGTTGGATAGTAGTGATGTGGAAGAACTTAGAATTTCGGTCTCCCTCCAAAAGCCAACTCACTCTGGATCTTTGCTTCCAATACAACTTCTTGTTCCCACAGCCTACTAATCTCCATGCATAGCTCATCTTCCTTTCTCCGATCAATACTGGAACCTGCTTGAATAATGGAAAGTTCATTGTTCAGAGAATCAATTAACTTTCGATTATTTGGAAATTTGATCTTGCTCCACTTAGTTAACGCTCTGTTGCACGCATACAAGTTGTTGTTCTAGATAGAGAATGGATTGGTGCCCCTGCATAGCTTCCATTCTTGTTTAACAACTTCTTCACAATCAGGATCCTCAGCCCAGATAGCCTCAAACTTAAAGTTCCTGGTGTGTCTTTTAGGAGGGGAAAGAGGTTTTATAATTAATGGGCAATGATCACTTCCAATTCGGGATTCATGTTGCACTACTGTATTCGGCCAAGTAGTGAGCCAATGACAGTTGACCAAAGCTCGATCCAAACTCTCTTTGATCAAAGCATCTGAGTCTCTTCTATTTTCCACGTGAATTTTTGACCACAAAACCCAATGTCAAAGAGAGCATTACTGTCCATGAAGCTTCGAAGAAACTGAGGCCGATTCCAATTGAGAGTGTTACCCCCTTCTTTTTCACTACTATTCAGTATTTCATTAAAATCACCAACACAAATCCACGGACGATTGTCTTTGTTTGCAAGACACATGACTGATTCCCAAAAATCCTTCTTATCTGCATTGTAAGGAGGCCCATAGAACCAAGTAGCTATGAAGATAGTCCCATCTTTTTTAACCGTAATAATAGTATCCAGAATATATTTGGAAGTGAAAACAAACTCAACATTAACATCAGGCTTCCACCATAGACTCATAGAGCTAAACCACCAGCACCACGAATTGGCTCTACAGTTCTACCTTTGTAATAACCAAATAGCCTTCTAACTTGAGAAACTCTGTAACACAATTGCTTTGTTTCACATAAGAAAAGTACAGAGGGAACGTGTACACGGGTGAGATCACCTAACTTTCTGATTTTCAGAGCCCGTCCCAAGCCCTGACAATTCCAAGACATCAGTTGTATCATTGAGGCCATGTGGCTATCGGCCAGCCACCACCGCCCTGGAGTGGGGATTGCCCCTCCAGATTAAGATCATCAGCCACTGCTTTTGGGCTTTCATCAAGGGATAATTCAACAAGTACAGCTCGAGAGGTGTTTGTATTTGGTCATCCACAATCAGATTCCAGCATGCCCAATCATCAGAAGTAAAAGATAGAGATTTTTGAGTACCTGCTCTTCCACGACATTTACCCCGGCCTCTGTTTCCAGACTTGCCTGCCCATCCACTGCTTCTTCCACCTTTACTTCTCCCATATCCATAGCCTCCCATTTTTCCATCTGCCAAGTCACCACCACAAGGAACGCCACGCAGAATAGTCCCTGTGTTGGAATTACAACCACCACCAACATCGACCACTCTCTCTTTGGAAAGTAAGGGATCACAATCCAAATCCACATCAGAAGCAAGTCGCTTATTCTTCTTTGGGTTTGAAAATATGGTCTGGGTATCTGGGTTATTTGAAGAGAAGGTGTGATTTCTGATGGCCAAGTCATGGGACCTAAGAGGGGAGTTGGTGAAACTTCGAGATTTAGTTGCAAGTCGAAGAGGATGAGGGATTGGAATAACAGTGGTATTATCAATTTTTGGTCGAGAGGTTGGTAGTTCTAACAAAGGCCGATCCTGATGAAGGTGATTTTTTGGATACGTGAGGTGTAATGGAGTCGGGATGGGCTTGGTTGTGTCAATTGAGACAGAAATGGAAATGGGCTTATTTGGGGAGGTGGGAGCACAAGGGTATGATGATGGGCATGAGAATTGGGCTTTCTAATCTTCTTTGTCCATTGCACATGGGTAGTGGCAGTAGTGATTGCCAACTTGTAACAATTAGACTTGGGCAATCAACAGAGCTAGTAACCCCGCCACCCTTGTTTCCCATTGAGTCACCGTTACCAAAAGAAGCAGCAGCATTTATGTTCGATTCAGCAAAGGAACTGCTTGCAACAGAGCCCGTGAAAGATAAATCACCATCATGCCTTGGGTAGGGAGCGCAAGGTTGCACAGTAAACGAAGTACTAGGAAAATTTGAAATCAACCTAGTAACCTTAGTACTTGATTCGTGGTGAAGAGTATCATTTGTGGTAGTAGACGGGGTAAAACGGTCTTCACCACTGAAACAATGTAATGCCTGTTGTTTCCGATGAACCGTCTTCGATTGATCAAAGTTGGATGATGGTTTTGATGCCTTGCAGGCCATCCAAGGACCATACCAAATATTTTCATGCCTCTCCTTTGATGGACTAAGGACGATGGAAATTCTGCAATCATTCATGGTGTGGCCTAGTTTGCCACATTTCCAGCAGAAAATGCAAAGACCTTCATACTTATACTCCACACGAACACTCTTGTTGTCGGAGGTGGGAAGCCAAAAGCCAGTTGGGAAAGACTTTCTAGAATCCATACTGATTCTGATACGCAGATAACCTCGTAGAAAGGCTTCCTCCGACGAGATATCCTCCATCTCGACCACTTCTCCGATTTCTCACCCAATGAGCCTTGCATTGCTCAAAATCATCTTCTCAGGTGTAAGGCCAGATATACGTACCCAATAGGTTACCATGTGGTAAGGAATATCATTGATAGTACAATTAGATGGCCAGGGAACAACATTGAAGTGGTGGTTATCAACATGCCAGGGACCACCCTCAAGGACTTTTGTAGCACCGTCTTGATTCATCTGGATGGAGAAGAGATTCCTTCTTAAATGCGAAATCTTGAAGCTGCCAAGACCCCTCCAAGAAGTTCGCAAAGATCCTTTTATCCCTCCAATATTAAATGACTCATCAGCAATGAAGGCCCCCATGAGGAGAGCGGGTTGTTGGACATCATCAATATTCAGCTTATCTTCCAAAAGTGCCGCCACATGGTCGTGTGAGCCCATGGAGACTGACAAATTGTAGAAGATGAGGTACAAAGAGAATATTATCCAGTAAATGATAATAATTGATACTACTACACGTGAGTAGAGCAAAATCTTCAGGTACTACCAAAAGGTAGAGCATTCAGATCAGAGATGACAGAATACTACCAGAAGGTAGACAAGAGAACAGAGTATGGGAAAAGCTAGTCGGGCATGGGTGAAAAGGAATTGGAAGAAAATGATTGGATTTGGAATGGGGGTATGAAGAAGATTGGTTGTAGATGAACAGGTTAAGGTGGCAGTGATTTGGCCTTAAGATTGGATCGGTGTAGTGTATTGGGGAGCACAGGTAAAGGTGTTGGTTTGGGGAAACAGACTCTAGTGAGAAGCAAGACACTCTCTCTCAAGAACCCATAATTATTTTCAATGTTAAGTTAGTTTGCTTTAAACTATTGAAACCTCGACACATTTCTCAAAGCAACAGGGAATTGTCAAGCATTCAACTTTTGTTGGATTTTGATCTCATGCTATATGACATTCAGAGGTTTTATAATGCGGTGATTGAGGAGCTGCCTTCCAACATGGCCGATTTTCTGTGAGGAGCTGATTTCGTTCTTTTTGTTTTTAAAGTAGAATATTTCTTATTCCTGTTTTGAAAGTACTATTTAAATGTTTCTTTTTCTCCATTTTGTTTTAAATTTATGCTGTCAAACACATCTAACTGTTTAAGAGCATTTTTAGCAATGCTAGCCATTTTTGAGTCAAATTTTAGCTAAGTAGCTAAAAAGTTATTTTCGCTAGTCACTTTAGAATTAATTACTTCTGCATCAATGCTCTCTATTTTAGCTAGTTTTGAATTTATATTATTTTTTAAATGAAGATTAAATAGTTTAAATGTATTTATAAATTACATAAAATAACTCAAAATGAATGTTTTAAATTATAGAGAGCCTCATCCCGCTCTCTATATTTAGGAGCAAGATAACTAAAAATTATAATAGAGAGCCACTTAGGAGTCTGGTGCAACTGCTAAAATAGATAAAAAGCTAAACATGCTATCCAAATTAGCTAAGGAGCCAAAATAGAGAGTCTGCTAAATATGCTCTAATTGTATGCGCCTTGCTATATTTTGGCATAACAAAAAAGTCCAATTTTGATGAGGACAAAGAACGGAAATTAATTTGAATGCAATACTCTCGAAGATTTGGTACGTGCATAAGAATGATTCTTTGAGAAATATAACTTTGAATCAATTTTGATGAAGACCAAGAATGAAAATTTGACTGCAATACTTCTTCTAGCTAGGTATAGGTGTAAAACAATGATGCAAATTTCTACAATCCAAGATCATATCATAAGCACATAAACACATATCTTAAGACATACATATATGTTCGTATTAAACGTACGCTAACATTTTGAAATGCTACTAATTATTTAGATCCCTTTATCTTTGATGTCCAATTGAATATGGTGTACACTTATGTATATATATACCTCTCTCTCACATAGTTCCCATTTGCAGAGTTAATTGGGGAACAAATTTTTAGGACTAGAATTCTTGAACTCTTTAATTTGTTTCTTCATGATACTACTCCATGTCGCACTACAAAACTGAGTATGGTCATTTTTCAAGCTCACATGTGCCCAGCCTAACCACATAAAGGAGCTAGCGACCGGACAAGTCCAAGTCCCAACTAATATAATAGAAGACTAAAAATTAAATTCATTTTTTAAATACATAGTGAAAACTAGGTGATAATAGTGCCAAGATTAATAATTCAAACTAATCAAGAGGTACGTACATATAGGTACTAGAATAATTAGTTAAGTGTAATTGTATGCTTAAGCTTACAGAGGGCATGAAACTATGATCCATGCTTATGAAGGCAACACCAATGAAGGCAATCATGCAAATGCTGAAATCGAATTTGTCAACCTCGAAGAGCATAATGGCCTGTTGATGATCGACGAGTCCAATGCAGAAATGATAATGGTAGAAAGAGTGACGAGAGGGGTGTAACTAAAGATAGGAGCTAAAAACAAGAGTATAAGGGCCATGAAGATTGCCATCACTGCATTTGACATTGTCATTTTCCTCCTGCGTGATAACTCACCACGATTTTCGAAAATGGTCCTGCACAATTAGATGAAACTAAGAACTACGTATTTTAGATAATAATTAGAGGATCAATAATCGGAGATGGATCGATTTTTTTGTCAAGCAGCATGACGTGAAAGATCAGACAGACAATTGTTCATGAGGCCAAAAGCTACAATTTCCTTCTTTCCATCAACTTGTTCATTTTCCATTAAGCACTACCACATAGTAGGGCTTCAGACACCATTTACAATGGTTTGAGTTGGGTATTGGACACCAATTAATGGTGAGTAAAAGCAATAGAAACGGCCCAACTACTATTGTTGTATTGGTTGGTATGACTAGCGTGACAACATGGGCTTACCATAACTTTTTTGGTGCCTCAGATTGTTGGTACTGTTATTTCATTTGTGATTTGCTTCAACACACCAATGTTGTGTTATGTATGTCTCTCCACCAATGGTTAAATAGTCAACTATAATATTTCACCATAATTAAAAATGATGAGTTTGAAATTAATTTTTATCTTTATCAACTCACCATTGAAGTAAATTTAGAAAGTCTAATTTATTTGAATTCTAGGATATTTATGCAAATTATATTTTCATTTAATTCATTATTCCTTTATTTTGAAATCCTAAATTATATTTGCTACTATTTTTTTTTTTTTTGAAATGAGGGATTGGTGTGGCTACCCTCTAGCCTTAATTAATGAAACTGCCGAATACAGGAGGGGGACATTGAGCCTAAACCCCTGAATGCAATAAGCATCTAGAGCACGTCATGAAATAATATCAGAAGACTCTACAAAATACATGTATTCTAACAAGCACCAATTAGCAAAGAGTGCACAACTAGCTACTCTATTTTCTTTGACAGAGCGGTGATATACCGGAAAGATAACTCGACTACAACGAAGCATAATTACCAAAAACACAACTTTCCCACTATGTTGCCGCCGGAAAAAAATCCGATGACACTCAGTTTCATCCTGCCACTAGGAGGTTGCGACCATTTAATTAGGGATCGTCTCCTCGCTAGGCCAGACAAGACACTTAGAGTGCACACACAAGCATTAAGCCTGACCAAGGTTCTAAAAAACGCTAGGCGCTAGTCGGGCGGAAGGCCGAGGACTAGCGCCTAGGGCCTAGGCGGGAGCCTAGGCGGGGACTAGGCGGTTTTTTTTTTTTAATTTTATTTTTATTTTATAACATCCCAGGCCCAAAACAGGGCCACCATCAGACTACGGCCCAGAGGGCCCAAACCTTGATCCCAGCCTAATACGACTTGGGCACAATCAGCTCATCCACCACCATCGCGTCTCCCAAACCGGCGCGCCGCCTCCTCTTTTGAACCTTGCCTGCAATCGACCAGCCATCTCAGGAAAAGATCCGGCAGATCATCCCTTCCATGACCACAACCTTAAACCACGAGATTTCAGATATAAGAAACTACCATCTCCGGCAGAAACCCAGCACCACGCCTCTCACCGACGCCAACTCCCACACGATCGGATCAGATCCACCCACTGACCCACGCTCCAGATCTAATGCAAACGCCGGCCACGCACCCGGTCACTTCCTTCAGCCACGAACCCTCCTTCTGTGCCTCCTTCATTTTCAACTAGCGCCCAGACAAGCGCAAACCTCTCAACCCTAGATTTTGATTGCCAGACCAACCGTCGACACCAACATCCCATCATTGCCAGACCAACCGCAGACACCAACATCCCGTCCGGTTGTACTCGAGGCATGCCGGCGAGGCCAGAGGCCAGAGGCCTGCGCCCACGCCGCAGCATAGCCGGACGAGAACCAACAAGAACAGAGACAAAGCTTTCTAGGGTTTAGGCGCATGGAGCGCGTTCCCTGACTTACTTTGTGTTTTTTATTTTTACATTATATTTGCTACTATTTAACTATTCTATTTAAGCATATCTTGCAATATCATGGTAGGATAGTTAATATATTCTAGTAACCAATAATAGGACATTTACACATCTAAATGAAAAACTAAAAGTATTGCAAGAAAGTAATAGATATTTAGCAATCCAAGTATACAACTTACACATAAATTACAGAGCATCCATACCAAAATAAAACCTTGCTATGTTGATCTCAAGTAGAAATAAAATGAACTTGATCGCAATTCCTTCACAAAACATATGCATTTCTCTTTTATTTCATCATCATAAATACCTTCCAATTCAGCAAGTCATATCATCACCAACAAAGCATAAAAGAGAAATACATAAACTTAAAAAATTCTAACCAACTTTTGAGAATTCAGAACATAATGGCTAGTGCTAGCTATTGTAGGAGGCTGGGGCCTATAAACCCATCTCTTCTGGCAATGCTCAATGAATGTTGAATAAAACTATACATACCAACAAGGTATTCAGTGCTACACCTATTCAGTTTTATCCAGATTTTAACCGTTGTAACTACAAAAAAAAAAAATCCAACTAAAATCAATAAATGAAGATAAGATTAAGAGAGGGAATGGTATATTCAATTAGGGGGAGATAATTGATCAAGTACTATTCTTTATTTATGCAACTTGAAGTTGGCACTTCCTATCTTTTAACTACCATGTAATTGGGAAGAAATTTTCAGAATATTGAATCCTTCAATGTTGATCATATGCCCATCGATGCAGACAACAATATGAAAGTAAGTAAATAAGACTGTACGTATCTTTTGACTCGTGAACAAATTAAAGAGGCGATTTTGGGTTATTCAATCTATCTCTTCCAAATTCAGACCAAAAGAAAAAAAAAATCTATCTCTTCCAAATGATCGAGTCAATTTGATCGAGGAGGACAAAACATGTAGAAAATGCGGGAAGATCCCGCTAACTAGTGGTAAGAAGAAGATGCAATTTTATAATGGTATTTAATTACACGATATTGTTACTTAACAAAAGTGATGAGAAAATAAAAGAAAAAGAATTATAAACAATTAAATCCAACTCTCAGACTAATGGTGACTTCCAAAGCACACCAACAAAATCACATGCGAGTCATGGACCTATTAATGTCAACAAACATAAGTCTTCAAAATAATTGTGGGGTGCTGCCATAATTACTGCAAAAGTGGGTAAAAGAATAATATCATTAGACCAGATTTGTGGTAGTGATGTCAAAGCTCCTACCAAAAGCTTCTCCTTCATGGGAGCAAATCCAAGGTTGAAACTATCAACTACTATAATTCATCAAAGTACGTAGCAGAATCCAAGGAAAAAGATCGAAGAAAAATTAACGGTTCAGCGGTTCTTACAGCCAAAGCAATACTGCTTTGTACCAGTCCCCTCTTGAAAACAAATGGCAGATAGTGGGGATTGAAGTTCAAATATTGACTGGAGAAAGGATTTAGTCCTTTCTTCAAGTAACCCCTGAGAAGTAGAAACTCTATGTCAAGTTTGTTGTTCTCGATCTATAAAGACCAGTTAGTTCTAGACTTGGCAAAATTGCACACGACACACACGAACACGAGTTAAATTATGAGGATTTGATTTGAGGTTTATAGGTTTGGTTCCATGTAGGTCACAACGAGAAGAATACAAATTTTAATGGTTTGGTTTAGTTAATCCTTTAACACGATAAAAACAATTAACATAAATGTATTCTTGTAAATTTGAGGTTTTCTAGTCTAATGTAAATTAAAAACCCTAATGCATCTAAGTAATTCATCGTATTTTATTTCTCAATTTTCATGACAACAACCTCAATTCTCTACTTTCAACAAGAAAAATGTACCTCAACTGTATAAGATCGATTTACATGTGATTCATCTGTAACTCTAAGTTTATAAGATTTTATAAGTTAAGATTTAGTTATGGATTAAATACTCGTTACTCCTCATACGTTTCCCTGAAAAACAGTTTGGTCCCTCGCCTTTTAAATTAAACTGAATAGTCCTTATTCTGTCTAATTCTCATATAACAGGGCCAAAATGATCTGAAATGACTATTATGCCCCTCATTTTCTCTTTTTATTATTATGTTTAATTTTTCTCAATTTTTATCCCCTTTTTTATACTCTCTCTCTCTCTCTCTCTCTCTCTCTACCCCAAGCGGAGGCAATCCAATCCCTCTCCTCCATCATCCTCTCCCTCATCTACGGCCTCTGCCACCGCTCCATCGACGCTGCCTTCTGCATCCCCAATATCTTCCGATCTGAGCTGGCTCTCGCCCAGACGGAATTGGCTCCGGTGCTGTTCGAGGAGCTCTTCCTCATCCACCTCCTCTTGGTTCTCCAGCGGTACAATCGTCGGCTCTCTCTCTCTCTCTCTCTCTCTCTCTACCCCAAGCGGAGGCAATCCAATCCCTCTCCGCCATCCTCCTCTCCCTCATCTATGGCCTCTATCGCTGCTCGATCGAAGCTGCCGTCTGCATCCCCAAGATCTTCCGATCTGAGCCCGCGCTTTCCCAGACGGAATTGGCTCCGGTGCTGTTCGAGGAGCTCTTCCTCATCCACCTCTTCTTGGTTCTCCAGTGGTACAATCGTCGGCGATCGTAGATTCTGCCATCACTGTCCCTAAATGTCAGCTATGAAAACGACGACGTGTCGATCAACGACATGTCGGTGGCTTTTCCGGTGGGGTCGAATTCGCTGTCGAAGATGAGTGGGAACCAGACGGCGAGGCAGAAGGAGATGGAGAGCAGCTACGAGAGGGTTTTGGATGAGAATTGTAGGGTTTTCAGTGAGTATTTCAGGGAGGTTTTGGAGAATAAAGATGGAGGAAGAGTGATTGATCCACCGGCCGTGGTGTTGTAATTAAGTGACACTACTAAAAACAATTGTTTTTACGACCCCTATTTTGCGACGGCAAAAGCTTTTTGTGACTGCAAATTGAGCTTTTTGCGACGGCAACACGGACGTTGCAATAGGTGGCGTCACAAAATCCAATTGCTACGGCAATTTTCGGTCGCAAATGCTTTTTCACGACAGTGTTCTCTTGCCGTCACAAATTTATTATTTTGAGACGGTCCATTTGCTACGGTAACTTCTGTCACATTGTTTGTTTCAGGATAATCTATGTGGAGGTATTTGCGACGGCAACCTTGCCATCTCAAAAAAGGAAATTTTTTCTTAAAAAAAAAATATGGTGCTAATTGCACCATATTTTCATTATAAGAACATTCAAAAATGAAAACTATTATACATGCATCTGAAGTTAAACTACAACATCAAATCCATTTTAACTAAACCAACCAACAATTACAACCTCACATCAGCGAAATAAATAACTAAAGCCCATTGTGGCACATTGATTAGAATTTCTTCATACATAAAGATTGTGGCACCTATGTACTAGTTCAGGATCGATGATAAAGAATTACAGCACCCAAGTAAGTGTATGCCAGCTTATGCCTAGGAAACTTTAGCTTTTTTTTTTTTTTCAGGCTTCTTTGAGTTGTTGTCTCCATGCTTTGGCAAACTCAGTATCTGAATATAAGCACATGAAGTAGGTGAAGTGCGTATGTAGTGAAGAAGTAACAAGATCATAATCGTAACACCAAGAACTAATGCAAGCAAGAAAGATATTACTCTAGAGGAAAACTAGATAGCAACTCACCATATAATGACAAATTGAAATAGAAACAACCACAGGCTGCAAATATGGTTTCACTTGCATCCTATATACATAATCACGTAAGAGCTCTATGAACCAAATATTCAAGCCATTGGCTAATTGAAAGTCAGAGCCCACATGCCGCATGATGATTAAGGTAGTCTAGTAGAGTAGTAGTTCAGTCTGCATATACTTTCAACTGAAAATTTTAGTTCAAACTTGTATTTCACCTTAGATAAAAAAGAACTAGTACAATAAACTGACTGAAAGAGTATAGAACATGAATATGAAGTTGTTTGACTAGAACATCTGAGTATTGACAATTAAAATGATAGAAAGGCATACCTAATATAAATAGTACCAAAATACAACTGAAAATGAGAGCACAAACTACGTAGAATCTAGATAAAGTTAAAGCATTGATGTTAGATGATAATTTTACTAAAATAATGCATAGCTCTAAGTGTGCATGCTTCTCGACCAAATGAGAAATGAATCATGCACCAATATCAGAAGCTTAATTCTTGCACCCTACCCCACAATGATAATAAAAGTAAAAGTTATGCATTCTCAACTCAAAAATAAATTGGGAGTAAGAATAGACGTTAAGGACATTCACCATCGATGATAATTGCACTAGGAACTTGCGCTTTTTGACCATAAATAGACATTAAACGCAATTGAGGCACCTCACCCCAGAACAGTCTGCAACAAAAGTTCCATTTTGAGATGTTAGCGAACAGCACTTTGAAGTCCAACCACAGTTGCATGTACAAGCACCAAATAGCAAATCCATTACTTCATCAGATTCATTTGAAAAGTGTTTCTCACTAAAACAATGGACTTAACCCTTCCTCTAAGTTACCAAAACTATCTTATCAAACAAATTCACTAACCAAATGAAAACTACAAGCTACACTACCAAGGCTTCAACTTTTGCTAATCTGGTAAAGAAATATTCAAAAATGGTTCCAGAAAAAATAGCATAGTACAAAAAAAGTAAACACATGGGACTTCTAAAGTAGTTTAAACAAAGTTGATATAGAACTCAACTTTATTAAAGAAAACAAGACATTTGTAAATCTATGTAACTTAACATCTATGGCCAACTAACAAAAGGATTTAATAACAGAAATCGAGGGTGTGATGGGAGCAAACCTTCCC